>OW388294.1:37831627-38276627 GCA_936450465.1 Gibbula magus | reverse complement strand
ATGTGTCACTTCACGCGACATCAGCAGGTGACAATTGACTAGTTCTGTTTGTTCTTTTTCAGTAAACAAGTTAATTAAATCTTGTTTCAATTTCGACAACAATTGTTAGCGGAAGTTAATTTTGGCCACACTAAACCCAAGAAGACTACGGTAATACGACGATATGCTGCTCGCAGAGTAGGGTCACCTTTGTACATTTGCCCGACGTCGCTAGTACAAGATATAAACCTATGTGTTGCGTTCATGAATGAAAAATAAGAATTGTCGATGATATATATTTGTATTTGTTAAACGTAAGGTGAAGGTATGCTGAAGTAGAAATATTGTGATATTTTCAGTTGCGAATGCGGAGAAATGATTACTACGGTTCCTTAATCAGTCTTTTCCCTGTCATTTATTTGCCCTTTCTTTTAATTAAGTCGAGGCTGCGGTAGACATTACCCATTATATGAGTATGTTTTAGAAAGTAAATATTTTATGTTCGTTTGAGAGAATCGAATTAGAACATAAATGAATTTACTTATGGTAAATACGGTAGCATAGAATTTCTACCGCAGGCAGGTGCATTCAATGCACGGGAAGGACGTGCGTGTGTGGTCACGTGGCAGAGGTTATAAAGAAGGTTGAAGAAGTTGTCTCTTCATTCGAGGTCTACGCTTTCTGTGGCGAGCATGGTTCCGATTCATTGATTTTAACAACTGTGTTCAGTATGATAGTGTATTCACCTTTGTGGAAATGCTTGCACTTTGGCAAAGTTTCTCCCAAAGCAGGTGCGTCTTCAGATTTTGATCATACGGGTGAATGTTTACATGTGATATAATAATGATGTTGTGTGATATAGCGTTTTTGATGTGGTACAATCTGAAGGTCATGTGTCATTGGGAGTGTAATGGAAATGTTCAATATTACGAGTGCATGTTTAATTGAAGTCGTCTGACATCGGTGTGACTGATGCGATGATCTATTTCATGATGCGTATGCATATTCAAGTTGATGTTGAGGTCGATTGATATCTATATATATGAGGTTTTGTACTACAATGCATGTACGATTGAAGGCAGGTTACATTGGGAATGCTCTTTACGTTACAGGTCATTGTCATTGAGTATGACTTTGAATGAGAAAGTTTGATAAGTCGAGTGCACGTTTATGGCACGTTGTAATGGTAAAGGTGATGTGGAGGAAGACATACATAGTTTGAAAGAATGTTTAAGAATGTTGTATAACATGGGTTGAGCTGATGTGGAATGTGTAATACAATTTTGAGAATATGTATGCTTGTTCTTACAGCTATGTGGAATGGATTAGTTCTATTATACGTAATGCATGTTTGTCGTGTGACATCAGTACGGCTGACGCGTGAAATAGTTTCCTTGATCGTACATAGACATGTGTGTAATGTGACATTAGTACGGCTGATTTGTAAAATAGTCGGTTTGGTTATAGGTAATGTAATGTGTCATTGGTAAGTGTGATGCATGAAATAGTTGCTTTGTTTATGTGATGCAAGTTAAATTATTGTTACATCGGTAAGACTGATGTTTGATACACTTGTTTCGATAATAGTTCATATGATTATGCATTGTGACATCAGTTAGGCTTTGTGAAACAGTTGCTTTGATAATGCGTATGCATGTGCGTCGTGTGACTTTGATAAGGATGTGTATAATAGTTGCTTTGATATGTATGCATTGTTATGCCGTGTGACATCAGTAAGACTGATATGCGAAACTGTTGCTTTGATTATGCATGTTTTTGTCGAGTGACGTAAGCGTGTATGAAACTGTTCCTTTATACTGTATGAAACAGTTGCTTTATAGTGTGTTTGTATTTATTTCATGCGACATCGTAATGGACGATGTGGTATACAGTGGTTATGGCACGTATGCATGTTTATGTCGGGCGACATCGATGCCGAGTGTTGAGAGGCGGTGTCGCAATTCTGAATGGCAATACACTGATGCAGAATCATGCAGATAATGCGTAATGTCTGTCATGTGACTTCGGTAAGGAGGTGTCTAATAGTTGCTTTGATATGTGCATTGCTATATCGTTTGACATCAGTTTAAGAGTGATATATGTGAAAGGGTTCCATTGATTATGCATGTTTTTGTCGTGTGACGTAAGCGTGTTTGAAACAGTTCCTTTATACTGTATGAAACGGTTGCTTTATAGTGTGTGTCCGTATTTATTTCTTATGACATCGTAAAGGACGATGTGGTATACAGTGGTTATATCACGTATGCATGTTTATGTCGAGTGACTTCGGTACTGAGGATTGAGAGGCAGTGCCGCGATTCTGAATGGCAGTACACTGATGCAGAGTGGTAATGCTTGGGATGTTTACGTATTTGTAATACTGTGTGAAACAGTTGCTTTGATAATGCGTGTGCATGTTTATTTGACATCAGTAAGGCTGTGTGAAACAGTTGCTTTGATAATGCGAATTGTGTGTCTTGTGACTTCGGTAAGGAGGTGTCTAATAGTTGCTTTGATATGTATGCATATTGCTATGCCGTTTGACATCAGTTTAAGAGTGATATGTGAAACGGTTTCATTGATTATGCATGTTTTTGTCGTCTGACGTAAGCGTGTGTGAAACAGTTCCTTTATACTGTATGAAACGGTTGCTTTATAGTGTGTGTCCGTATTTCTTTCTTGTGACATCGTAAAGGACGATGTGGTACGCAGTGGTTATATCACGTATGCATGTTTATCGGTGCTCATCGGTGCCGAGTATTGAGAGGCGGTGTCGCGATTCTGGATTGAAGTCGCTTTATAATGCGTATGCATGTTTATGTCGAGTGACATCGCAGGCTGATGTTGGATAATGCGTATGCATCTTTATTTGTAACGTTCATAAGGCTGCGTGAAACCAGTTGCTTCATAATGTGTATGCATGCTTATGTTGTATGACATCAGTAAGGTTGAGGTGTAATACAATTGCTTTATGTGTATGTATCTATTGTGAGATCCGTAAGATTGTGTGAAACAGTTGGTTTAATAGTGTATGCATGTTTATATCATGTGACATCGGGAACATTGATGTGGCATACAATGGTTTGATGTTACGTATGTATGTATGTGCTGAGTATTAAGAGGCAGAGTCATGATGCCGAGTGGCAATTGTGTTGGGGCCGAATGGCAACGCTGATAAGTGGATATGTGGATGGCGCCGAGTGGCAAGGCCATAGCGCCGGGTGGCAGAGCAAATGTGGTTAGTGGCAATGCTGCTGGTGCCGAGTGGCAAGGCGATGACGCCTGGTGGCATGGTAACGGTGGTTAGTGGCAATGCTGCTGAAGCGATGATCAAGGGTGGCAAGGCGATGGTGGACGGTGGCAAGGCGATGGTGGACGGTGGCAAGGCGATGGTGGACGGTGGCAAGGCGATGGTGGACGGTGGCAAAGCGATGGTGGACGGTGGCATGGCGATGGTGGGTAGTTGCAAGGCGATGGTGGATAGCGGCAAGGCGATTGCGGAGAGTGGCAACGCGATGGATCGCAGTGG
Organism: Gibbula magus; assembly: GCA_936450465.1. Taxonomy (NCBI): domain Eukaryota; kingdom Metazoa; phylum Mollusca; class Gastropoda; order Trochida; family Trochidae; genus Gibbula; species Gibbula magus. The sequence goes on along the minus strand of OW388294.1, from coordinate 38,273,119 downwards.
CAATGTGTTGCAGCCAAGTGTCATTGTTATGGTGCCAAATAGTGATGCCTAGGTGATGCGGAGTAGAGTTTTGACAACGCCGATGGGACTAGGAGCAACGCCGGTTGGACATTGGGCAACGCCGTTTGGACATGGGGCAACGCTGATTGGATTGCTGCCATGCTGTTTGGTCTTCGGGCCCCGTCGATTGGACTGGGGATATTACGTCAGCTTTGGATTTGTTTAAGATGAGTATAACGTTTATGTATGTATATTAAGCGTTTGGCAGAGACATGATGCATTTGTATCAACACGGACTTATCAATTCCATGACAAATGATTGTTCAGTTTTGTACATATGGGCGTATCTACTTTAAGTAAAGTTATGAATGTTTCCATGATGAAGAAAAAGATTTTGTTTGAGGACACTGAACCGTCAAAGTTTCTGTTTTTATTCACAGCTTCTCCCTGTGTTTACTGATGGATGTACTTCCCCGCATCAGGGTCGGATGTCTAGACCTTCATGCGTTCACACTACTCAGTGTATGCGTGTCATACCCGACCCTCGGATGAACTACGGACCCAGCAACTGCCGAAGTCGCATTCACTTCAATCCTTCACTGTACAGTATAATATCGGAAATAAACCTGCTCGCCTCGAGGCTGCGGTAGACATTACCCATTATATGAGTATGTTTTAGAAAGTAAATATTTTATGTTCGTTTGAGAGAATCGAATTAGAACATAAAGTAATGTTTTTTATGTGTGTTGAGTCATTGAAACTATTTTACAAAAGTGTATCTAGCAGAGCGTGGTTTCGATCCACGGACCTCTGGGTTATGGGCCCAGCACGCTTCCACTGCGCCACTCTGCTTCCCTATTTCATCATGTTCAAATCTAAGTCTGTGTCATCTAACATGTGAAATTCTGCAGTAAAATCGGCAGCTTCTTCCACCTACATATATGCGTGGTTGAAGTTGACAAAATAACACATTTTCTGTTGATGAAACATTATAATAAATGATTTTAGCAAAATACCTTTTATCGTTTAAAGTTGAAGGTTTACTTTCCTGCATATTGGTAAAGTAATGTTTTTTATGTGTGTTGAGTCATTGAAACTATTTTACAAAAGTGTATCTAGCAGAGCGTGGTTTCGATCCACGGACCTCTGGGTTATGGGCCCAGCACGCTTCCACTGCGCCACTCTGCTTCCCTATTTCATCATGTTCAAATCTAAGTCTGTGTCATCTAACATGTGAAATTCTGCAGTAAAATCGGCAGCTTCTTCCACCTACATATATGCGTGGTTGAAGTTGACAAAATAACACATTTTCTGTTGATGAAACATTATAATAAATGATTTTAGCAAAATACCTTTTATCGTTTAAAGTTGAAGGTTTACTTTCCTGCATATTGGTAAAGTAATGTTTTTTATGTGTGTTGAGTCATTGAAACTATTTTACAAAAGTGTATCTAGCAGAGGGTGGTTTCGATCCACGGACCTCTGGGTTATGGGCCCAGCACGCTTCCACTGCGCCACTCTGCTTCCCTATTTCATCATGTTCAAATCTAAGTCTGTGTCATCTAACATGTGAATTTCTGCAGTAAAATCATCAGCTTCTTCCACCTACATATATGCGTGGTTGAAGTTGACAAAATAACACACTTTCTGTTGATGAAACATTATAAGAAATGATTTTAGCAAAATACCTTTTATCGTTTGAAGTTGAAGGTTTACTTTCCTGCATATTGGTAAAGTAATGTTATGTGTGTTGAGTCATTGAAACTATTTTACAAAAGTGTATCTAGCAGAGCGTGGTTTCGATCCACGGACCTCTGGGTTATGGGCCCAGCACGCTTCTACTGCGCCACTCTGCTTCCCTATTTCATCATGTTCAAATCTAAGTCTGTGTCACCTAACATCTCACATTCTGCAGTAAAATCGGCAGCTTCTTCCACCTACATATATGCGTGGTTGAAGTTGACAAAATAACACACTTTCTGTTGATGAAACATTATAATAAATGATTTTAGCAAAATACCTTTTATCGTTTAAAGTTGAAAGTTTACTTTCCTGCATATTGGTAAAGTAATGTTATGTGTGTTGAGTCATTGAAACTATTTTACAAAAGTTTATCTAGCAGAGCGTGGTTTCGATCCACGGACCTCTGGGTTATGGGCCCAGCACGCTTCCACTACGCCACTCTGCTTCCCTATTTCATCATGTTCAAATCTAAGTCTGTGTCATCTAACATCTCAAATTCTGCAGTAAAATCGGCAGCTTCTTCCACTAACATATATGCGTGGTTGAAGTTGACAAAATAACACATTTTCTGTTGATGAAACATTATAATAAATGATTTTAGCAAAATACCTTTTATCGTTTAAAGTTGAAGGTTTACTTTCCTGCATATTGGTAAAGTAATGTTATGTGTGTTGAGTCATTGAAACTATTTTACAAAAGTGTATCTAGCAGAGCGTGGTTTCGATCCACGGACCTCTGGGTTATGGGCCCAGCACGCTTCCACTGCGCCACTCTGCTTCCCTATTTCATCATGTTCAAATCTAAGTCTGTGTCATCTAACATGTGAAATTCTGCAGTAAAATCGGCAGCTTCTTCCACCTACATATATGCGTGGTTGAAGTTGACAAAATAACACATTTTCTGTTGATGAAACATTATAATAAATGATCTTAGCAAAATACCTTTTATCGTTTAAAGTTGAAGGTTTACTTTCCTGCATATTGGTAAAGTAATGTTATGTGTGTTGAGTCATTGAAACTATTTTACAAAAGTGTATCTAGCAGAGCGTGGTTTCGATCCACGGACCTCTGGGTTATGGGCCCAGCACGCTTCCACTGCGCCACTCTGCTTCCCTATTTCATCATGTTCAAATCTAAGTCTGTTTCATCTAACATGTGAAATTCTGCAGTAAAATCGGCAGCTTCTTCCACCTACATATATGCGTGGTTGAAGTTGACAAAATAACACATTTTCTGTTGATGAAACATTATAATAAATGATTTTAGCAAAATACCTTTTATCGTTTAAAGTTGAAGGTTTACTTTCCTGCATATTGGTAAAGTAATGTTATGTGTGTTGAGTCATTGAAACTATTTTACAAAAGTATATCCAGCAGAGCGTGGTTTCGATCCACGGACCTCTGGGTTATGGGCCCAGCACGCTTCCACTGCGCCACTCTGCTTCCCTATTTCATCATGTTCAAATCTAAGTCTGTGTCATCTAACATGTGAAATTCTGCAGTAAAATCATCAGCTTCTTCCACCTACATATATGCGTGGTTGAAGTTGACAAAATAACACATTTTCTGTTGATGAAACATTATAATAAATGATTTTAGCAAAATACCTTTTATCGTTTAAAGTTGAAGGTTTACTTTCCTGCATATTGGTAAAGTAATGTTTTTTATGTGTGTTGAGTCATTGAAACTATTTTACAAAAGTGTATCTAGCAGAGCGTGGTTTCGATCCACGGACCTCTGGGTTATGGGCCCAGCACGCTTCCACTGCGCCACTCTGCTTCCCTATTTCATCATGTTCAAATCTAAGTCTGTGCCATCTAACATGTGAAATTCTGCAGTAAAATCGGCAGCTTCTTCCACCTACATATATGCGTGGTTGAAGTTGACAAAATAACACATTTTCTGTTGATGAAACATTATAATAAATGATTTTAGCAAAATACCTTTTATCGTTTAAAGTTGAAGGTTTACTTTCCTGCATATTGGTAAAGTAATGTTATGTGTGTTGAGTCATTGAAACTATTTTACAAAAGTGTATCTAGCAGAGCGTGGTTTCGATCCACGGACCTCTGGGTTATGGGCCCAGCACGCTTCCACTGCGCCACTCTGCTTCCCTATTTCATCATGTTCAAATCTAAGTCTGTGTCATCTAACATGTGAAATTCTGCAGTAAAATCGGCAGCTTCTTCCACCTACATATATGCGTGGTTGAAGTTGACAAAATAACACATTTTCTGTTGATGAAACATTATAATAAATGATTTTAGCAAAATACCTTTTATCGTTTAAAGTTGAAGGTTTACTTTCCTGCATATTGGTAAAGTAATGTTATGTGTGTTGAGTCATTGAAACTATTTTACAAAAGAGTATCTAGCAGAGCGTGGTTTCGATCCAAGGACCTCTGGGTTATGGGCCCAGCACGCTTCCACTGCGCCACTCTGCTTCCCTATTTCATCATGTTCAAATCTAAGTCTGTGTCATCTAACATGTGAAATTCTGCAGTAAAATCGGCAGCTTCTTCCACCTACATATATGCGTGGTTGAAGTTGACAAAATAACACACTTTCTGTTGATGAAACATTATAATAAATGATTTTAGCAAAATACCTTTTATCGTTTAAAGTTGAAAGTTTACTTTCCTGCATATTGATAAAGTAATGTTATGTGTGTTGAGTCATTGAAACTATTTTACAAAAGTTTATCTAGCAGAGCGTGGTTTCGATCCACGGACCTCTGGGTTATGGGCCCAGCACGCTTCCACTACGCCACTCTGCTTCCCTATTAAATCATGTTCAAATCTAAGTCTGTGTCATCTAACATCTCAAATTCTGCAGTAAAATCGGCAGCTTCTTCCACTAACATATATGCGTGGTTGAAGTTGACAAAATAACACATTTTCTGTTGATGAAACATTATAATAAATGATTTTAGCAAAATACCTTTTATCGTTTAAAGTTGAAGGTTTACTTTCCTGCATATTGGTAAACTAATGTTATGTGTGTTGAGTCATTGAAACTATTTTACAAAAGTGTATCTAGCAGAGCGTGGTTTCGATCCACGGACCTCTGGGTTATGGGCCCAGCACGCTTCCACTGCGCCACTCTGCTTCCCTATTTCATCATGTTCAAATCTAAGTCTGTGTCATCTAACATGTGAAATTCTGCAGTAAAATCGGCAGCTTCTTCCACCTACATATATGCGTGGTTGAAGTTGACAAAATAACACATTTTCTGTTGATGAAACATTATAATAAATGATTTTAGCAAAATACCTTTTATCGTTTAAAGTTGAAGGTTTACTTTCCTGCATATTGGTAAAGTAATGTTATGTGTGTTGAGTCATTGAAACTATTTTACAAAAGTGTATCTAGCAGAGCGTGGTTTCGATCCACGGACCTCTGGGTTATGGGCCCAGCACGCTTCCGCTGCGCCACTCTGCTTCCCTATTTCATCATGTTCAAATCTAAGTCTGTGTCATCTAACATCTCAAATTCTGCAGGAAAATTGGCAGCTTCTTCCACCTACATATATGCGTGGTTGAAGTTGACAAAATAACACATTTTCTGTTGATGAAACATTATAATAAATGATTTTAGCAAAATACCTTTTATCGTTTAAAGTTGAAGGTTTACTTTCCTGCATATTGGTAAAGTAATGTTATGTGTGTTGAGTCATTGAAAATATTTTACAAAAGTGTATCTAGCAGAGCGTGGTTTCGATCCATGGACCTCTGGGTTATGGGCCCAGCACGCTTCCACTGCACCACTCTGCTTCCCTATTTCATCATGTTCAAATCTAAGTCTGTGTCATCTAACATGTGAAATTCTGCAGTAAAATCGGCAGCTTCTTCCACCTACATATATGCGTGGTTGAAGTTGACAAAATAACACATTTTCTGTTGATGAAACATTATAACAAATGATTTTAGCAAAATACCTTTTATCGTTGGGGGAGGGATAGCGCAGTGGTTAGCGCGTTCGGCTTTGGATCAAGAGGTCCCGAGTTCGAATCCCCCCAGGGGCGCGGCAACTTTGTCTGCAGTAGAGAACTGTTCTACACGCAGTAAGGTTTGGGTGCAATGCTACACTGAATGTCATCGTAGAACCACCCATCGTTCGCTAGTTCCAGCCGATGCTCGCAGGTTTCACCGCAAGGCATAGCCACATGGCGTTGCGGGCTTTCTTCCTGCCATAATACTAGCAGCCGCGATATAAGTGAAATACTCTTGAAAGCGGCGTTAAACCACAACTCACCTCACCTCACCTTTTATCGTTTAAAGTTGAAGGTTTACTTTCCTGCATATTGGTAAAGTAATGTTATGTGTGTTGAGTCATTGAAACTATTTTACAAAAGTGTATCTAGCAGAGCGTGGTTTCGATCCACGGACCTCTGCGCCACTCTGCTTCCCTATTTCATCATGTTCAAATCTAAGTCTGTGTCATCTTACATCTCAAATTCTGCAGTAAAATCGGCAGCTTCTTCCACCTACATATATGCGTGGTTGAAGTTGACAAAATAACACACTTTCTGTTGATGAAACATTATAATAAATGATTTTAGCAAAATACCTTTTATCGTTTAAAGTTGAAGGTTTACTTTCCTGCATATTGGTAAACTAATGTTATGTGTGTTGAGTCATTGAAACTATTTTACAAAAGTGTATCTAGCAGAGCGTGGTTTCGATCCACGGACCTCTGGGTTATGGGCCCAGCACGCTTCCACTACGCCACTCTGCTTCCCTATTTCATCATGTTCAAATCTAAGTCTGTGTCATCTAACATCTCAAATTCTGCAGTAAAATCGGCAGCTTCTTCCACTAACATATATGCGTGGTTGAAGTTGACAAAATAACACATTTTCTGTTGATGAAACATTATAATAAATGATTTTAGCAAAATACCTTTTATCGTTTAAAGTTGAAGGTTTACTTTCCTGCATATTGGTAAAGTAATGTTATGTGTGTTGAGTCATTGAAACTATTTTACAAAAGTGTATCTAGCAGAGCGTGGTTTCGATCCACGGACCTCTGGGTTATGGGCCCAGCACGCTTCCACTGCGCCACTCTGCTTCCCTATTTCATCATGTTCAAATCTAAGTCTGTGTCATCTAACATGTGAAATTCTGCAGTAAAATCGGCAGCTTCTTCCACCTACATATATGCGTGGTTGAAGTTGACAAAATAACACATTTTCTGTTGATGAAACATTATAATAAATGATCTTAGCAAAATACCTTTTATCGTTTAAAGTTGAAGGTTTACTTTCCTGCATATTGGTAAAGTAATGTTATGTGTGTTGAGTCATTGAAACTATTTTACAAAAGTGTATCTAGCAGAGCGTGGTTTCGATCCACGGACCTCTGGGTTATGGGCCCAGCACGCTTCCACTGCGCCACTCTGCTTCCCTATTTCATCATGTTCAAATCTAAGTCTGTGTCATCTAACATGTGAAATTCTGCAGTAAAATCGGCAGCTTCTTCCACCTACATATATGCGTGGTTGAAGTTGACAAAATAACACATTTCCTGTTGATGAAACATTATAATAAATGATTTTAGCAAAATACCTTTTATCGTTTAAAGTTGAAGGTTTACTTTCCTGCATATTGGTAAAGTAATGTTATGTGTGTTGAGTCATTGAAACTATTTTACAAAAGTGTATCTAGCAGAGCGTGGTTTCGATCCACGGACCTCTGGGTTATGGGCCCAGCACGCTTCCACTGCGCCACTCTGCTTCCCTATTTCATCATGTTCAAATCTAAGTCTGTGTCATCTCACATGTGAAATTCTGCAGTAAAATCGGCAGCTTCTTCCACCTACATATATGCGTGGTTGAAGTTGACAAAATAACACATTTTCTGTTGATGAAACATTATAATAAATGATTTTAGCAAAATACCTTTTATCGTTTAAAGTTGAAGGTTTACTTTCCTGCATATTGGTAAAGTAATGTTATGTGTGTTGAGTCATTGAAACTATTTGACAAAAGTGTATCTAGCAGAGCGTGGTTTCGATCCACGGACCTCTGGGTTATGGGCCCAGCACGCTTCCACTGCGCCACTCTGCTTCCCTATTTCATCATGTTCAAATCTAAGTCTGTGTCATCTAACATGTGAAATTCTGCAGTAAAATCGGCAGCTTCTTCCACCTACATATATGCGTGGTTGAAGTTGACAAAATAACACATTTTCTGTTGATGAAACATTATAATAAATGATTTTAGCAAAATACCTTTTATCGTTTAAAGTTGAAGGTTTACTTTCCTGCATATTGGTAAAGTAATGTTATGTGTGTTGAGTCATTGAAACTATTTTACAAAAGTGTATCTAGCAGAGCGTGGTTTCGATCCACGGACCTCTGGGTTATGGGCCCAGCACGCTTCCGCTGCGCCACTCTGCTTCCCTATTTCATCATGTTCAAATCTAAGTCTGTGTCATCTAACATCTCAAATTCTGCAGGAAAATTGGCAGCTTCTTCCACCTACATATATGCGTGGTTGAAGTTGACAAAATAACACATTTTCTGTTGATGAAACATTATAATAAATGATTTTAGCAAAATACCTTTTATCGTTTAAAGTTGAAGGTTTACTTTCCTGCATATTGGTAAAGTAATGTTATGTGTGTTGAGTCATTGAAAATATTTTACAAAAGTGTATCTAGCAGAGCGTGGTTTCGATCCGCGGACCTCTGGGTTATGGGCCCAGCACGCTTCCACTGCACCACTCTGCTTCCCTATTTCATCATGTTCAAATCTAAGTCTGTGTCATCTAACATGTGAAATTCTGCAGTAAAATCGGCAGCTTCTTCCACCTACATATATGCGTGGTTGAAGTTGACAAAATAACACATTTTCTGTTGATGTAACATTATAATAAATGATTTTAGCAAAATACCTTTTATCGTTGGGGGAGGGATAGCGCAGTGGTTAGCGCGTTCGGCTTTGGATCAAGAGGTCCCGAGTTCGAATCCCCCCAGGGGCGCGGCAACTTTGTCTGCAGTAGAGAACTGTTCTACACGCAGTAAGGTTTGGGTGCAATGCTACACTGAATGTCAGCGTAGAACCACCCATCGTTCGCTAGTTCCAGCCGATGCTCGCAGGTTTCACCGCAAGGCATAGCCACATGGCGTTGCGGGCTTTCTTCCTGCCATAATACTAGCAGCCGCGATATAAGTGAAATACTCTTGAAAGCGGCGTTAAACCACAACTCACCTCACCTCACCTTTTATCGTTTAAAGATGAAGGTTTACTTTCCTGCATATTGGTAAAGTAATGTTATGTGTGTTGAGTCATTGAAACTATTTACAAAAGTGTATCTAGCAGAGCGTGGTTTCGATCCACGGACCTCTGGGTTATGGGCCCAGCACGCTTCCACTGCGCCACTCTGCTTCCCTATTTCATCATGTTCAAATCTAAGTCTGTGTCATCTTACATCTCAAATTCTGCAGTAAAATCGGCAGCTTCTTCCACCTACATATATGCGTGGTTGAAGTTGACAAAATAACACATTTTCTGTTGATGAAACATTATAATAAATGATTTTAGCAAAATACCTTTTATCGTTTAAAGTTGAAGGTTTACTTTCCTGCATATTGGTAAAGTAATGTTATGTGTGTTGAGTCATTGAAACTATTTTACAAAAGTGTATCTAGCAGAGCGTGGTTTCGATCCGCGGACCTCTGGGTTATGGGCCCAGCACGCTTCCACTGCACCACTCTGCTTCCCTATTTCATCATGTTCAAATCTAAGTCTGTGTCATCTAACATGTGAAATTCTGCAGTAAAATCGGCAGCTTCTTCCACCTACATATATGCGTGGTTGAAGTTGACAAAATAACACATTTTCTGTTGATGTAACATTATAATAAATGATTTTAGCAAAATACCTTTTATCGTTGGGGGAGGGATAGCGCAGTGGTTAGCCCGTTCGGCTTTGGATCAAGAGGTCCCGAGTTCGAATCCCCCCAGGGGCGCGGCAACTTTGTCTGCAGTAGAGAACTGTTCTACACGCAGTAAGGTTTGGGTGCAATGCTACACTGAATGTCAGCGTAGAACCACCCATCGTTCGCTAGTTCCAGCCGATGCTCGCAGGTTTCACCGCAAGGCATAGCCACATGGCGTTGCGGGCTTTCTTCCTGCCATAATACTAGCAGCCGCGATATAAGTGAAATACTCTTGAAAGCGGCGTTAAACCACAACTCACCTCACCTCACCTTTTATCGTTTAAAGATGAAGGTTTACTTTCCTGCATATTGGTAAAGTAATGTTATGTGTGTTGAGTCATTGAAACTATTTACAAAAGTGTATCTAGCAGAGCGTGGTTTCGATCCACGGACCTCTGGGTTATGGGCCCAGCACGCTTCCACTGCGCCACTCTGCTTCCCTATTTCATCATGTTCAAATCTAAGTCTGTGTCATCTTACATCTCAAATTCTGCAGTAAAATCGGCAGCTTCTTCCACCTACATATATGCGTGGTTGAAGTTGACAAAATAACACATTTTCTGTTGATGAAACATTATAATAAATGATTTTAGCAAAATACCTTTTATCGTTTAAAGTTGAAGGTTTACTTTCCTGCATATTGGTAAAGTAATGTTATGTGTGTTGAGTCATTGAAACTATTTTACAAAAGTGTATCTAGCAGAGCGTGGTTTCGATCCACGGACCTCTGGGTTATGGGCCCAGCACGCTTCCACTGCGCCACTCTGCTTCCCTATTTCATCATGTTCAAATCTAAGTCTGTGTCATCTAACATCTCAAATTCTGCAGTAAAATCGGCAGCTTCTTCCACCTACATATATGCGTGGTTGAAGTTGACAAAATAACACATTTTCTGTTGATGAAACAATATAATAAATGATTTTAGCAAAATACCTTTTATCGTTTAAAGTTGAAGGTTTACTTTCCTGCATATTGGTAAAGTAATGTTATGTGTGTTGAGTCATTGAAACTATTTTACAAAAGTATCTAGCAGAGCGTGGTTTCGATCCACGGACCTCTGGGTTATGGGCCCAGCACGCTTCCACTGCGCCACTCTGCTTCCCTATTTCATCATGTTCAAATCTAAGTCTGTGTCATCTAACATGTGAAATTCTGCAGTAAAATCGGCAGCTTCTTCCACCTACATATATGCGTGGTTGAAGTTGACAAAATAACACATTTTCTGTTGATGAAACATTATAATAAATGATTTTAGCAAAATACCTTTTATCGTTTAAAGTTGAAGGTTTACTTTCCTGCATATTGGTAAAGTAATGTTATGTGTGTTGAGTCATTGAAACTATTTTACAAAAGTGTATCTAGCAGAGCGTGGTTTCGATCCAAGGACCTCTGGGTTATGGGCCCAGCACGCTTCCGCTGCGCCACTCTGCTTCCCTATTTCATCATGTTCAAATCTAAGTCTGTGTCATCTTACATCTCAAATTCTGCAGGAAAATTGGCAGCTTCTTCCACCTACATATATGCGTGGTTGAAGTTGACAAAATAACACATTTTCTGTTGATGAAACATTATAATAAATGATTTTAGCAAAATACCTTTTATCGTTTAAAGTTGAAGGTTTACTTTCCTGCATATTGGTAAAGTAATGTTATGTGTGTTGAGTCATTGAAACTATTTTACAAAAGTGTATCTAGCAGAGCGTGGTTTCGATCCACGGACCTCTGGGTTATGGGCCCAGCACGCTTCCACTGCGCCACTCTGCTTCCCTATTTCATCATGTTCAAATCTAAGTCTGTGTCATCTAACATGTGAAATTCTGCAGTAAAATCGGCAGCTTCTTCCACCTACATATATGCGTGGTTGAAGTTGACAAAATAACACATTTTCTGTTGATGAAACATTATAATAAATGATTTTAGCAAAATACCTTTTATCGTTTAAAGTTGAAGGTTTACTTTCCTGCATATTGGTAAAGTAATGTTATGTGTGTTGAGTCATTGAAACTATTTTACAAAAGTGTATCTAGCAGAGCGTGGTTTCGATCCAAGGACCTCTGGGTTATGGGCCCAGCACGCTTCCACTGCGCCACTCTGCTTCCCTATTTCATCATGTTCAAATCTAAGTCTGTGTCATCTAACATGTGAAATTCTGCAGGAAAATCGGCAGCTTCTTCCACCTACATATATGCGTGGTTGAAGTTGACAAAATAACACATTTTCTGTTGATGAAACATTATAATAAATGATCTTAGCAAAATACCTTTTATCGTTTAAAGTTGAAGGTTTACTTTCCTGCATATTGGTAAAGTAATGTTATGTGTGTTGAGTCATTGAAACTATTTTACAAAAGTGTATCTAGCAGAGCGTGGTTTCGATCCACGGACCTCTGGGTTATGGGCCCAGCACGCTTCCACTGCGCCACTCTGCTTCCCTATTTCATCATGTTCAAATCTAAGTCTGTGTCATCTAACATGTGAAATTCTGCAGTAAAATCGGCAGCTTCTTCCACCTACATATATGCGTGGTTGAAGTTGACAAAATAACACATTTTCTGTTGATGAAACATTATAATAAATGATTTTAGCAAAATACCTTTTATCGTTTAAAGTTGAAGGTTTACTTTCCTGCATATTGGTAAAGTAATGTTATGTGTGTTGAGTCATTGAAACTATTTTACAAAAGTGTATCTAGCAGAGCGTGGTTTCGATCCACGGACCTCTGGGTTATGGGCCCAGCACGCTTCCACTGCGCCACTCTGCTTCCCTATTTCATCATGTTCAAATCTAAGTCTGTGTCATCTAACATGTGAAATTCTGCAGTAAAATCGGCAGCTTCTTCCACCTACATATATGCGTGGTTGAAGTTGACAAAATAACACATTTTCTGTTGATGAAACATTATAATAAATGATTTTAGCAAAATACCTTTTATCGTTTAAAGTTGAAGGTTTACTTTCCTGCATATTGGTAAAGTAATGTTATGTGTGTTGAGTCATTGAAACTATTTTACAAAAGTGTATCTAGCAGAGCGTGGTTTCGATCCAAGGACCTCTGGGTTATGGGCCCAGCACGCTTCCACTGCGCCACTCTGCTTCCCTATTTCATCATGTTCAAATCTAAGTCTGTGTCATCTAACATGTGAAATTCTGCAGGAAAATCGGCAGCTTCTTCCACCTACATATATGCGTGGTTGAAGTTGACAAAATAACACATTTTCTGTTGATGAAACATTATAATAAATGATCTTAGCAAAATACCTTTTATCGTTTAAAGTTGAAGGTTTACTTTCCTGCATATTGGTAAAGTAATGTTATGTGTGTTGAGTCATTGAAACTATTTTACAAAAGTGTATCTAGCAGAGCGTGGTTTCGATCCACGGACCTCTGGGTTATGGGCCCAGCACGCTTCCACTGCGCCACTCTGCTTCCCTATTTCATCATGTTCAAATCTAAGTCTGTGTCATCTAACATGTGAAATTCTGCAGTAAAATCGGCAGCTTCTTCCACCTACATATATGCGTGGTTGAAGTTGACAAAATAACACATTTTCTGTTGATGAAACATTATAATAAATGATTTTAGCAAAATACCTTTTATCGTTTAAAGTTGAAGGTTTACTTTCCTGCATATCGGTAAAGTAATGTTATGTGTGTTGAGTCATTGAAACTATTTTACAAAAGTGTATCTAGCAGAGCGTGGTTTCGATCCACGGACCTCTGGGTTATGGGCCCAGCACGCTTCCACTGCGCCACTCTGCTTCCCTATTTCATCATGTTCAAATCTAAGTCTGTGTCATCTAACATGTGAAATTCTGCAGTAAAATCGGCAGCTTCTTCCACCTACATATATGCGTGGTTGAAGTTGACAAAATAACACATTTTCTGTTGATGAAACATTATAATAAATGATCTTAGCAAAATACCTTTTATCGTTTAAAGTTGAAGGTTTACTTTCCTGCATATTGGTAAAGTAATGTTATGTGTGTTGAGTCATTGAAACTATTTGACAAAAGTGTATCTAGCAGAGCGTGGTTTCGATCCACGGACCTATGGGTTATGGGCCCAGCACGCTTCCACTGCGCCACTCTGCTTCCCTATTTCATCATGTTCAAATCTAAGTCTGTGTCATCTAACATGTGAAATTCTGCAGTAAAATCGGCAGCTTCTTCCACCTACATATATGCGTGGTTGAAGTTGACAAAATAACACATTTTCTGTTGATGAAACATTATAATAAATGATCTTAGCAAAATACCTTTTATCGTTTAAAGTTGAAGGTTTACTTTCCTGCATATTGGTAAAGTAATGTTATGTGTGTTGAGTCATTGAAACTATTTTACAAAAGTGCATCTAGCAGAGCGTGGTTTCGATCCACGGAACTCTGGGTTATGGGCCCAGCACGCTTCCACTGCGCCACTCTGCTTCCCTATTTCATCATGTTCAAATCTAAGTCTGTGTCATCTAACATGTGAAATTCTGCAGTAAAATCGGCAGCTTCTTCCACCTACATATATGCGTGGTTGAAGTTGACAAAATAACACATTTTCTGTCGATGAAACATTATAATAAATGATTTTAGCAAAATACCTTTTATCGTTTAAAGTTGAAGGTTTACTTTCCTGCATATTGGTAAAGTAATGTTATGTGTGTTGAGTCATTGAAACTATTTTACAAAAGTGTATCTAGCAGAGCGTGGTTTCGATCCACGGACCTCTGGGTTATGGGCCCAGCAGGCTTCCACTGCGCCACTCTGCTTCCCTATTTCATCATGTTCAAATCTAAGTCTGTGTCATCTAACATCTCAAATTCTGCAGTAAAATCGGCAGCTTCTTCCACCTACATATATGCGTGGTTGAAGTTGACAAAATAACACCTTTTCTGTTGATGAAACATTATAATAAATGATTTTAGCAAAATACCTTTTATCGTTTAAAGTTGAAGGTTTACTTTCCTGCATATTGGTAAAGTAATGTTATGTGTGTTGAGTCATTGAAACTATTTTACAAAAGTGTATCTAGCAGAGCGTGGTTTCGATCCACGGACCTCTGGGTTATGGGCCCAGCACGCTTCCACTGCGCCACTCTGCTTCCCTATTTCATCATGTTCAAATCTAAGTCTGTGTCATCTAACATGTGAAATTCTGCAGTAAAATCGGCAGCTTCTTCCACCTACATATATGCGTGGTTGAAGTTGACAAAATAACACATTTTCTGTTGATGAAACATTATAATAAATGATCTTAGCAAAATACCTTTTATCGTTTAAAGTTGAAGGTTTACTTTCCTGCATATTGGTAAAGTAATGTTATGTGTGTTGAGTCATTGAAACTATTTGACAAAAGTGTATCTAGCAGAGCGTGGTTTCGATCCACGGACCTCTGGGTTATGGGCCCAGCACGCTTCCACTGCGCCACTCTGCTTCCCTATTTCATCATGTTCAAATCTAAGTCTGTGTCATCTAACATGTGAAATTCTGCAGTAAAATCGGTAGCTTCTTCCACCTACATATATGCGTGGTTGAAGTTGAAGAAATAACACATTTTCTGTTGATGAAACATTATAATAAATGATTTTAGCAAAATACCTTTTATCGTTTAAAGTTGAAGGTTTACTTTCCTGCATATTGGTAAAGTAATGTTATGTGTGTTGAGTCATTGAAACTATTTTACAAAAGTGTATCTAGCAGAGCGTGGTTTCGATCCACGGACCTCTGGGTTATGGGCCCAGCAGGCTTCCACTGCGCCACTCAGCTTCCCTATTTCATCATGTTCAAATCTAAGTCTGTGTCATCTAACATCTCAAAGTCTGCAGTAAAATCGGCAGCTTCTTCCACCTACATATATGCGTGGTTGAAGTTGACAAAATAACACATTTTCTGTTGATGAAACATTATAATAAATGATTTTAGCAAAATACCTTTTATCGTTTAAAGTTGAAGGTTTACTTTCCTGCATATTGGTAAAGTAATGTTATGTGTGTTGAGTCATTGAAACTATTTTACAAAAGTGTATCTAGCAGAGCGTGGTTTCGATCCACGGACCTCTGGGTTATGGGCCCAGCACGCTTCCACTACGCCACTCTGCTTCCCTATTTCATCATGTTCAAATCTAAGTCTGTGTCATCTAACATGTGAAATTCTGCAGTAAAATCGGCAGCTTCTTCCACTAACATATATGCGTGGTTGAAGTTGACAAAATAACACATTTTCTGTTGATGAAACATTATAATAAATGATTTTAGCAAAATACCTTTTATCGTTTAAAGTTGAAGGTTTACTTTCCTGCATATTGGTAAAGTAATGTTATGTGTGTTGAGTCATTGAAACTATTTTACAAAAGTGTATCTAGCAGAGCGTGGTTTCGATCCACGGACCTCTGGGTTATGGGCCCAGCACGCTTCCACTGCGCCACTCTGCTTCCCTATTTCATCATGTTCAAATCTAAGTCTGTGTCATCTAACATGTGAAATTCTGCAGTAAAATCGGCAGCTTCTTCCACCTACATATATGCGTGGATGAAGTTGACAAAATAACACATTTTCTGTTGATGAAACATTATAATAAATGATCTTAGCAAAATACCTTTTATCGTTTAAAGTTGAAGGTTTACTTTCCTGCATATTGGTAAAGTAATGTTATGTGTGTTGAGTCATTGAAACTATTTGACAAAAGTGTATCTAGCAGAGCGTGGTTTCGATCCACGGACCTCTGGGTTATGGGCCCAGCACGCTTCCACTGCGCCACTCTGCTTCCCTATTTCATCATGTTCAAATCTAAGTCTGTGTCATCTAACATCTCAAATTCTGCAGTAAAATCGGCAGCTTCTTCCACCTACATATATGCGTGGTTGAAGTTGACAAAATAACACATTTTCTGTTGATGAAACATTATAATAAATGATTTTAGCAAAATACCTTTTATCGTTTAAAGTTGAAGGTTTACTTTCCTGCATATTGGTAAAGTAATGTTATGTGTGTTGAGTCATTGAAACTATTTTACAAAAGTGTATCTAGGAGAGCGTGGTTTCGATCCACGGACCTCTGGGTTATGGGGCCAGCACGCTTCCACTGCGCCACTCTGCTTCCCTATTTCATCATGTTCAAATCTAAGTCTGTGTCATCTAACATCTCAAATTCTGCAGTAAAATCGGCAGCTTCTTCCACCTACATATATGCGTGGTTGAAGTTGACAAAATAACACATTTTCTGTTGATGAAACATTATAATAAATGATTTTAGCAAAATACCTTTTATCGTTTAAAGTTGAAGGTTTACTTTCCTGCATATTGGTAAAGTAATGTTATGTGTGTTGAGTCATTGAAACTATTTTACAAAAGTGTATCTAGCAGAGCGTGGTTTCGATCCACGGACCTCTGGGTTATGGGCCCAGCAGGCTTCCACTGCGCCACTCTGCTTCCCTATTTCATCATGTTCAAATCTAAGTCTGTGTCATCTAACATGTGAAATTCTGCAGTAAAATCGGCAGCTTCTTCCACCTACATATATATATGCGTGGTTGAAGTTGACAAAATAACACATTTTCTGTTGATGAAACATTTTAATAAATGATTTTAGCAAAATGCCTTTTATCGTTTAAAGTTGAAGGTTTACTTTCCTGCATATTGGTAAAGTAATGTTATGTGTGTTGAGTCATTGAAACTATTTGACAAAAGTGTATCTAGCAGAGCGTGGTTTCGATCCACGGACCTCTGGGTTATGGGCCCAGCACGCTTCCACTGCGCCACTCTGCTTCCCTATTTCATCATGTTCAAATCTAAGTCTGTGTCATCTAACATGTGAAATTCTGCAGTAAAATCGGCAGCTTCTTCCACCTACATATATGCGTGGTTGAAGTTGACAAAATAACACATTTTCTGTTGATGAAACATTTTAATAAATGATTTTAGCAAAATGCCTTTTATCGTTTAAAGTTGAAGGTTTACTTTCCTGCATATTGGTAAAGTAATGTTATGTGTGTTGAGTCATTGAAACTATTTGACAAAAGTGTATCTAGCAGAGCGTGGTTTCGATCCACGGACCTCTGGGTTATGGGCCCAGCACGCTTCCACTGCGCCACTCTGCTTCCCTATTTCATCATGTTCAAATCTAAGTCTGTGTCATCTAACATCTCAAATTCTGCAGTAAAATCGGCAGCTTCTTCCACCTACATATATGCGTGGTTGAAGTTGACAAAATAACACATTTTCTGTTGATGAAACATTATAATAAATGATTTTAGCAAAATACCTTTTATCGTTTAAAGTTGAAGGTTTACTTTCCTGCATATTGGTAAAGTAATGTTATGTGTGTCATTGAAACTATTTGACAAAAGTGTATCTAGCAGAGCGTGGTTTCGATCCACGGACCTCTGGGTTATGGGGCCAGCACGCTTCCACTGCGCCACTCTGCTTCCCTATTTCATCATGTTCAAATCTAAGTCTGTGTCATCTAACATCTCAAATTCTGCAGTAAAATCGGCAGCTTCTTCCACCTACATATATGCGTGGTTGAAGTTGACAAAATAACACATTTTCTGTTGATGAAACATTATAATAAATGATTTTAGCAAAATACCTTTTATCGTTTAAAGTTGAAGGTTTACTTTCCTGCATATTGGTAAAGTAATGTTATGTGTGTTGAGTCATTGAAACTATTTTACAAAAGTGTATCTAGCAGAGCGTGGTTTCGATCCACGGACCTCTGGGTTATGGGCCCAGCACGCTTCCACTGCGCCACTCTGCTTCCCTATTTCATCATGTTCAAATCTAAGTCTGTGTCATCTAACATGTGAAATTCTGCAGTAAAATCGGCAGCTTCTTCCACCTACATATATGCGTGGTTGAAGTTGACAAAATAACACATTTTCTGTTGATGAAACATTTTAATAAATGATTTTAGCAAAATGCCTTTTATCGTTTAAAGTTGAAGGTTTACTTTCCTGCATATTGGTAAAGTAATGTTATGTGTGTTGAGTCATTGAAACTATTTGACAAAAGTGTATCTAGCAGAGCGTGGTTTCGATCCACGGACCTCTGGGTTATGGGCCCAGCACGCTTCCACTGCGCCACTCTGCTTCCCTAATTCATCATGTTCAAATCTAAGTCTGTGTCATCTAACATGTGAAATTCTGCAGTAAAATCGGCAGCTTCTTCCACCTACATATATGCGTGGTTGAAGTTGACAAAATAACACATTTTCTGTTGATGAAACATTATAATAAATTATTTTAGCAAAATACCTTTTATCGTTTAAAGTTGAAGGTTTACTTTCCTGCATATTGGTAAAGTAATGTTATGTGTGTTGAGTCATTGAAACTATTTGACAAAAGTGTATCTAGCAGAGCGTGGTTTCGATCCACGGACCTCTGGGTTATGGGCCCAGCACGCTTCCACTGCGCCACTCTGCTACCCTATTTCATCATGTTCAAATCTAAGTCTGTGTCATCTAACATGTGAAATTCTGCAGTAAAATCATCAGCTTCTTCCACCTACATATATGCGTGGTTGAAGTTGACAAAATAACACATTTTCTGTTGATGAAACATTATAATAAATGATTTTAGCAAAATACCTTTTATCGTTTAAAGTTGAAGGTTTACTTTCCTGCATATTGGTAAAGTAATGTTATGTGTGTTGAGTCATTGAAACTATTTTACAAAAGTGTATCTAGGAGAGCCACGGACCTCTGGGTTATGGGGCCAGCACGCTTCCACTGCGCCACTCTGCTTCCCTATTTCATCATGTTCAAATCTAAGTCTGTGTCATCTAACATCTCAAATTCTGCAGTAAAATCGGCAGCTTCTTCCACCTACATATATGCGTGGTTGAAGTTGACAAAATAACACATTTTCTGTTGATGAAACATTATAATAAATGATTTTAGCAAAATACCTTTTATCGTTTAAAGTTGAAGGTTTACTTTCCTGCATATTGGTAAAGTAATGTTATGTGTGTTGAGTCATTGAAACTATTTTACAAAAGTGTATCTAGCAGAGCGTGGTTTCGATCCACGGACCTCTGGGTAATGGGCCCAGCACGCTTCCACTGCGCCACTCTGCTTCCCTATTTCATCATGTTCAAATCTAAGTCTGTGTCATCTAACATGTGAAATTCTGCAGTAAAATCGGCAGCTTCTTCCACCTACATATATGCGTGGTTGAAGTTGACAAAATAACACATTTTCTGTTGATGAAACATTTTAATAAATGATTTTAGCAAAATGCCTTTTATCGTTTAAAGTTGAAGGTTTACTTTCCTGCATATTGGTAAAGTAATGTTATGTGTGTTGAGTCATTGAAACTATTTGACAAAAGTGTATCTAGCAGAGCGTGGTTTCGATCCACGGACCTCTGGGTTATGGGCCCAGCACGCTTCCACTGCGCCACTCTGCTTCCCTAATTCATCATGTTCAAATCTAAGTCTGTGTCATCTAACATGTGAAATTCTGCAGTAAAATCGGCAGCTTCTTCCACCTACATATATGCGTGGTTGAAGTTGACAAAATAACACATTTTCTGTTGATGAAACATTATAATAAATGATTTTAGCAAAATACCTTTTATCGTTTAAAGTTGAAGGTTTACTTTCCTGCATATTGGTAAAGTAATGTTATGTGTGTTGAGTCATTGAAACTATTTTACAAAAGTGTATCTAGGAGAGCGTGGTTTCGATCCACGGACCTCTGGGTTATGGGCCCAGCACGCTTCCACTGCGCCACTCTGCTTCCCTATTTCATCATGTTCAAATCTAAGTCTGTGTCATATAACATGTGAAATTCTGCAGTAAAATCGGCAGCTTCTTCCACCTACATATATGCGTGGTTGAAGTTGACAAAATAACACATTTTCTGTTGATGAAACATTATAATAAATGATTTTAGCAAAATACCTTTTATCGTTTAAAGTTGAAGGTTTACTTTCCTGCATATTGGTAAAGTAATGTTATGTGTGTTGAGTCATTGAAACTATTTTACAAAAGTGTATCTAGCAGAGCGTGGTTTCGATCCACGGACCTCTGGGTTATGGGCCCAGCACGCTTCCACTGCGCCACTCTGCTTCCCTATTTCATCATGTTCAAATCTAAGTCTGTGTCATCTAACATGTGAAATTCTGCAGTAAAATCGGCAGCTTCTTCCACCTACATATATGCGTGGTTGAAGTTGACAAAATAACACATTTTCTGTTGATGAAACATTATAATAAATGATTTTAGCAAAATACCTTTTATCGTTTAAAGTTGAAGGTTTACTTTCCTGCATATTGGTAAAGTAATGTTATGTGTGTTGAGTCATTGAAACTATTTGACAAAAGTGTATCTAGCAGAGCGTGGTTTCGATCCACGGACCTCTGGGTTATGGGCCCAGCACGCTTCCACTGCGCCACTCTGCTTCCCTATTTCATCATGTTCAAATCTAAGTCTGTTTCATCTAACATCTCAAATTCTGCTGTAAAATCGGCAGCTTCTTCCACCTACATATATGCGTGGTTGAAGTTGACAAAATAACACATTTTCTGTTGATGAAACATTATAATAAATGATTTTAGCAAAATACCTTTTATCGTTTAAAGTTGAAGGTTTACTTTCCTGCATATTGGTAAAGTAATGTTATGTGTGTTGAGTCATTGAAACTATTTGACAAAAGTGTATCTAGCAGAGCGTGGTTTCGATCCACGGACCTCTGGGTTATGGGCCCAGCACGCTTCCACTGCGCCACTCTGCTTCCCTATTTCATCATGTTCAAATCTAAGTCTGTGTCACCTAACATCTCAAATTCTGCAGGAAAATTGGCAACTTCTTCCACCTACATATGGGCATGGTTGAAGTTGACAAAATAACACATTTTCCGTTGATGAAACATTGTCATAAATGATTTTAGCAAAATATCTTTTATCGTTTAAAGTTGAAGGTTTACTTTCCTGCATATTGGTAAAGTAATGTTATGTGTGTTGAGTCATTGAAACTATTTTACAAAAGTGTATCTAGCAGAGCCTATTTTCGATCCACGGACCTCTGGGTTATGGGCCCAGCACGCTTCCACTGCGCCACTCTGCTTCCCTATTTCATCATGTTCAAATCTAAGTCTGTGTCATCTAACATGTGAAATTCTGCAGTAAAATCATCAGCTTCTTCCACCTACATATATGCGTGGTTGAAGTTGACAAAATAACACATTTTCTGTTGATGAAACATTATAATAAATGATTTTAGCAAAATACCTTTTATCGTTTAAAGTTGAAGGTTTACTTTCCTGCATATTGGTAAAGTAATGTTATGTGTGTTGAGTCATTGAAACTATTTGACAAAAGTGTATCTAGC
This sequence comes from Gibbula magus, assembly GCA_936450465.1. Lineage (NCBI taxonomy): Eukaryota > Metazoa > Mollusca > Gastropoda > Trochida > Trochidae > Gibbula > Gibbula magus. The sequence goes on along the minus strand of OW388294.1, from coordinate 38,251,134 downwards.
AGAGCGTGGTTTCGATCCACGGACCTCTGGGTTATGGGCCCAGCACGCTTCCACTGCGCCACTCTGCTTCCCTATTTCATCATGTTCAAATCTAAGTCTGTTTCATCTAACATCTCAAATTCTGCTGTAAAATCGGCAGCTTCTTCCACCTACATATATGCGTGGTTGAAGTTGACAAAATAACACATTTTCTGTTGATGAAACATTATAATAAATGATTTTAGCAAAATACCTTTTATCGTTTAAAGTTGAAGGTTTACTTTCCTGCATATTGGTAAAGTAATGTTATGTGTGTTGAGTCATTGAAACTATTTGACAAAAGTGTATCTAGCAGAGCGTGGTTTCGATCCACGGACCTCTGGGTTAGGGGCCCAGCACGCTTCCACTGCGCCACTCTGCTTCCCTATTTCATCATGTTCAAATCTAAGTCTGTGTCACCTAACATCTCAAATTCTGCAGGAAAATTGGCAACTTCTTCCACCTACATATGGGCATGGTTGAAGTTGACAAAATAACACATTTTCCGTTGATGAAACATTGTCATAAATGATTTTAGCAAAATATCTTTTATCGTTTAAAGTTGAAGGTTTACTTTCCTGCATATTGGTAAAGTAATGTTATGTGTGTTGAGTCATTGAAACTATTTTACAAAAGTGTATCTAGCAGAGCTTATTTTCGATCCACGGACCTCTGGGTTATGGGCCCAGCACGCTTCCGCTGCGCCACTCTGCTTCCCTATTTCATCATGTTCAAATCTAAGTCTGTGTCATCTAACATGTGAAATTCTGCAGTAAAATCATCAGCTTCTTCCACCTACATATATGCGTGGTTGAAGTTGACAAAATAACACATTTTCTGTTGATGAAACATTATAATAAATGATTTTAGCAAAATACCTTTTATCGTTTAAAGTTGAAGGTTTACTTTCCTGCATATTGGTAAAGTAATGTTATGTGTGTTGAGTCATTGAAACTATTTGACAAAAGTGTATCTAGCAGAGCGTGGTTTCGATCCACGGACCTCTGGGTTATGGGCCCAGCACGCTTCCACTGCGCCACTCTGCTTCCCTATTTCATCATGTTCAAATCTAAGTCTGTGTCATCTAACATGTGAAATTCTGCAGTAAAATCGGCAGCTTCTTCCACCTACATATATGCGTGGTTGAAGTTGACAAAATAACACATTTTCTGTTGATGAAACATTATAATAAATGATTTTAGCAAAATACCTTTTATCGTTTAAAGTTGAAGGTTTACTTTCCTGCATATTGGTAAAGTAATGTTATGTGTGTTGAGTCATTGAAACTATTTGACAAAAGTGTATCTAGCAGAGCGTGGTTTCGATCCACGGACCTCTGGGTTATGGGCCCAGCACGCTTCCACTGCGCCACTCTGCTTCCCTATTTCATCATGTTCAAATCTAAGTCTGTTTCATCTAACATCTCAAATTCTGCTGTAAAATCGGCAGCTTCTTCCACCTACATATATGCGTGGTTGAAGTTGACAAAATAACACATTTTCTGTTGATGAAACATTATAATAAATGATTTTAGCAAAATACCTTTTATCGTTTAAAGTTGAAGGTTTACTTTCCTGCATATTGGTAAAGTAATGTTATGTGTGTTGAGTCATTGAAACTATTTGACAAAAGTGTATCTAGCAGAGCGTGGTTTCGATCCACGGACCTCTGGGTTATGGGCCCAGCACGCTTCCACTGCGCCACTCTGCTTCCCTATTTCATCATGTTCAAATCTAAGTCTGTGTCACCTAACATCTCAAATTCTGCAGGAAAATTGGCAACTTCTTCCACCTACATATGGGCATGGTTGAAGTTGACAAAATAACACATTTTCCGTTGATGAAACATTGTCATAAATGATTTTAGCAAAATATCTTTTATCGTTTAAAGTTGAAGGTTTACTTTCCTGCATATTGGTAAAGTAATGTTATGTGTGTTGAGTCATTGAAACTATTTTACAAAAGTGTATCTAGCAGAGCTTATTTTCGATCCACGGACCTCTGGGTTATGGGCCCAGCACGCTTCCACTGCGCCACTCTGCTTCCCTATTTCATCATGTTCAAATCTAAGTCTGTGTCATCTAACATGTGAAATTCTGCAGTAAAATCATCAGCTTCTTCCACCTACATATATGCGTGGTTGAAGTTGACAAAATAACACATTTTCTGTTGATGAAACATTATAATAAATGATTTTAGCAAAATACCTTTTATCGTTTAAAGTTGAAGGTTTACTTTCCTGCATATTGGTAAAGTAATGTTATGTGTGTTGAGTCATTGAAACTATTTGACAAAAGTGTATCTAGCAGAGCGTGGTTTCGATCCACGGACCTCTGGGTTAGGGGCCCAGCACGCTTCCACTGCGCCACTCTGCTTCCCTATTTCATCATGTTCAAATCTAAGTCTGTGTCACCTAACATCTCAAATTCTGCAGGAAAATTGGCAACTTCTTCCACCTACATATGGGCATGGTTGAAGTTGACAAAATAACACATTTTCCGTTGATGAAACATTGTCATAAATGATTTTAGCAAAATATCTTTTATCGTTTAAAGTTGAAGGTTTACTTTCCTGCATATTGGTAAAGTAATGTTATGTGTGTTGAGTCATTGAAACTATTTTACAAAAGTGTATCTAGCAGAGCTTATTTTCGATCCACGGACCTCTGGGTTATGGGCCCAGCACGCTTCCGCTGCGCCACTCTGCTTCCCTATTTCATCATGTTCAAATCTAAGTCTGTGTCATCTAACATGTGAAATTCTGCAGTAAAATCATCAGCTTCTTCCACCTACATATATGCGTGGTTGAAGTTGACAAAATAACACATTTTCTGTTGATGAAACATTATAATAAATGATTTTAGCAAAATACCTTTTATCGTTTAAAGTTGAAGGTTTACTTTCCTGCATATTGGTAAAGTAATGTTATGTGTGTTGAGTCATTGAAACTATTTGACAAAAGTGTATCTAGCAGAGCGTGGTTTCGATCCACGGACCTCTGGGTTATGGGCCCAGCACGCTTCCACTGCGCCACTCTGCTTCCCTATTTCATCATGTTCAAATCTAAGTCTGTGTCATCTAACATGTGAAATTCTGCAGTAAAATCGGCAGCTTCTTCCACCTACATATATGCGTGGTTGAAGTTGACAAAATAACACATTTTCTGTTGATGAAACATTATAATAAATGATTTTAGCAAAATACCTTTTATCGTTTAAAGTTGAAGGTTTACTTTCCTGCATATTGGTAAAGTAATGTTATGTGTGTTGAGTCATTGAAACTATTTGACAAAAGTGTATCTAGCAGAGCGTGGTTTCGATCCACGGACCTCTGGGTTATGGGCCCAGCACGCTTCCACTGCGCCACTCTGCTTCCCTATTTCATCATGTTCAAATCTAAGTCTGTTTCATCTAACATCTCAAATTCTGCTGTAAAATCGGCAGCTTCTTCCACCTACATATATGCGTGGTTGAAGTTGACAAAATAACACATTTTCTGTTGATGAAACATTATAATAAATGATTTTAGCAAAATACCTTTTATCGTTTAAAGTTGAAGGTTTACTTTCCTGCATATTGGTAAAGTAATGTTATGTGTGTTGAGTCATTGAAACTATTTGACAAAAGTGTATCTAGCAGAGCGTGGTTTCGATCCACGGACCTCTGGGTTATGGGCCCAGCACGCTTCCACTGCGCCACTCTGCTTCCCTATTTCATCATGTTCAAATCTAAGTCTGTGTCACCTAACATCTCAAATTCTGCAGGAAAATTGGCAACTTCTTCCACCTACATATGGGCATGGTTGAAGTTGACAAAATAACACATTTTCCGTTGATGAAACATTGTCATAAATGATTTTAGCAAAATATCTTTTATCGTTTAAAGTTGAAGGTTTACTTTCCTGCATATTGGTAAAGTAATGTTATGTGTGTTGAGTCATTGAAACTATTTTACAAAAGTGTATCTAGCAGAGCTTATTTTCGATCCACGGACCTCTGGGTTATGGGCCCAGCACGCTTCCACTGCGCCACTCTGCTTCCCTATTTCATCATGTTCAAATCTAAGTCTGTGTCATCTAACATGTGAAATTCTGCAGTAAAATCATCAGCTTCTTCCACCTACATATATGCGTGGTTGAAGTTGACAAAATAACACATTTTCTGTTGATGAAACATTATAATAAATGATTTTAGCAAAATACCTTTTATCGTTTAAAGTTGAAGGTTTACTTTCCTGCATATTGGTAAAGTAATGTTATGTGTGTTGAGTCATTGAAACTATTTGACAAAAGTGTATCTAGCAGAGCGTGGTTTCGATCCACGGACCTCTGGGTTATGGGCCCAGCACGCTTCCACTGCGCCACTCTGCTTCCCTATTTCATCATGTTCAAATCTAAGTCTGTGTCATCTAACATGTGAAATTCTGCAGTAAAATCGGCAGCTTCTTCCACCTACATATATGCGTGGTTGAAGTTGACAAAATAACACATTTTCTGTTGATGAAACATTATAATAAATGATTTTAGCAAAATACCTTTTATCGTTTAAAGTTGAAGGTTTACTTTCCTGCATATTGGTAAAGTAATGTTATGTGTGTTGAGTCATTGAAACTATTTTACAAAAGTGTATCTAGCAGAGCGCGGTTTCGATCCACGGACCTCTTTGTTATGGGCCCAGCACGCTTCCACTGCGCCACTCTGCTTCCCTATTTCATCATGTTCAAATCTAAGTCTGTGTCATCTAACATGTGAAATTCTGCAGTAAAATCGGCAGCTTCTTCCACCTACATATATGCGTGGTTGAAGTTGACAAAATAACACATTTTCTGTTGATGAAACATTATAATAAATGATTTTAGCAAAATACCTTTTATCGTTTAAAGTTGAAGGTTTACTTTCCTGCATATTGGTAAAGTAATGTTATGTGTGTTGAGTCATTGAAACTATTTTACAAAAGTGTATCTAGCAGAGCGTGGTTTCGATCCACGGACCTCTGGGTTATGGGCCCAGCACGCTTCCACTGCGCCACTCTGCTTCCCTATTTCATCATGTTCAAATCTAAGTCTGTGTCATCTAACATGTGAAATTCTGCAGTAAAATCGGCAGCTTCTTCCACCTACATATATGCGTGGTTGAAGTTGACAAAATAACACATTTTCTGTTGATGAAACATTATAATAAATGATTTTAGCAATGTACCTTTTATCGTTTAAAGTTGAAGGTTTACTTTCCTGCATATTGGTAAAGTAATGTTATGTGTGTTGAGTCATTGAAACTATTTTACAAAAGTGTATCTAGCAGAGCGTGGTTTCGATCCACGGACCTCTGGGTTATGGGCCCAGCAGGCTTCCACTGCGCCACTCTGGTTCCCTATTTCATCATGTTCAAATCTAAGTCTGTGTCATCTAACATCTCAAATTCTGCAGTAAAATCGGCAGCTTCTTCCACCTACATATATGCGTGGTTGAAGTTGACAAAATAACACACTTTCTTTTGATGAAACATTATAATAAATGATTTTAGCAAAATACCTTTTATCGTTTAAAGTTGAAGGTTTACTTTCCTGCATATTGGTAAAGTAATGTTATGTGTGTTGAGTCATTGAAACTATTTTACAAAAGTGTATCTAGCAGAGCGTGGTTTCGATCCACGGACCTCTGGGTTATGGGCCCAGCAGGCTTCCACTGCGCCACTCTGCTTCCCTATTTCATCATGTTCAAATCTAAGTCTGTGTCATCTAACATCTCAAATTCTGCAGTAAAATCGGCAGCTTCTTCCACCTACATATATGCGTGGTTGAAGTTGACAAAATAACACACTTTCTTTTGATGAAACATTATAATAAATGATTTTAGCAAAATACCTTTTATCGTTTAAAGTTGAAGGTTTACTTTCCTGCATATTGGTAAAGTAATGTTATGTGTGTTGAGTCATTGAAACTATTTTACAAAAGTGTATCTAGCAGAGCGTGGTTTCGATCCACGGACCTCTGGGATATGGGCCCAGCACGCTTCCACTACGCCACTCTGCTTCCCTATTTCATCATGTTCAAATCTAAGTCTGTGTCATCTAACATGTGAAATTCTGCAGTAAAATCGGCAGCTTCTTCCACTAACATATATGCGTGGTTGAAGTTGACAAAATAACACATTTTCTGTTGATGAAACATTATAATAAATGATTTTAGCAAAATGCCTTTTATCGTTTAAAGTTGAAGGTTTACTTTCCTGCATATTGGTAAAGTAATGTTATGTGTGTTGAGTCATTGAAACTATTTTACAAAAGTGTATCTAGCAGAGCGTGGTTTCGATCCACGGACCTCTGGGTTATGGGCCCAGCACGCTTCCACTGCGCCACTCTGCTTCCCTATTTCATCATGTTCAAATCTAAGTCTGTGTCATCTAACATCTCAAATTCTGCAGTAAAATCGGCAGCTTCTTCCACCTACATATATGCGTGGTTGAAGTTGACAAAATAACACATTTTCTGTTGATGAAACATTATAATAAATGATTTTAGCAAAATATCTTTTATCGTTTAAAGTTGAAGGTTTACTTTCCTGCATATTGGTAAAGTAATGTTATGTGTGTTGAGTCATTGAAACTATTTGACAAAAGTGTATCTAGCAGAGCGTGGTTTCGATCCACGGACCTCTGGGTTATGGGCCCAGCACACTTCCACTGCGCCACTCTGCTTCCCTATTTCATCATGTTCAAATCTAAGTCTGTTTCATCTAACATCTCAAATTCTGCTGTAAAATCGGCAGCTTCTTCCACCTACATGTATGCGTGGTTGAAGTTGACAAAATAACACATTTTCTGTTGATGAAACATTATAATAAATGATTTTAGCAAAATACCTTTTATCGTTTAAAGTTGAAGGTTTAATTTCCTGCATATTGGTAAAGTAATGTTATGTGTGTTGAGTCATTGAAACTATTTTACAAAAGTGTATCTAGCAGAGCTTATTTTCGATCCACGGACCTCTGGGTTATGGGCCCAGCACGCTTCCACTGCGCCACTCTGCTTCCCTATTTCATCATGTTCAAATCTAAGTCTGTGTCATCTAACATGTGAAATTCTGCAGTAAAATCGGCAGCTTCTTCCACCTACATGTATGCGTGGTTGAAGTTGACAAAATAACACATTTTCTGTTGATGAAACATTATAATAAATGATTTTAGCAAAATACCTTTTATCGTTTAAAGTTGAAGGTTTACTTTCCTGCATATTGGTAAAGTAATGTTATGTGTGTTGAGTCATTGAAACTATTTGACAAAAGTGTATCTAGCAGAGCGTGGTTTCGATCCACGGACCTCTGGGTTATGGGCCCAGCACGCTTCCACTGCGCCACTCTGGTTCCCTATTTCATCATGTTCAAATCTAAGTCTGTGTCATCTAACATCTCAAATTCTGCAGTAAAATCGGCAGCTTCTTCCACCTACATATATGCGTGGTTGAAGTTGACAAAATAACACACTTTCTGTTGATGAAACATTATAATAAATGATTTTAGCAAAATACCTTTTATCGTTTAAAGTTGAAGGTTTACTTTCCTGCATATTGGTAAAGTAATGTTATGTGTGTTGAGTCATTGAAACTATTTGACAAAAGTGTATCTAGCAGAGCGTGGTTTCGATCCACGGACCTCTGGGTTATGGGCCCAGCACGCTTCCACTGCGCCACTCTGCTTCCCTATTTCATCATGTTCAAATCTAAGTCTGTGTCATCTAACATGTGAAATTCTGCAGTAAAATCGGCAGCTTCTTCCACCTACATATATGCGTGGTTGAAGTTGACAAAATAACACATTTTCTGTTGATGAAACATTATAATAAATGATTTTAGCAAAATACCTTTTATCGTTTAAAGTTGAAGGTTTACTTTCCTGCATATTGGTAAAGTAATGTTATGTGTGTTGAGTCATTGAAACTATTTTACAAAAGTGTATCTAGCAGAGCGTGGTTTCGATCCACGGACCTCTGGGTTATGGGCCCAGCACGCTTCCACTGCGCCACTCTGCTTCCCTATTTCATCATGTTCAAATCTAAGTCTGTGTCATCTAACATGTGAAATTCTGCAGTAAAATCGACAGCTTCTTGAACCTACATATATGCGTGGTTGAAGTTGACAAAATAACACATTTTCTGTTGATGAAACATTATAATAAATGATTTTAGCAAAATACCTTTTATCGTTTAAAGTTGAAGGTTTACTTTCCTGCATATTGGTAAAGTAGTGTTATGTGTGTTGAGTCATTGAAACTATTTGACAAAAGTGTATCTAGCAGAGCGTGGTTTCGATCCACGGACCTCTGGGTTATGGGCCCAGCACGCTTCCACTGCGCCACTCTGGTTCCCTATTTCATCATGTTCAAATCTAAGTCTGTGTCATCTAACATCTAAAATTCTGCAGTAAAATCGGCAGCTTCTTCCACCTACATATATGCGTGGTTGAAGTTGACAAAATAACACATTTTCTGTTGATGAAACATTATAATAAATGATTTTAGCAAAATACCTTTTATCGTTTAAAGTTGAAGGTTTACTTTCCTGCATATTGGTAAAGTAATGTTATGTGTGTTGAGTCATTGAAACTATTTTACAAAAGTGTATCTAGCAGAGCGTGGTTTCGATCCACGGACCTCTGGGTTATGGGCCCAGCACGCTTCCACTGCGCCACTCTGCTTCCCTATTTCATCATGTTCAAATCTAAGTCTGTGTCATCTAACATGTGAAATTCTGCAGTAAAATCGGCAGCTTCTTCCACCTACATATATGCGTGGTTGAAGTTGACAAAATAACACATTTTCTGTTGATGAAACATTTTAATAAATGATTTTAGCAAAATGCCTTTTATCGTTTAAAGTTGAAGGTTTACTTTCCTGCATATTGGTAAAGTAATGTTATGTGTGTTGAGTCATTGAAACTATTTTACAAAAGTGTATCTAGCAGAGCGTGGTTTCGATCCACGGACCTCTGGGTTATGGGCCCAGCACGCTTCCACTGCGCCACTCTGCTTCCCTATTTCATCATGTTCAAATCTAAGTCTGTGTCATCTAACATGTGAAATTCTGCAGTAAAATCGGCAGCTTCTTCCACCTACATATATGCGTGGTTGAAGTTGACAAAATAACACATTTTCTGTTGATGAAACATTATAATAAATGATTTTAGCAAAATACCTTTTATCGTTTAAAGTTGAAGGTTTACTTTCCTGCATATTGGTAAAGTAATGTTATGTGTGTTGAGTCATTGAAACTATTTTACAAAAGTGTATCTAGCAGAGCGTGGTTTCGATCCACAGACCTCTGGGTTATGGGCCCAGCACGCTTCCACTGCGCCACTCTGCTTCCCTATTTCATCATGTTCAAATCTAAGTCTGTGTCATCTAACATGTGAAATTCTGCAGTAAAATCGGCAGCTTCTTCCACCTACATATATGCGTGGTTGAAGTTGACAAAATAACACATTTTCTGTTGATGAAACATTATAATAAATGATTTTAGCAAAATGCCTTTTATCGTTTAAAGTTGAAGGTTTACTTTCCTGCATATTGGTAAAGTAATGTTATGTGTGTTGAGTCATTGAAACTATTTTACAAAAGTGTATCTAGCAGAGCGTGGTTTCGATCCACGGACCTCTGGGTTATGGGCCCAGCACGCTTCCACTGCGCCACTCTGCTTCCCTATTTCATCATGTTCAAATCTAAGTCTGTGTCATCTAACATCTCAAATTCTGCAGTAAAATCGGCAGCTTCTTCCACCTACATATATGCGTGGTTGAAGTTGACAAAATAACACATTTTCTGTTGATGAAACATTATAATAAATGATTTTAGCAAAATATCTTTTATCGTTTAAAGTTGAAGGTTTACTTTCCTGCATATTGGTAAAGTAATGTTATGTGTGTTGAGTCATTGAAACTATTTGACAAAAGTGTATCTAGCAGAGCGTGGTTTCGATCCACGGACCTCTGGGTTATGGGCCCAGCACGCTTCCACTGCGCCACTCTGCTTCCCTATTTCATCATGTTCAAATCTAAGTCTGTTTCATCTAACATCTCAAATTCTGCTGTAAAATCGGCAGCTTCTTCCACCTACATGTATGCGTGGTTGAAGTTGACAAAATAACACATTTTCTGTTGATGAAACATTATAATAAATGATTTTAGCAAAATACCTTTTATCGTTTAAAGTTGAAGGTTTAATTTCCTGCATATTGGTAAAGTAATGTTATGTGTGTTGAGTCATTGAAACTATTTTACAAAAGTGTATCTAGCAGAGCTTATTTTCGATCCACGGACCTCTGGGTTATGGGCCCAGCACGCTTCCACTGCGCCACTCTGCTTCCCTATTTCATCATGTTCAAATCTAAGTCTGTGTCATCTAACATGTGAAATTCTGCAGTAAAATCGGCAGCTTCTTCCACCTACATGTATGCGTGGTTGAAGTTGACAAAATAACACATTTTCTGTTGATGAAACATTATAATAAATGATTTTAGCAAAATACCTTTTATCGTTTAAAGTTGAAGGTTTACTTTCCTGCATATTGGTAAAGTAATGTTATGTGTGTTGAGTCATTGAAACTATTTTACAAAAGTGTATCTAGCAGAGCTTATTTTCGATCCACGGACCTCTGGGTTATGGGCCCAGCACGCTTCCACTGCGCCACTCTGCTTCCCTATTTCATCATGTTCAAATCTAAGTCTGTTTCATCTAACATCTCAAATTCTGCTGTAAAATCGGCAGCTTCTTCCACCTACATATATGCGTGGTTGAAGTTGACAGAATAACACATTTTCTGTTGATGAAACATTATCATAAATGATTTTAGCAAAATACCTTTTATCGTTTAAAGTTGAAGGTTTACTTTCCTGCATATTGGTAAAGTAATGTTATGTGTGTTGAGTCATTGAAACTATTTTACAAAAGTGTATCTAGCAGAGCGTGGTTTCGATCCACGGACCTCTGGGTTATGGGCCCAGCACGCTTCCACTGCGCCACTCTGGTTCCCTATTTCATCATGTTCAAATCTAAGTCTGTGTCATCTAACATCTCAAATTCTGCAGTAAAATCGGCAGCTTCTTCCACCTACATATATGCGTGGTTGAAGTTGACAAAATAACACACTTTCTGTTGATGAAACATTATAATAAATGATTTTAGCAAAATACCTTTTATCGTTTAAAGTTGAAGGTTTACTTTCCTGCATATTGGTAAAGTAATGTTATGTGTGTTGAGTCATTGAAACTATTTGACAAAAGTGTATCTAGCAGAGCGTGGTTTCGATCCACGGACCTCTGGGTTATGGGCCCAGCACGCTTCCACTGCGCCACTCTGCTTCCCTATTTCATCATGTTCAAATCTAAGTCTGTGTCATCTAACATGTGAAATTCTGCAGTAAAATCGGCAGCTTCTTCCACCTACATATATGCGTGGTTGAAGTTGACAAAATAACACATTTTCTGTTGATGAAACATTATAATAAATGATTTTAGCAAAATACCTTTTATCGTTTAAAGTTGAAGGTTTACTTTCCTGCATATTGGTAAAGTAATGTTATGTGTGTTGAGTCATTGAAACTATTTTACAAAAGTGTATCTAGCAGAGCTTATTTTCGATCCACGGACCTCTGGGTTATGGGCCCAGCACGCTTCCACTGCGCCACTCTGCTTCCCTATTTCATCATGTTCAAATCTAAGTCTGTTTCATCTAACATCTCAAATTCTGCTGTAAAATCGGCAGCTTCTTCCACCTACATATATGCGTGGTTGAAGTTGACAGAATAACACATTTTCTGTTGATGAAACATTATAATAAATGATTTTAGCAAAATACCTTTTATCGTTTAAAGTTGAAGGTTTACTTTCCTGCATATTGGTAAAGTAATGTTATGTGTGTTGAGTCATTGAAACTATTTTACAAAAGTGTATCTAGCAGAGCGTGGTTTCGATCCACGGACCTCTGGGTTATGGGCCCAGCACGCTTCCACTGCGCCACTCTGGTTCCCTATTTCATCATGTTCAAATCTAAGTCTGTCTCATCTAACATCTCAAATTCTGCAGTAAAATCGGCAGCTTCTTCCACCTACATATATGCGTGGTTGAAGTTGACAAAATAACACACTTTCTGTTGATGAAACATTATAATAAATGATTTTAGCAAAATACCTTTTATCGTTTAAAGTTGAAGGTTTACTTTCCTGCATATTGGTAAAGTAATGTTATGTGTGTTGAGTCATTGAAACTATTTGACAAAAGTGTATCTAGCAGAGCGTGGTTTCGATCCACGGACCTCTGGGTTATGGGCCCAGCACGCTTCCACTGCGCCACTCTGCTTCCCTATTTCATCATGTTCAAATCTAAGTCTGTGTCATCTAACATGTGAAATTCTGCAGTAAAATCGGCAGCTTCTTCCACCTACATATATGCGTGGTTGAAGTTGACAAAATAACACATTTTCTGTTGATGAAACATTATAATAAATGATTTTAGCAAAATACCTTTTATCGTTTAAAGTTGAAGGTTTACTTTCCTGCATATTGGTAAAGTAATGTTATGTGTGTTGAGTCATTGAAACTATTTTACAAAAGTGTATCTAGCAGAGCGTGGTTTCGATCCACGGACCTCTGGGTTATGGGCCCAGCACGCTTCCACTGCGCCACTCTGCTTCCCTATTTCATCATGTTCAAATCTAAGTCTGTGTCATCTAACATGTGAAATTCTGCAGTAAAATCGACAGCTTCTTGAACCTACATATATGCGTGGTTGAAGTTGACAAAATAACACATTTTCTGTTGATGAAACATTATAATAAATGATTTTAGCAAAATACCTTTTATCGTTTAAAGTTGAAGGTTTACTTTCCTGCATATTGGTAAAGTAGTGTTATGTGTGTTGAGTCATTGAAACTATTTGACAAAAGTGTATCTAGCAGAGCGTGGTTTCGATCCACGGACCTCTGGGTTATGGGCCCAGCACGCTTCCACTGCGCCACTCTGGTTCCCTATTTCATCATGTTCAAATCTAAGTCTGTGTCATCTAACATCTAAAATTCTGCAGTAAAATCGGCAGCTTCTTCCACCTACATATATGCGTGGTTGAAGTTGACAAAATAACACATTTTCTGTTGATGAAACATTATAATAAATGATTTTAGCAAAATACCTTTTATCGTTTAAAGTTGAAGGTTTACTTTCCTGCATATTGGTAAAGTAATGTTATGTGTGTTGAGTCATTGAAACTATTTTACAAAAGTGTATCTAGCAGAGCGTGGTTTCGATCCACGGACCTCTGGGTTATGGGCCCAGCACGCTTCCACTGCGCCACTCTGCTTCCCTATTTCATCATGTTCAAATCTAAGTCTGTGTCATCTAACATCTCAAATTCTGCAGTAAAATCGGCAGCTTCTTCCACCTACATATATGCGTGGTTGAAGTTGACAAAATAACACATTTTCGGTTGATGAAACATTGTCATAAATGATTTTAGCAAAATACCTTTTATCGTTTAAAGTTGAAGGTTTACTTTCCTGCATATTGGTAAAGTAATGTTATGTGTGTTGAGTCATTGAAACTATTTTACAAAAGTGTATCTAGCAGAGCGTGGTTTCGATCCACGGACCTCTGGGTTATGGGCCCAGCACGCTTCCACTGCGCCACTCTGCTTCCCTATTTCATCATGTTCAAATCTAAGTCTGTGTCATCTAACATGTGAAATTCTGCAGTAAAATCGGCAGCTTCTTCCACCTACATATATGCGTGGTTGAAGTTGACAAAATAACACATTTTCTGTTGATGAAACATTATAATAAATGATTTTAGCAAAATACCTTTTATCGTTTAAAGTTGAAGGTTTACTTTCCTGCATATTGGTAAAGTAATGTTATGTGTGTTGAGTCATTGAAACTATTTGACAAAAGTGTATCTAGCAGAGCGTGGTTTCGATCCACAGACCTCTGGGTTATGGGCCCAGCACGCTTCCACTGCGCCACTCTGGTTCCCTATTTCATCATGTTCAAATCTAAGTCTGTGTCATCTAACATGTGAAATTCTGCAGTAAAATCGGCAGCTTCTTCCACCTACATATATGCGTGGTTGAAGTTGACAAAATAACACATTTTCTGTTGATGAAACATTATAATAAATGATTTTAGCAAAATGCCTTTTATCGTTTAAAGTTGAAGGTTTACTTTCCTGCATATTGGTAAAGTAATGTTATGTGTGTTGAGTCATTGAAACTATTTTACAAAAGTGTATCTAGCAGAGCGTGGTTTCGATCCACGGACCTCTGGGTTATGGGCCCAGCACGCTTCCACTGCGCCACTCTGCTTCCCTATTTCATCATGTTCAAATCTAAGTCTGTGTCATCTAACATCTCAAATTCTGCAGTAAAATCGGCAGCTTCTTCCACCTACATATATGCGTGGTTGAAGTTGACAAAATAACACATTTTCTGTTGATGAAACATTATAATAAATGATTTTAGCAAAATATCTTTTATCGTTTAAAGTTGAAGGTTTACTTTCCTGCATATTGGTAAAGTAATGTTATGTGTGTTGAGTCATTGAAACTATTTGACAAAAGTGTATCTAGCAGAGCGTGGTTTCGATCCACGGACCTCTGGGTTATGGGCCCAGCACGCTTCCACTGCGCCACTCTGCTTCCCTATTTCATCATGTTCAAATCTAAGTCTGTTTCATCTAACATCTCAAATTCTGCTGTAAAATCGGCAGCTTCTTCCACCTACATGTATGCGTGGTTGAAGTTGACAAAATAACACATTTTCTGTTGATGAAACATTATAATAAATGATTTTAGCAAAATACCTGTTATCGTTTAAAGTTGAAGGTTTAATTTCCTGCATATTGGTAAAGTAATGTTATGTGTGTTGAGTCATTGAAACTATTTTACAAAAGTGTATCTAGCAGAGCGTGGTTTCGATCCACGGACCTCTGGGTTATGGGCCCAGCACGCTTCCACTGCGCCACTCTGCTTCCCTATTTCATCATGTTCAAATCTAAGTCTGTGTCATCTAACATGTGAAATTCTGCAGTAAAATCGGCAGCTTCTTCCACCTACATGTATGCGTGGTTGAAGTTGACAAAATAACACATTTTCTGTTGATGAAACATTATAATAAATGATTTTAGCAAAATACCTTTTATCGTTTAAAGTTGAAGGTTTACTTTCCTGCATATTGGTAAAGTAATGTTATGTGTGTTGAGTCATTGAAACTATTTGACAAAAGTGTATCTAGCAGAGCGTGGTTTCGATCCACGGACCTCTGGGTTATGGGCCCAGCACGCTTCCACTGCGCCACTCTGCTTCCCTATTTCATCATGTTCAAATCTAAGTCTGTGTCATCTAACATGTGAAATTCTGCAGTAAAATCGGCAGCTTCTTCCACCTACATATATGCGTGGTTGAAGTTGACAAAATAACACATTTTCTGTTGATGAAACATTATAATAAATGATCTTAGCAAAATACCTTTTATCGTTTAAAGTTGAAGGTTTACTTTCCTGCATATTGGTAAAGTAATGTTATGTGTGTTGAGTCATTGAAACTATTTGACAAAAGTGTATCTAGCAGAGCGTGGTTTCGATCCACGGACCTCTGGGTTATGGGCCCAGCACGCTTCCACTGCGCCACTCTGCTTCCCTATTTCATCATGTTCAAATCTAAGTCTGTGTCATCTAACATGTGAAATTCTGCAGTAAAATCGGCAGCTTCTTCCACCTACATATATGCGTGGTTGAAGTTGACAAAATAACACATTTTCTGTTGATGAAACATTATAATAAATGATTTTAGCAAAATACCTTTTATCGTTTAAAGTTGAAGGTTTACTTTCCTGCATATTGGTAAAGTAATGTTATGTGTGTTGAGTCATTGAAACTATTTTACAAAAGTGTATCTAGCAGAGCGTGGTTTCGATCCACGGACCTCTGGGTTATGGGCCCAGCACGCTTCCACTGCGCCACTCTGCTTCCCTATTTCATCATGTTCAAATCTAAGTCTGTGTCATCTAACATGTGAAATTCTGCAGTAAAATCGGCAGCTTCTTCCACCTACATATATGCGTGGTTGAAGTTGACAAAATAACACATTTTCTGTTGATGAAACATTATAATAAATGATTTTAGCAAAATACCTTTTATCGTTTAAAGTTGAAGGTTTACTTTCCTGCATATTGGTAAAGTAATGTTATGTGTGTTGAGTCATTGAAACTATTTTACAAAAGTGTATCTAGCAGAGCGTGGTTTCGATCCACGGACCTCTGGGTTATGGGCCCAGCACGCTTCCACTGCGCCACTCTGCTTCCCTATTTCATCATGTTCAAATCTAAGTCTGTGTCATCTAACATGTGAAATTCTGCAGTAAAATCGGCAGCTTCTTCCACCTACATATATGCGTGGTTGAAGTTGACAAAATAACACATTTTCTGTTGATGAAACATTATAATAAATGATTTTAGCAAAATACCTTTTATCGTTTAAAGTTGAAGGTTTACTTTCCTGCATATTGGTAAAGTAATGTTATGTGTGTTGAGTCATTGAAACTATTTTACAAAAGTGTATCTAGCAGAGCGTGGTTTCGATCCACGGACCTCTGGGTTATGGGCCCAGCACGCTTCCACTGCGCCACTCTGCTTCCCTATTTCATCATGTTCAAATCTAAGTCTGTGTCATCTAACATGTGAAATTCTGCAGTAAAATCGGCAGCTTCTTCCACCTACATATATGCGTGGTTGAAGTTGACAAAATAACACATTTTCTGTTGATGAAACATTATAATAAATGATCTTAGCAAAATACCTTTTATCGTTTAAAGTTGAAGGTTTACTTTCCTGCATATTGGTAAAGTAATGTTATGTGTGTTGAGTCATTGAAACTATTTGACAAAAGTGTATCTAGCAGAGCGTGGTTTCGATCCACGGACCTCTGGGTTATGGGCCCAGCACGCTTCCACTGCGCCACTCTGCTTCCCTATTTTTATGTTCAAATCTAAGTCTGTGTCATCTAACATGTGAAATTCTGCAGTAAAATCGACAGCTTCTTCCACCTACATATATGCGTGGTTGAAGTTGACAAAATAACACATTTTCTGTTGATGAAACATTATAATAAATGATTTTAGCAAAATACCTTTTATCGTTTAAAGTTGAAGGTTTACTTTCCTGCATATTGGTAAAGTAATGTTATGTGTGTTGAGTCATTGAAACTATTTTACAAAAGTGTATCTAGCAGAGCGTGGTTTCGATCCACGGACCTCTGGGTTATGGGCCCAGCACGCTTCCACTGCGCCACTCTGCTTCCCTATTTCATCATGTTCAAATCTAAGTCTGTGTCATCTAACATGTGAAATTCTGCAGGAAAATCGGCAGCTTCTTCCACCTACATATATGCGTGGTTGAAGTTGACAAAATAACACATTTTCTGTTGATGAAACATTATAATAAATGATTTTAGCAAAATACCTTTTATCGTTTAAAGTTGAAGGTTTACTTTCCTGCATATTGGTAATGTTATGTGTGTTGAGTCATTGAAACTATTTTACAAAAGTGTATCTAGGAGAGCGTGGTTTCGATCCACGGACCTCTGGGTTATGGGCCCAGCACGCTTCCACTGCGCCACTCTGCTTCCCTATTTCATCATGTTCAAATCTAAGTCTGTGTCATCTAACATCTCAAATTCTGCTGTAAAATCGGCAGCTTCTTCCACCTACATATATGCGTGGTTGAAGTTGACAAAATAACACATTTTCTGTTGATGAAACATTATAATAAATGATTTTAGCAAAATACCTTTTATCGTTTAAAGTTGAAGGTTTACTTTCCTGCATATTGGTAAAGTAATGTTATGTGTGTTGAGTCATTGAAACTATTTTACAAAAGTGTATCTAGCAGAGCGTGGTTTCGATCCACGGACCTCTGGGTTATGGGCCCAGCACGCTTCCACTGCGCCACTCTGCTTCCCTATTTCATCATGTTCAAATCTAAGTCTGTGTCATCTAACATGTGAAATTCTGCAGTAAAATCGGCAGCTTCTTCCACCTACATATATGCGTGGTTGAAGTTGACAAAATAACACATTTTTTGTTGATGAAACATTTTAATAAATGATTTTAGCAAAATGCCTTTTATCGTTTAAAGTTGAAGGTTTACTTTCCTGCATATTGGTAAAGTAATGTTATGTGTGTTGAGTGATTGAAACTATTTGACAAAAGTGTATCTAGCAGAGCGTGGTTTCGATCCACGGACCTCTGGGTTATGGGCCCAGCACGCTTCCACTGCGCCACTCTGCTTCCCTATTTCATCATGTTCAAATCTAAGTCTGTGTCATCTAACATCTCAAATTCTGCAGTAAAATCGGCAGCTTCTTCCACATACATATATGCGTGGTTGAAGTTGACAAAATAACACATTTTCTGTTGATGAAACATTATAATAAATGATTTTAGCAAAATACCTTTTATCGTTTAAAGTTGAAGGTTTACTTTCCTGCATATTGGTAAAGTAATGTTATGTGTGTTGAGTCATTGAAACTATTTGACAAAAGTGTATCTAGCAGAGCGTGGTTTCGATCCACGGACCTCTGGGTTATGGGCCCAGCACGCTTCCACTGCGCCACTCTGCTTCCCTATTTCATCATGTTCAAATCTAAGTCTGTTTCATCTAACATCTCAAATTCTGCTGTAAAATCGGCAGCTTCTTCCACCTACATATATGCGTGGTTGAAGTTGACAAAATAACACATTTTCTGTTGATGAAACATTATAATAAATGATTTTAGCAAAATACCTTTTATCGTTTAAAGTTGAAGGTTTACTTTCCTGCATATTGGTAAAGTAATGTTATGTGTGTTGAGTCATTGAAACTATTTGACAAAAGTGTATCTAGCAGAGCGTGGTTTCGATCCACGGACCTCTGGGTTATGGGCCCAGCACGCTTCCACTGCGCCACTCTGCTTCCCTATTTCATCATGTTCAAATCTAAGTCTGTGTCACCTAACATCTCAAATTCTGTAGGAAAATTGGCAGCTTCTTCCACCTACATATGGGCATGGTTGAAGTTGACAAAATAACACATTTTCCGTTGATGAAACATTGTCATAAATGATTTTAGCAAAATGCCTTTTATCGTTTAAAGTTGAAGGTTTACTTTCCTGCATATTGGTAAAGTAATGTTATGTGTGTTGAGTCATTGAAACTATTTGACAAAAGTGTATCTAGCAGAGCGTGGTTTCGATCCACGGACCTCTGGGTTATGGGCCCAGCACGCTTCCACTGCGCCACTCTGCTTCCCTATTTCATCATGTTCAAATCTAAGTCTGTGTCATCTAACATGTGAAATTCTGCAGTAAAATCGGCAGCTTCTTCCACCTACATATATGCGTGGTTGAAGTTGACAAAATAACACATTTTCTGTTGATGAAACATTATAATAAATGATTTTAGCAAAATACCTTTTATCGTTTAAAGTTGAAGGTTTACTTTCCTGCATATTGGTAAAGTAATGTTATGTGTGTTGAGTCATTGAAACTATTTTACAAAAGTGTATCTAGCAGAGCTTATTTTCGATCCACGGACCTCTGGGTTATGGGCCCAGCACGCTTCCACTGCGCCACTCTGCTTCCCTATTTCATCATGTTCAAATCTAAGTCTGTGTCATTTAACATGTGAAATTCTGCAGTAAAATCGGCAGCTTCTTCCACCTACATATATGCGTGGTTGAAGTTGACAAAATAACACATTTTCTGTTGATGAAACATTATAATAAATGATTTTAGCAAAATACCTTTTATCGTTTAAAGTTGAAGGTTTACTTTCCTGCATATTGGTAAAGTAATGTTATGTGTGTTGAGTCATTGAAACTATTTGACAAAAGTGTATCTAGCAGAGCGTGGTTTCGATCCACGGACCTCTGGGTTATGGGCCCAGCACGCTTCCACTGCGCCACTCTGCTTCCCTATTTCATCATGTTCAAATCTAAGTCTGTGTCATCTAACATGTGAAATTCTGCAGTAAAATCGGCAGCTTCTTCCACCTACATATATGCGTGGTTGAAGTTGACAAAATAACACATTTTCTGTTGATGAAACATTATAATAAATGATTTTAGCAAAATACCTTTTATCGTTTAAAGTTGAAGGTTTACTTTCCTGCATATTGGTAAAGTAATGTTATGTGTGTTGAGTCATTGAAACTATTTTACAAAAGTGTATCTAGCAGAGCGCGGTTTCGATCCACGGACCTCTTTGTTATGGGCCCAGCACGCTTCCACTGCGCCACTCTGCTTCCCTATTTCATCATGTTCAAATCTAAGTCTGTGTCATCTAACATGTGAAATTCTGCAGTAAAATCGGCAGCTTCTTCCACCTACATATATGCGTGGTTGAAGTTGACAAAATAACACATTTTCTGTTGATGAAACATTATAATAAATGATTTTAGCAAAATACCTTTTATCGTTTAAAGTTGAAGGTTTACTTTCCTGCATATTGGTAAAGTAATGTTATGTGTGTTGAGTCATTGAAACTATTTTACAAAAGTGTATCTAGCAGAGCGTGGTTTCGATCCACGGACCTCTGGGTTATGGGCCCAGCACGCTTCCACTGCGCCACTCTGCTTCCCTATTTCATCATGTTCAAATCTAAGTCTGTGTCATCTAACATGTGAAATTCTGCAGTAAAATCGGCAGCTTCTTCCACGTACATATATGCGTGGTTGAAGTTGACAAAATAACACATTTTCTGTTGATGAAACACTATAATAAATGATTTTAGCAAAATATCTTTTATCGTTTAAAGTTGAAGGTTTACTTTCCTGCATATTGGTAAAGTAATGTTATGTGTGTTGAGTCATTGAAACTATTTGACAAAAGTGTATCTAGCAGAGCGTGGTTTCGATCCACGGACCTCTGGGTTATGGGCCCAGCACGCTTCCACTGCGCCACTCTGCTTCCCTATTTCATCATGTTCAAATCTAAGTCTGTTTCATCTAACATGTGAAATTCTGCAGTAAAATCGGCAGCTTCTTCCACCTACATATATGCGTGGTTGAAGTTGACAAAATAACACATTTTCTGTTGATGAAACATTATAATAAATGATTTTAGCAAAATACCTTTTATCGTTTAAAGTTGAAGGTTTACTTTCCTGCATATTGGTAAAGTAATGTTATGTGTATTGAGTCATTGAAACTATTTTACAAAAGTGTATCTAGCAGAGCGTGGTTTCGATCCTCGGACCTCTGGGTTATGGGCCCAGCACGCTTCCACTGCGCCACTCTGCTTCCCTATTTCATCATGTTCAAATCTAAGTCTGTGTCATCTAACATGTGAAATTCTGCAGTAAAATCGGCAGCTTCTTCCACCTACATATATGCGTGGTTGAAGTTGACAAAATAACACATTTTCCGTTGATGAAACATTATAATAAATGATTTTAGCAAAATACCTTTTATCGTTTAAAGTTGAAGGTTTACTTTCCTGCATATTGGTAAAGTAATGTTATGTGTGTTGAGTCATTGAAACTATTTGACAAAAGTGTATCTAGCAGAGCGTGGTTTCGATCCACGGACCTCTGGGTTATGGGCCCAGCACGCTTCTACTGCGCCACTCTGCTTCCCTATTTCATCATGTTCAAATCTAAGTCTGTGTCATCTAACATCTCAAATTCTGCAGGAAAATCGGCAGCTTCTTCCACCTACATATATGCGTGGTTGAAGTTGACAAAATAACACATTTTCTGTTGATGAAACATTATAATAAATGATTTTAGCAAAATACCTTTTATCGTTTAAAGTTGAAGGTTTACTTTCCTGCATATTGGTAAAGTAATGTTATGTGTGTTGAGTCATTGAAACTATTTTACAAAAGTGTATCTAGCAGAGCGTGGTTTCGATCCACGGACCTCTGGGTTATGGGCCCAGCACGCTTCCACTGCGCCACTCTGCTTCCCTATTTCATCATGTTCAAATCTAAGTCTGTGTCATCTAACATCTCAAATTCTGCAGTAAAATCGGCAGCTTCTTCCACCTACATATATGCGTGGTTGAAGTTGACAAAATAACACATTTTCCGTTGATGAAACATTGTCATAAATGATTTTAGCAAAATACCTTTTATCGTTTAAAGTTGAAGGTTTACTTTCCTGCATATTGGTAAAGTAATGTTATGTGTGTTGAGTCATTGAAACTATTTGACAAAAGTGTATCTAGCAGAGCGTGGTTTCGATCCACGGACCTCTGGGTTATGGGCCCAGCACGCTTCCACTGCGCCACTCTGCTTCCCTATTTCATCATGTTCAAATCTAAGTCTGTGTCATCTAACATGTGAAATTCTGCAGTAAAATCGGCAGCTTCTTCCACCTACATATATGCGTGGTTGAAGTTGACAAAATAACACATTTTCCGTTGATGAAACATTGTCATAAATGATTTTAGCAAAATATATTTTATCGTTTAAAGTTGAAGGTTTACTTTCCTGCATATTGGTAAAGTAATGTTATGTGTGTTGAGTCATTGAAACTATTTTACAAAAGTGTATCTAGCAGAGCGTGGTTTCGATCCACGGACCTCTGGGATATGGGCCCAGCACGCTTCCACTGCGCCACTCTGCTTCCCTATTTCATCATGTTCAAATCTAAGTCTGTGTCATCTAACATGTGAAATTCTGCAGTAAAATCGGCAGCTTCTTCCACCTACATATATGCGTGGTTGAAGTTGACAAAATAACACATTTTCTGTTGATGAAACATTGTCATAAATGATTTTAGCAAAATATATTTTATCGTTTAAAGTTGAAGGTTTACTTTCCTGCATATTGGTAAAGTAATGTTATGTGTGTTGAGTCATTGAAACTATTTGACAAAAGTCTATCTAGCAGAGCGTGGTTTCGATCCACGGACCTCTGGGTTATGGGCCCAGCACGCTTCCACTGCGCCACTCTGCTTCCCTATTTCATCATGTTCAAATCTAAGTCTGTGTCATCTAACATCTCAAATTCTGCAGTAAAATCGGCAGCTTCTTCCACCTACATATATGCGTGGTTGAAGTTGACAAAATAACACATTTTCGGTTGATGAAACATTGTCATAAATGATTTTAGCAAAATACCTTTTATCGTTTAAAGTTGAAGGTTTACTTTCCTGCATATTGGTAAAGTAATGTTATGTGTGTTGAGTCTTTGAAACTATTTTACAAAAGTGTATCTAGCAGAGCGTGGTTTCGATCCACGGACCTCTGGGTTATGGGCCCAGCACGCTTCTACTGCGCCACTCTGCTTCCCTATTTCATCATGTTCAAATCTAAGTCTGTGTCATCTAACATCTCAAATTCTGCAGGAAAATCGGCAGCTTCTTCCACCTACATATATGCGTGGTTGAAGTTGACAAAATAACACATTTTCTGTTGATGAAACATTATAATAAATGATTTTAGCAAAATACCTTTTATCGTTTAAAGTTGAAGGTTTACTTTCCTGCATATTGGTAAAGTAATGTTATGTGTGTTGAGTCATTGAAACTATTTGACAAAAGTGTATCTAGCAGAGCGTGGTTTCGATCCACGGACCTCTGGGTTATGGGCCCAGCACGCTTCCACTGCGCCACTCTGCTTCCCTATTTCATCATGTTCAAATCTAAGTCTGTGTCATCTAACATCTCAAATTCTGCAGTAAAATCGGCAGCTTCTTCCACCTACATATATGCGTGGTTGAAGTTGACAAAATAACACACTTTCTGTTGATGAAACATTATAATAAATGATTTTAGCAAAATACCTTTTATCGTTTAAAGTTGAAGGTTTACTTTCCTGCATATTGGTAAAGTAATGTTATGTGTGTTGAGTCATTGAAACTATTTGACAAAAGTGTATCTAGCAGAGCGTGGTTTCGATCCACGGACCTCTGGGTTATGGGCCCAGCACGCTTCCACTGCGCCACTCTGGTTCCCTATTTCATCATGTTCAAATCTAAGTCTGTGTCATCTAACATCTCAAATTCTGCAGTAAAATCGGCAGCTTCTTCCACCTACATATATGCGTGGTTGAAGTTGACAAAATAACACATTTTCTGTTGATGAAACATTATAATAAATGATTTTAGCAAAATACCTTTTATCGTTTAAAGTTGAAGGTTTACTTTCCTGCATATTGGTAAAGTAATGTTATGTGTATTGAGTCATTGAAACTATTTTACAAAAGTGTATCTAGCAGAGCGTGGTTTCGATCCACGGACCTCTGGGTTATGGGCCCAGCACGCTTCCACTGCGCCACTCTGCTTCCCTATTTCATCATGTTCAAATCTAAGTCTGTGTCATCTAACATGTGAAATTCTGCAGTAAAATCGGCAGCTTCTTCCACCTACATATATGCGTGGTTGAAGTTGACAAAATAACACATTTTCTGTTGATGAAACATTATAATAAATGATTTTAGCAAAATACCTTTTATCGTTTAAAGTTGAAGGTTTACTTTCCTGCATATTGGTAAAGTAATGTTATGTGTGTTGAGTCATTGAAACTATTTGACAAAAGTGTATCTAGCAGAGCGTGGTTTCGATCCACGGACCTCTGGGTTATGGGCCCAGCACGCTTCTACTGCGCCACTCTGCTTCCCTATTTCATCATGTTCAAATCTAAGTCTGTGTCATCTAACATCTCAAATTCTGCAGGAAAATCGGCAGCTTCTTCCACCTACATATATGCGTGGTTGAAGTTGACAAAATAACACATTTTCTGTTGATGAAACATTATAATAAATGATTTTAGCAAAATACCTTTTATCGTTTAAAGTTGAAGGTTTACTTTCCTGCATATTGGTAAAGTAATGTTATGTGTGTTGAGTCATTGAAACTATTTTACAAAAGTGTATCTAGCAGAGCGTGGTTTCGATCCACGGACCTCTGGGTTATGGGCCCAGCACGCTTCGACTGCGCCACTCTGCTTCCCTATTTCATCATGTTCAAATCTAAGTCTGTGTCATCTAACATCTCAAATTCTGCAGTAAAATCGGCAGCTTCTTCCACCTACATATATGCGTGGTTGAAGTTGACAAAATAACACATTTTCCGTTGATGAAACATTGTCATAAATGATTTTAGCAAAATACCTTTTATCGTTTAAAGTTGAAGGTTTACTTTCCTGCATATTGGTAAAGTAATGTTATGTGTGTTGAGTCATTGAAACTATTTGACAAAAGTGTATCTAGCAGAGCGTGGTTTCGATCCACGGACCTCTGGGTTATGGGCCCAGCACGCTTCCACTGCGCCACTCTGCTTCCCTATTTCATCATGTTCAAATCTAAGTCTGTGTCATCTAACATGTGAAATTCTGCAGTAAAATCGGCAGCTTCTTCCACCTACATATATGCGTGGTTGAAGTTGACAAAATAACACATTTTCCGTTGATGAAACATTGTCATCAATGATTTTAGCAAAATATATTTTATCGTTTAAAGTTGAAGGTTTACTTTCCTGCATATTGGTAAAGTAATGTTATGTGTGTTGAGTCATTGAAACTATTTTACAAAAGTGTATCTAGCAGAGCGTGGTTTCGATCCACGGACCTCTGGGATATGGGCCCAGCACGCTTCCACTGCGCCACTCTGCTTCCCTATTTCATCATGTTCAAATCTAAGTCTGTGTCATCTAACATGTGAAATTCTGCAGTAAAATCGGCAGCTTCTTCCACCTACATATATGCGTGGTTGAAGTTGACAAAATAACACATTTTCTGTTGATGAAACATTGTCATAAATGATTTTAGCAAAATATATTTTATCGTTTAAAGTTGAAGGTTTACTTTCCTGCATATTGGTAAAGTAATGTTATGTGTGTTGAGTCATTGAAACTATTTGACAAAAGTCTATCTAGCAGAGCGTGGTTTCGATCCACGGACCTCTGGGTTATGGGCCCAGCACGCTTCCACTGCGCCACTCTGCTTCCCTATTTCATCATGTTCAAATCTAAGTCTGTGTCATCTAACATCTCAAATTCTGCAGTAAAATCGGCAGCTTCTTCCACCTACATATATGCGTGGTTGAAGTTGACAAAATAACACATTTTCGGTTGATGAAACATTGTCATAAATGATTTTAGCAAAATACCTTTTATCGTTTAAAGTTGAAGGTTTACTTTCCTGCATATTGGTAAAGTAATGTTATGTGTGTTGAGTCTTTGAAACTATTTTACAAAAGTGTATCTAGCAGAGCGTGGTTTCGATCCACGGACCTCTGGGTTATGGGCCCAGCACGCTTCTACTGCGCCACTCTGCTTCCCTATTTCATCATGTTCAAATCTAAGTCTGTGTCATCTAACATCTCAAATTCTGCAGGAAAATCGGCAGCTTCTTCCACCTACATATATGCGTGGTTGAAGTTGACAAAATAACACATTTTCTGTTGATGAAACATTATAATAAATGATTTTAGCAAAATACCTTTTATCGTTTAAAGTTGAAGGTTTACTTTCCTGCATATTGGTAAAGTAATGTTATGTGTGTTGAGTCATTGAAACTATTTGACAAAAGTGTATCTAGCAGAGCGTGGTTTCGATCCACGGACCTCTGGGTTATGGGCCCAGCACGCTTCCACTGCGCCACTCTGCTTCCCTATTTCATCATGTTCAAATCTAAGTCTGTGTCATCTAACATCTCAAATTCTGCAGTAAAATCGGCAGCTTCTTCCACCTACATATATGCGTGGTTGAAGTTGACAAAATAACACCTTTTCTGTTGATGAAACATTATAATAAATGATTTTAGCAAAATACCTTTTATCGTTTAAAGTTGAAGGTTTACTTTCCTGCATATTGGTAAAGTAATGTTATGTGTGTTGAGTCATTGAAACTATTTGACAAAAGTGTATCTAGCAGAGCGTGGTTTCGATCCACGGACCTCTGGGTTATGGGCCCAGCACGCTTCCACTGCGCCACTCTGCTTCCCTATTTCATCATGTTCAAATCTAAGTCTGTGTCATCTAACATCTCAAATTCTGCAGTAAAATCGGCAGCTTCTTCCACCTACATATATGCGTGGTTGAAGTTGACAAAATAACACACTTTCTGTTGATGAAACATTATAATAAATGATTTTAGCAAAATACCTTTTATCGTTTAAAGTTGAAGGTTTACTTTCCTGCATATTGGTAAAGTAATGTTATGTGTGTTGAGTCATTGAAACTATTTGACAAAAGTGTATCTAGCAGAGCGTGGTTTCGATCCACGGACCTCTGGGTTATGGGCCCAGCACGCTTCCACTGCGCCACTCTGGTTCCCTATTTCATCATGTTCAAATCTAAGTCTGTGTCATCTAACATCTCAAATTCTGCAGTAAAATCGGCAGCTTCTTCCACCTACATATATGCGTGGTTGAAGTTGACAAAATAACACACTTTCTGTTGATGAAACATTATAATAAATGATTTTAGCAAAATACCTTTTATCGTTTAAAGTTGAAGGTTTACTTTCCTGCATATTGGTAAAGTAATGTTATGTGTGTTGAGTCATTGAAACTATTTGACAAAAGTGTATCTAGCAGAGCGTGGTTTCGATCCACGGACCTCTGGGTTATGGGCCCAGCACGCTTCCACTGCGCCACTCTGCTTCCCTATTTCATCATGTTCAAATCTAAGTCTGTGTCATCTAACATGTGAAATTCTGCAGTAAAATCGGCAGCTTCTTCCACCTACATATATGCGTGGTTGAAGTTGACAAAATAACACATTTTCTGTTGATGAAACATTATAATAAATGATTTTAGCAAAATACCTTTTATCGTTTAAAGTTGAAGGTTTACTTTCCTGCATATTGGTAAAGTAATGTTATGTGTGTTGATTCATTGAAACTATTTTACAAAAGTGTATCTAGCAGAGCGTGGTTTCGATCCACGGACCTCTGGGTTATGGGCCCAGCACGCTTCCACTGCGCCACTCTGCTTCCCTATTTCATCATGTTCAAATCTAAGTCTGTGTCATCTAACATCTCAAATTCTGCAGTAAAATCGGCAGCTTCTTCCACGTACATATATGCGTGGTTGAAGTTGACAAAATAACACATTTTCTGTTGATGAAACACTATAATAAATGATTTTAGCAAAATATCTTTTATCGTTTAAAGTTGAAGGTTTACTTTCCTGCATATTGGTAAAGTAATGTTATGTGTGTTGAGTCATTGAAACTATTTGACAAAAGTGTATCTAGCAGAGCGTGGTTTCGATCCACGGACCTCTGGGTTATGGGCCCAGCACGCTTCCACTGCGCCACTCTGCTTCCCTATTTCATCATGTTCAAATCTAAGTCTGTGTCATCTAACATGTGAAATTCTGCAGTAAAATCGACAGCTTCTTGAACCTACATATATGCGTGGTTGAAGTTGACAAAATAACACATTTTCTGTTGATGAAACATTATAATAAATGATTTTAGCAAAATACCTTTTATCGTTTAAAGTTGAAGGTTTACTTTCCTGCATATTGGTAAAGTAATGTTATGTGTGTTGAGTCATTGAAACTATTTTACAAAAGTGTATCTAGGAGAGCGTGGTTTCGATCCACGGACCTCTGGGTTATGGGGCCAGCACGCTTCCACTGCGCCACTCTGCTTCCCTATTTCATCATGTTCAAATCTAAGTCTGTGTCATCTAACATCTAAAATTCTGCAGTAAAATCGGCAGCTTCTTCCACCTACATATATGCGTGGTTGAAGTTGACAAAATAACACATTTTCTGTTGATGAAACATTATAATAAATGATTTTAGCAAAATACCTTTTATCGTTTAAAGTTGAAGGTTTACTTTCCTGCATATTGGTAAAGTAATGTTATGTGTGTTGAGTCATTGAAACTATTTTACAAAAGTGTATCTAGCAGAGCGTGGTTTCGATCCACGGACCTCTGGGTTATGGGCCCAGCACGCTTCCACTGCGCCACTCTGCTTCCCTATTTCATCATGTTCAAATCCAAGTCTGTGTCATCTAACATCTCAAATTCTGCAGTAAAATCGGCAGCTTCTTCCACCTACATATATGCGTGGTTGAAGTTGACAAAATAACACATTTTCTGTTGATGAAACATTTTAATAAATGATTTTAGCAAAATGCCTTTTATCGTTTAAAGTTGAAGGTTTACTTTCCTGCATATTGGTAAAGTAATGTTATGTGTGTTGAGTCATTGAAACTATTTTACAAAAGTGTATCTAGCAGAGCGTGGTTTCGATCCACGGACCTCTGGGTTATGGGCCCAGCACGCTTCCACTGCGCCACTCTGCTTCCCTATTTCATCATGTTCAAATCTAAGTCTGTGTCATCTAACATGTGAAATTCTGCAGTAAAATCGGCAGCTTCTTCCACCTACATATATGCGTGGTTGAAGTTGACAAAATAACACATTTTCTGTTGATGAAACATTATAATAAATGATTTTAGCAAAATACCTTTTATCGTTTAAAGTTTAAGGTTTACTTTCCTGCATATTGGTAAAGTAATGTTATGTGTGTTGAGTCATTGAAACTATTTTACAAAAGTGTATCTAGCAGAGCGTGGTTTCGATCCACGGACCTCTGGGTTATGGCCCCAGCACGCTTCCACTGCGCCACTCTGCTTGCCTATTTCATCATGTTCAAATCTAAGTCTGTGTCATCTAACATCTCAAATTCTGCAGTAAAATCGGCAGCTTCTTCCACCTACATATATGCGTGGTTGAAGTTGACAAAATAACACATTTTCTGTTGATGAAACATTATAATAAATGATTTTAGCAAAATATCTTTTATCGTTTAAAGTTGAAGGTTTACTTTCCTGCATATTGGTAAAGTAATGTTATGTGTGTTGAGTCATTGAAACTATTTGACAAAAGTGTATCTAGCAGAGCGTGGTTTCGATCCACGGACCTCTGGGTTATGGGCCAAGCACGCTTCCACTGCGCCACTCTGCTTCCCTATTTCATCATGTTCAAATCTAAGTCTGTGTCACCTAACATCTCAAATTCTGCAGGAAAATTGGCAGCTTCTTCCACCTACATATGGGCATGGTTGAAGTTGACAAAATAACACATTTTCCGTTGATGAAACATTGTCATAAATGATTTTAGCCAAATATCTTTTATCGTTTAAAGTTGAAGGTTTACTTTCCTGCATATTGGTAAAGTAATGTTATGTGTGTTGAGTCATTGAAACTATTTGACAAAAGTGTATCTAGCAGAGCGTGGTTTCGATCCACGGACCTCTGGGTTATGGGCCCAGCACGCTTCCACTGCGCCACTCTGCTTCCCTATTTCATCATGTTCAAATCTAAGTCTGTGTCATCTAACATGTGAAATTCTGCAGTAAAATCGGCAGCTTCTTCCACCCTCATGTATGCGTGGTTGAAGTTGACAAAATAACACATTTTCTGTTGATGAAACATTATAATAAATGATTTTAGCAAAATACCTTTTATCGTTTAAAGTTGAAGGTTTACTTTCCTGCATATTGGTAAAGTAATGTTATGTGTGTTGAGTCATTGAAACTATTTTACAAAAGTGTATCTAGCAGAGCTTATTTTCGATCCACGGACCTCTGGGTTATGGGCCCAGCACGCTTCCACTGCGCCACTCTGCTTCCCTATTTCATCATGTTCAAATCTAAGTCTGTTTCATCTAACATCTCAAATTCTGCTGTAAAATCGGCAGCTTCTTCCACCTACATATATGCGTGGTTGAAGTTGACAAAATAACACATTTTCTGTTGATGAAACATTATAATAAATGATTTTAGCAAAATACCTTTTATCGTTTAAAGTTGAAGGTTTACTTTCCTGCATATTGGTAAAGTAATGTTATGTGTGTTGAGTCATTGAAACTATTTTACAAAAGTGTATCTAGCAGAGCGTGGTTTCGATCCACGGACCTATGGGTTATGGGCCCAGCACGCTTCCACTGCGCCACTCTGCTTCCCTATTTCATCATGTTCAAATCTAAGTCTGTGTCATCTAACATGTGAAATTCTGCAGTAAAATCGGCAGCTTCTTCCACCTACATGTATGCGTGGTTGAAGTTGACAAAATAACACATTTTCTGTTGATGAAACATTATAATAAATGATTTTAGCAAAATACCTGTTATCGTTTAAAGTTGAAGGTTTACTTTCCTGCATATTGGTAAAGTAATGTTATGTGTGTTGAGTCATTGAAACTATTTTACAAAAGTGTATCTAGCAGAGCGTGGTTTCGATCCACGGACCTCTGGGTTATGGGCCCAGCACGCTTCCACTGCGCCACTCTGCTTCCCTATTTCATCATGTTCAAATCTAAGTCTGTGTCACCTAACATCTCAAATTCTGCAGTAAAATCGGCAGCTTCTTCCACCTACATATATGCGTGGTTGAAGTTGACAAAATAACACATTTTCTGTTGATGAAACATTATAATAAATGATTTTAGCAAAATACCTTTTATCGTTTAAAGTTTAAGGTTTACTTTCCTGCATATTGGTAAAGTAATGTTATGTGTGTTGAGTCATTGAAACTATTTTACAAAAGTGTATCTAGCAGAGCGTGGTTTCGATCCACGGACCTCTGGGTTATGGCCCCAGCACGCTTCCACTGCGCCACTCTGCTTGCCTATTTCATCATGTTCAAATCTAAGTCTGTGTCATCTAACATCTCAAATTCTGCAGTAAAATCGGCAGCTTCTTCCACCTACATATATGCGTGGTTGAAGTTGACAAAATAACACATTTTCTGTTGATGAAACATTATAATAAATGATTTTAGCAAAATATCTTTTATCGTTTAAAGTTGAAGGTTTACTTTCCTGCATATTGGTAAAGTAATGTTATGTGTGTTGAGTCATTGAAACTATTTGACAAAAGTGTATCTAGCAGAGCGTGGTTTCGATCCACGGACCTCTGGGTTATGGGCCAAGCACGCTTCCACTGCGCCACTCTGCTTCCCTATTTCATCATGTTCAAATCTAAGTCTGTGTCACCTAACATCTCAAATTCTGCAGGAAAATTGGCAGCTTCTTCCACCTACATATGGGCATGGTTGAAGTTGACAAAATAACACATTTTCCGTTGATGAAACATTGTCATAAATGATTTTAGCCAAATATCTTTTATCGTTTAAAGTTGAAGGTTTACTTTCCTGCATATTGGTAAAGTAATGTTATGTGTGTTGAGTCATTGAAACTATTTGACAAAAGTGTATCTAGCAGAGCGTGGTTTCGATCCACGGACCTCTGGGTTATGGGCCCAGCACGCTTCCACTGCGCCACTCTGCTTCCCTATTTCATCATGTTCAAATCTAAGTCTGTGTCATCTAACATGTGAAATTCTGCAGTAAAATCGGCAGCTTCTTCCACCCTCATGTATGCGTGGTTGAAGTTGACAAAATAACACATTTTCTGTTGATGAAACATTATAATAAATGATTTTAGCAAAATACCTTTTATCGTTTAAAGTTGAAGGTTTACTTTCCTGCATATTGGTAAAGTAATGTTATGTGTGTTGAGTCATTGAAACTATTTTACAAAAGTGTATCTAGCAGAGCTTATTTTCGATCCACGGACCTCTGGGTTATGGGCCCAGCACGCTTCCACTGCGCCACTCTGCTTCCCTATTTCATCATGTTCAAATCTAAGTCTGTTTCATCTAACATCTCAAATTCTGCTGTAAAATCGGCAGCTTCTTCCACCTACATATATGCGTGGTTGAAGTTGACAAAATAACACATTTTCTGTTGATGAAACATTATAATAAATGATTTTAGCAAAATACCTTTTATCGTTTAAAGTTGAAGGTTTACTTTCCTGCATATTGGTAAAGTAATGTTATGTGTGTTGAGTCATTGAAACTATTTTACAAAAGTGTATCTAGCAGAGCGTGGTTTCGATCCACGGACCTATGGGTTATGGGCCCAGCACGCTTCCACTGCGCCACTCTGCTTCCCTATTTCATCATGTTCAAATCTAAGTCTGTGTCATCTAACATGTGAAATTCTGCAGTAAAATCGGCAGCTTCTTCCACCTACATGTATGCGTGGTTGAAGTTGACAAAATAACACATTTTCTGTTGATGAAACATTATAATAAATGATTTTAGCAAAATACCTGTTATCGTTTAAAGTTGAAGGTTTACTTTCCTGCATATTGGTAAAGTAATGTTATGTGTGTTGAGTCATTGAAACTATTTTACAAAAGTGTATCTAGCAGAGCGTGGTTTCGATCCACGGACCTCTGGGTTATGGGCCCAGCACGCTTCCACTGCGCCACTCTGCTTCCCTATTTCATCATGTTCAAATCTAAGTCTGTGTCATCTAACATGTGAAATTCTGCAGTAAAATTGGCAGCTTCTTCCACCTACATATATGCGTGGTTGAAGTTGACAAAATAACACATTTTCTGTTGATGAAACATTATAATAAATGATTTTAGCAAAATACCTTTTATCGTTTAAAGTTGAAGGTTTACTTTCCTGCATATTGGTAAAGTAATGTTATGTGTGTTGAGTCATTGAAACTATTTTACAAAAGCGTATCTAGCAGAGCGTGGTTTCGATCCACGGACCTCTGGGTTATTGGCCCAGCACGCTTCCACTACGCCACTCTGCTTCCCTATTTCATCATGTTCAAATCTAAGTCTGTGTCATCTAACATGTGAAATTCTGCAGTAAAATCGGCAGCTTCTTCCACCTACATATATGCGTGGTTGAAGTTGACAAAATAACACATTTTCTGTTGATGAAACATTTTAATAAATGATTTTAGCAAAATGCCTTTTATCGTTTAAAGTTGAAGGTTTACTTTCCTGCATATTGGTAAAGTAATGTTATGTGTGTTGAGTCATTGAAACTATTTTACAAAAGTGTATCTAGCAGAGCGTGGTTTCGATCCACGGACCTCTGGGTTATGGGCCCAGCACGCTTCCACTGCGCCACTCTGCTTCCCTATTTCATCATGTTCAAATCTAAGTCTGTGTCATCTAACATGTGAAATTCTGCAGTAAAATCGGCAGCTTCTTCCACCTACATATATGCGTGGTTGAAGTTGACAAAATAACACATTTTCTGTTGATGAAACATTATAATAAATGATTTTAGCAAAATACCTTTTATCGTTTAAAGTTGAAGGTTTACTTTCCTGCATATTGGTAAAGTAATGTTATGTGTGTTGAGTCATTGAAACTATTTTACAAAAGTGTATCTAGCAGAGCGTGGTTTCGATCCACGGACCTCTGGGTTATGGGCCCAGCACGCTTCCACTGCGCCACTCTGCTTCCCTATTTCATCATGTTCAAATCTAAGTCTGTGTCATCTAACATGTGAAATTCTGCAGTAAAATCGGCAGCTTCTTCCACCTACATATATGCGTGGTTGAAGTTGACAAAATAACACATTTTCTGTTGATGAAACATTATAATAAATGATTTTAGCAAAATACCTTTTATCGTTTAAAGTTGAAGGTTTACTTTCCTGCATATTGGTAAAGTAATGTTATGTGTGTTGAGTCATTGAAACTATTTTACAAAAGTGTATCTAGCAGAGCGTGGTTTCGATCCACGGACCTCTGGGTTATGGGCCCAGCACGCTTCCACTGCGCCACTCTGCTTCCCTATTTCATCATGTTCAAATCTAAGTCTGTGTCATCTAACATGTGAAATTCTGCAGTAAAATCGGCAGCTTCTTCCACCTACATATATGCGTGGTTGAAGTTGACAAAATAACACATTTTCTGTTGATGAAACATTATAATAAATGATTTTAGCAAAATGCCTTTTATCGTTTAAAGTTGAAGGTTTACTTTCCTGCATATTGGTAAAGTAATGTTATGTGTGTTGAGTCATTGAAACTATTTTACAAAAGTGTATCTAGCAGAGCGTGGTTTCGATCCACAGACCTCTGGGTTATGGGCCCAGCACGCTTCCACTGCGCCACTCTGCTTCCCTATTTCATCGTGTTCAAATCTAAGTCTGTGTCATCTAACATGTGAAATTCTGCAGTAAAATCGGCAGCTTCTTCCACCTACATATATGCGTGGTTGAAGTTGACAAAATAACACATTTTCTGTTGATGAAACATTATAATAAATGATTTTAGCAAAATACCTTTTATCGTTTAAAGTTGAAGGTTTACTTTCCTGCATATTGGTAAAGTAATGTTATGTGTGTTGAGTCATTGAAACTATTTTACAAAAGTGTATCTAGCAGAGCGTGGTTTCGATCCACGGACCTCTGGGTTATGGGCCCAGCACGCTTCCACTGCGCCACTCTGCTTCCCTATTTCATCATGTTCAAATCTAAGTCTGTGTCATCTAACATCTCAAATTCTGCAGTAAAATCGGCAGCTTCTTCCACCTACATATATGCGTGGTTGAAGTTGACAAAATAACACATTTTCTGTTGATGAAACATTATAATAAATGATTTTAGCAAAATACCTTTTATCGTTTAAAGTTGAAGGTTTACTTTCCTACATATTGGTAAAGTAATGTTATGTGTGTTGAGTCATTGAAACTATTTGACAAAAGTGTATCTAGCAGAGCGTGGTTTCGATCCACGGACCTCTGGGTTATGGGCCCAGCACGCTTCCACTGCGCCACTCTGCTTCCCTTTTTCATCATGTTCAAATCTAAGTCTGTTTCATCTAACATGTGAAATTCTGCTGTAAAATCGGCAGCTTCTTCCACCTACATATATGCGTGGTTGAAGTTGACAAAATAACACATTTTCTGTTGATGAAACATTATAATAAATGATTTTAGCAAAATACCTTTTATCGTTTAAAGTTGAAGGTTTACTTTCCTGCATATTGGTAAAGTAATGTTATGTGTGTTGAGTCATTGAAACTATTTTACAAAAGTGTATCTAGCAGAGCGTGGTTTCGATCCACGGACC
Source organism: Gibbula magus (assembly GCA_936450465.1). Classification (NCBI taxonomy): domain Eukaryota; kingdom Metazoa; phylum Mollusca; class Gastropoda; order Trochida; family Trochidae; genus Gibbula; species Gibbula magus. The sequence continues at coordinate 38,215,260 of OW388294.1, read as the reverse complement.
TCTGGGTTATGGGCCCAGCACGCTTCCACTGCGCCACTCTGCTTCCCTATTTCATCATGTTCAAATCTAAGTCTGTGTCATCTAACATCTCAAATTCTGCAGTAAAATCGGCAGCTTCTTCCACCTACATATATGCGTGGTTGAAGTTGACAAAATAACACATTTTCTGTTGATGAAACATTATAATAAATGATTTTAGCAAAATACCTTTTATCGTTTAAAGTTGAAGGTTTACTTTCCTACATATTGGTAAAGTAATGTTATGTGTGTTGAGTCATTGAAACTATTTGACAAAAGTGTATCTAGCAGAGCGTGGTTTCGATCCACGGACCTCTGGGTTATGGGCCCAGCACGCTTCCACTGCGCCACTCTGCTTCCCTTTTTCATCATGTTCAAATCTAAGTCTGTTTCATCTAACATGTGAAATTCTGCAGTAAAATCGGCAGCTTCTTCCACCTACATATATGCGTGGTTGAAGTTGACAAAATAACACATTTTCTGTTGATGAAACATTATAATAAATGATTTTAGCAAAATACCTTTTATCGTTTAAAGTTGAAGGTTTACTTTCCTGCATATTGGTAAAGTAATGTTATGTGTGTTGAGTCATTGAAACTATTTGACAAAAGTGTATCTAGCAGAGCGTGGTTTCGATCCACGGACCTCTGGGTTATGGGCCCAGCACGCTTCCACTGCGCCACTCTGCTTCCCTATTTCATCATGTTCAAATCTAAGTCTGTGTCATCTAACATGTGAAATTCTGCAGTAAAATTGGCAGCTTCTTCCACCTACATATATGCGTGGTTGAAGTTGACAAAATAACACATTTTCTGTTGATGAAACATTATAATAAATGATTTTAGCAAAATACCTTTTATCGTTTAAAGTTGAAGGTTTACTTTCCTGCATATTGGTAAAGTAATGTTATGTGTGTTGAGTCATTGAAACTATTTGACAAAAGTGTATCTAGCAGAGCGTGGTTTCGATCCACGGACCTCTGGGTTATGGGCCCAGCACGCTTCCACTGCGCCACTCTGCTTCCCTATTTCATCATGTTCAAATCTAAGTCTGTGTCATCTAACATGTGAAATTCTGCAGTAAAATCGGCAGCTTCTTCCACCTACATATATGCGTGGTTGAAGTTGACAAAATAACACATTTTCTGTTGATGAAACATTTTAATAAATGATTTTAGCAAAATGCCTTTTATCGTTTAAAGTTGAAGGTTTACTTTCCTGCATATTGGTAAAGTAATGTTATGTGTGTTGAGTCATTGAAACTATTTTACAAAAGTGTATCTAGCAGAGCGTGGTTTCGATCCACGGACCTCTGGGTTATGGGCCCAGCACGCTTCCACTGCGCCACTCTGCTTCCCTATTTCATCATGTTCAAATCTAAGTCTGTGTCATCTAACATGTGAAATTCTGCAGTAAAATCGGCAGCTTCTTCCACCTACATATATGCGTGGTTGAAGTTGACAAAATAACACATTTTCTGTTGATGAAACATTATAATAAATGATTTTAGCAAAATACCTTTTATCGTTTAAAGTTGAAGGTTTACTTTCCTGCATATTGGTAAAGTAATGTTATGTGTGTTGAGTCATTGAAACTATTTTACAAAAGTGTATCTAGCAGAGCGTGGTTTCGATCCACGGACCTCTGGGTTATGGGCCCAGCACGCTTCCACTGCGCCACTCTGCTTCCCTATTTCATCATGTTCAAATCTAAGTCTGTGTCATCTAACATCTCAAATTCTGCAGTAAAATCGGCAGCTTCTTCCACCTACATATATGCGTGGTTGAAGTTGACAAAATAACACATTTTCTGTTGATGAAACATTATAATAAATGATTTTAGCAAAATACCTTTTATCGTTTAAAGTTGAAGGTTTACTTTCCTACATATTGGTAAAGTAATGTTATGTGTGTTGAGTCATTGAAACTATTTGACAAAAGTGTATCTAGCAGAGCGTGGTTTCGATGAAACATTATAATAAATGATTTTAGCAAAATACCTTTTATCGTTTAAAGTTGAAGGTTTACTTTCCTGCATATTGGTAAAGTAATGTTATGTGTGTTGAGTCATTGAAACTATTTTACAAAAGTGTATCTAGCAGAGCGTGGTTTCGATCCACGGACCTCTGGGTTATGGGCCCAGCACGCTTCCACTGCGCCACTCTGCTTCCCTATTTCATCATGTTCAAATCTAAGTCTGTGTCATCTAACATCTCAAATTCTGCAGTAAAATCGGCAGCTTCTTCCACCTACATATATGCGTGGTTGAAGTTGACAAAATAACACATTTTCTGTTGATGAAACATTATAATAAATGATTTTAGCAAAATGCCTTTTATCGTTTAAAGTTGAAGGTTTACTTTCCTGCATATTGGTAAAGTAATGTTATGTGTGTTGAGTCATTGAAACTATTTTACAAAAGTGTATCTAGCAGAGCGTGGTTTCGATCCACAGACCTCTGGGTTATGGGCCCAGCACGCTTCCACTGCGCCACTCTGCTTCCCTATTTCATCGTGTTCAAATCTAAGTCTGTGTCATCTAACATGTGAAATTCTGCAGTAAAATCGGCAGCTTCTTCCACCTACATATATGCGTGGTTGAAGTTGACAAAATAACACATTTTCTGTTGATGAAACATTATAATAAATGATTTTAGCAAAATACCTTTTATCGTTTAAAGTTGAAGGTTTACTTTCCTGCATATTGGTAAAGTAATGTTATGTGTGTTGAGTCATTGAAACTATTTTACAAAAGTGTATCTAGCAGAGCGTGGTTTCGATCCACGGACCTCTGGGTTATGGGCCCAGCACGCTTCCACTGCGCCACTCTGCTTCCCTATTTCATCATGTTCAAATCTAAGTCTGTGTCATCTAACATGTGAAATTCTGCAGTAAAATCGGCAGCTTCTTCCACCTACATATATGCGTGGTTGAAGTTGACAAAATAACACATTTTCTGTTGATGAAACATTATAATAAATGATTTTAGCAAAATACCTTTTATCGTTTAAAGTTGAAGGTTTACTTTCCTACATATTGGTAAAGTAATGTTATGTGTGTTGAGTCATTGAAACTATTTGACAAAAGTGTATCTAGCAGAGCGTGGTTTCGATCCACGGACCTCTGGGTTATGGGCCCAGCACGCTTCCACTGCGCCACTCTGCTTCCCTATTTCATCATGTTCAAATCTAAGTCTGTTTCATCTAACATGTGAAATTCTGCTGTAAAATCGGCAGCTTCTTCCACCTACATATATGCGTGGTTGAAGTTGACAAAATAACACATTTTCTGTTGATGAAACATTATAATAAATGATTTTAGCAAAATACCTTTTATCGTTTAAAGTTGAAGGTTTACTTTCCTGCATATTGGTAAAGTAATGTTATGTGTGTTGAGTCATTGAAACTATTTGACAAAAGTGTATCTAGCAGAGCGTGGTTTCGATCCACGGACCTCTGGGTTATGGGCCCAGCACGCTTCCACTGCGCCACTCTGCTTCCCTATTTCATCATGTTCAAATCTAAGTCTGTGTCATCTAACATGTGAAATTCTGCAGTAAAATTGGCAGCTTCTTCCACCTACATATATGCGTGGTTGAAGTTGACAAAATAACACATTTTCTGTTGATGAAACATTATAATAAATGATTTTAGCAAAATACCTTTTATCGTTTAAAGTTGAAGGTTTACTTTCCTGCATATTGGTAAAGTAATGTTATGTGTGTTGAGTCATTGAAACTATTTTACAAAAGTGTATCTAGCAGAGCGTGGTTTCGATCCACGGACCTCTGGGTTATGGGCCCAGCACGCTTCCACTGCGCCACTCTGCTTCCCTATTTCATCATGTTCAAATCTAAGTCTGTGTCATCTAACATCTCAAATTCTGCAGTAAAATCGGCAGCTTCTTCCACCTACATATATGCGTGGTTGAAGTTGACAAAATAACACATTTTCTGTTGATGAAACATTATAATAAATGATTTTAGCAAAATACCTTTTATCGTTTAAAGTTGAAGGTTTACTTTCCTACATATTGGTAAAGTAATGTTATGTGTGTTGAGTCATTGAAACTATTTGACAAAAGTGTATCTAGCAGAGCGTGGTTTCGATCCACGGACCTCTGGGTTATGGGCCCAGCACGCTTCCACTGCGCCACTCTGCTTCCCTTTTTCATCATGTTCAAATCTAAGTCTGTTTCATCTAACATCTCAAATTCTGCTGTAAAATCGGCAGCTTCTTCCACCTACATATATGCGTGGTTGAAGTTGACAAAATAACACATTTTCTGTTGATGAAACATTATAATAAATGATTTTAGCAAAATACCTTTTATCGTTTAAAGTTGAAGGTTTACTTTCCTGCATATTGGTAAAGTAATGTTATGTGTGTTGAGTCATTGAAACTATTTGACAAAAGTGTATCTAGCAGAGCGTGGTTTCGATCCACGGACCTCTGGGTTATGGGCCCAGCACGCTTCCACTGCGCCACTCTGCTTCCCTATTTCATCATGTTCAAATCTAAGTCTGTGTCATCTAACATGTGAAATTCTGCAGTAAAATTGGCAGCTTCTTCCACCTACATATATGCGTGGTTGAAGTTGACAAAATAACACATTTTCTGTTGATGAAACATTATAATAAATGATTTTAGCAAAATACCTTTTATCGTTTAAAGTTGAAGGTTTACTTTCCTGCATATTGGTAAAGTAATGTTATGTGTGTTGAGTCATTGAAACTATTTTACAAAAGTGTATCTAGCAGAGCGTGGTTTCGATCCACGGACCTCTGGGTTATGGGCCCAGCACGCTTCCACTGCGCCACTCTGCTTCCCTATTTCATCATGTTCAAATCTAAGTCTGTGTCATCTAACATGTGAAATTCTGCAGTAAAATCGGCAGCTTCTTCCACCTACATATATGCGTGGTTGAAGTTGACAAAATAACACATTTTCTGTTGATGAAACATTTTAATAAATGATTTTAGCAAAATGCCTTTTATCGTTTAAAGTTGAAGGTTTACTTTCCTGCATATTGGTAAAGTAATGTTATGTGTGTTGAGTCATTGAAACTATTTTACAAAAGTGTATCTAGCAGAGCGTGGTTTCGATCCACGGACCTCTGGGTTATGGGCCCAGCACGCTTCCACTGCGCCACTCTGCTTCCCTATTTCATCATGTTCAAATCTAAGTCTGTGTCATCTAACATGTGAAATTCTGCAGTAAAATCGGCAGCTTCTTCCACCTACATATATGCGTGGTTGAAGTTGACAAAATAACACATTTTCTGTTGATGAAACATTATAATAAATGATTTTAGCAAAATACCTTTTATCGTTTAAAGTTGAAGGTTTACTTTCCTGCATATTGGTAAAGTAATGTTATGTGTGTTGAGTCATTGAAACTATTTTACAAAAGTGTATCTAGCAGAGCGTGGTTTCGATCCACGGACCTCTGGGTTATGGGCCCAGCACGCTTCCACTGCGCCACTCTGCTTCCCTATTTCATCATGTTCAAATCTAAGTCTGTGTCATCTAACATCTCAAATTCTGCAGTAAAATCGGCAGCTTCTTCCACCTACATATATGCGTGGTTGAAGTTGACAAAATAACACATTTTCTGTTGATGAAACATTATAATAAATGATTTTAGCAAAATACCTTTTATCGTTTAAAGTTGAAGATTTACTTTCCTACATATTGGTAAAGTAATGTTATGTGTGTTGAGTCATTGAAACTATTTGACAAAAGTGTATCTAGCAGAGCGTGGTTTCGATCCACGGACCTCTGGGTTATGGGCCCAGCACGCTTCCACTGCGCCACTCTGCTTCCCTTTTTCATCATGTTCAAATCTAAGTCTGTTTCATCTAACATCTCAAATTCTGCTGTAAAATCGGCAGCTTCTTCCACCTACATATATGCGTGGTTGAAGTTGACAAAATAACACATTTTCTGTTGATGAAACATTATAATAAATGATTTTAGCAAAATACCTTTTATCGTTTAAAGTTGAAGGTTTACTTTCCTGCATATTGGTAAAGTAATGTTATGTGTGTTGAGTCATTGAAACTATTTTACAAAAGTGTATCTAGCAGAGCGTGGTTTCGATCCACGGACCTCTGGGTTATGGGCCCAGCACGCTTCTACTGCGCCACTCTGCTTCCCTATTTCATCATGTTCAAATCTAAGTCTGTGTCACCTAACATCTCAAATTCTGCAGTAAAATCGGCAGCTTCTTCCACCTACATATATGCGTGGTTGAAGTTGACAAAATAACACATTTTCTGTTGATGAAACATTATAATAAATGATTTTAGCAAAATACCTTTTATCGTTTAAAGTTGAAGGTTTACTTTCCTGCATATTGGTAAAGTAATGTTATGTGTGTTGAGTCATTGAAACTATTTTACAAAAGTGTATCTAGCAGAGCGTGGTTTCGATCCACGGACCTCTGGGTTATGGGCCCAGCACGCTTCCACTGCGCCACTCTGCTTCCCTATTTCATCATGTTCAAATCTAAGTCTGTGTCATCTAACATGTGAAATTCTGCAGTAAAATCGACAGCTTCTTGAACCTACATATATGCGTGGTTGAAGTTGACAAAATAACACATTTTCTGTTGATGAAACATTATAATAAATGATTTTAGCAAAATACCTTTTATCGTTTAAAGTTGAAGGTTTACGTTCCTGCATATTGGTAAAGTAATGTTATGTGTGTTGAGTCATTGAAACTATTTTACAAAAGTGTATCTAGCAGAGCGTGGTTTCGATCCACGGACCTCTGGGTTATGGGCCCAGCACGCTTCCACTGCGCCACTCTGCTTCCCTCTTTCATCATGTTCAAATCTAAGTCTGTGTCATCTAACATCTCAAATTCTGCAGTAAAATCGGCAGCTTCTTCCACCTACATATATGCGTGGTTGAAGTTGACAAAATAACACATTTTCTGTTGATGAAACATTATAATAAATGATTTTAGCAAAATACCTTTTATCGTTTAAAGTTGAAGGTTTACTTTCCTACATATTGGTAAAGTAATGTTATGTGTGTTGAGTCATTGAAACTATTTGACAAAAGTGTATCTAGCAGAGCGTGGTTTCGATCCACGGACCTCTGGGTTATGGGCCCAGCACGCTTCCACTGCGCCACTCTGCTTCCCTTTTTCATCATGTTCAAATCTAAGTCTGTTTCATCTAACATCTCAAATTCTGCTGTAAAATCGGCAGCTTCTTCCACCTACATATATGCGTGGTTGAAGTTGACAAAATAACACATTTTCTGTTGATGAAACATTATAATAAATGATTTTAGCAAAATACCTTTTATCGTTTAAAGTTGAAGGTTTACTTTCCTGCATATTGGTAAAGTAATGTTATGTGTGTTGAGTCATTGAAACTATTTGACAAAAGTGTATCTAGCAGAGCGTGGTTTCGATCCACGGACCTCTGGGTTATGGGCCCAGCACGCTTCCACTGCGCCACTCTGCTTCCCTATTTCATCATGTTCAAATCTAAGTCTGTGTCACCTAACATCTCAAATTCTGCAGGAAAATTGGCAGCTTCTTCCACCTACATATGGGCATGGTTGAAGTTGACAAAATAACACATTTTCCGTTGATGAAATATTGTCATAAATGATTTTAGCCAAATATCTTTTATCGTTTAAAGTTGAAGGTTTACTTTCCTGCATATTGGTAAAGTAATGTTATGTGTGTTGAGTCATTGAAACTATTTGACAAAAGTGTATCTAGCAGAGCGTGGTTTCGATCCACGGACCTCTGGGTTATGGGCCCAGCACGCTTCCACTGCGCCACTCTGCTTCCCTATTTCATCATGTTCAAATCTAAGTCTGTGTCATCTAACATGTGAAATTCTGCAGTAAAATCGGCAGCTTCTTCCACCTACATGTATGCGTGGTTGAAGTTGACAAAATAACACATTTTCTGTTGATGAAACATTATAATAAATGATTTTAGCAAAATACCTTTTATCGTTTAAAGTTGAAGGTTTACTTTCCTGCATATTGGTAAAGTAATGTTATGTGTGTTGAGTCATTGAAACTATTTGACAAAAGTGTATCTAGCAGAGCGTGGTTTCGATCCACGGACCTCTGGGTTATGGGCCCAGCACGCTTCCACTGCGCCACTCTGCTTCCCTATTTCATCATGTTCAAATCTAAGTCTGTGTCATCTAACATGTGAAATTCTGCAGTAAAATCGGCAGCTTCTTCCACCTACATGTATGCGTGGTTGAAGTTGACAAAATAACACATTTTCTGTTGATGAAACATTATAATAAATGATTTTAGCAAAATACCTTTTATCGTTTAAAGTTGAAGGTTTACTTTCCTGCATATTGGTAAAGTAATGTTATGTGTGTTGAGTCATTGAAACTATTTTACAAAAGTGTATCTAGCAGAGCTTATTTTCGATCCACGGACCTCTGGGTTATGGGCCCAGCACGCTTCCACTGCGCCACTCTGCTTCCCTATTTCATCATGTTCAAATCTAAGTCTGTTTCATCTAACATCTCAAATTCTGCTGTAAAATCGGCAGCTTCTTCCACCTACATATATGCGTGGTTGAAGTTGACAAAATAACACATTTTCTGTTGATGAAACATTATCATAAATGATTTTAGCAAAATACCTTTTATCGTTTAAAGTTGAAGGTTTACTTTCCTACATATTGGTAAAGTAATGTTATGTGTGTTGAGTCATTGAAACTATTTGACAAAAGTGTATCTAGCAGAGCGTGGTTTCGATCCACGGACCTCTGGGTTATGGGCCCAGCACGCTTCCACTGCGCCACTCTGCTTCCCTTTTTCATCATGTTCAAATCTAAGTCTGTTTCATCTAACATGTGAAATTCTGCTGTAAAATCGGCAGCTTCTTCCACCTACATATATGCGTGGTTGAAGTTGACAAAATAACACATTTTCTGTTGATGAAACATTATAATAAATGATTTTAGCAAAATACCTTTTATCGTTTAAAGTTGAAGGTTTACTTTCCTGCATATTGGTAAAGTAATGTTATGTGTGTTGAGTCATTGAAACTATTTTACAAAAGTGTATCTAGCAGAGCGTGGTTTCGATCCACGGACCTCTGGGTTATGGGCCCAGCACGCTTCCACTGCGCCACTCTGCTTCCCTATTTCATCATGTTCAAATCTAAGTCTGTGTCATCCAACATCTCAAATTCTGCAGTAAAATCGGCAGCTTCTTCCACCTACATATATGCGTGGTTGAAGTTGACAAAATAACACATTTTCTGTTGATGAAACATTATAATAAATGATTTTAGCAAAATACCTTTTATCGTTTAAAGTTGAAGGTTTACTTTCCTACATATTGGTAAAGTAATGTTATGTGTGTTGAGTCATTGAAACTATTTGACAAAAGTGTATCTAGCAGAGCGTGGTTTCGATCCACGGACCTCTGGGTTATGGGCCCAGCACGCTTCCACTGCGCCACTCTGCTTCCCTTTTTCATCATGTTCAAATCTAAGTCTGTTTCATCTAACATGTGAAATTCTGCAGTAAAATCGGCAGCTTCTTCCACCTACATATATGCGTGGTTGAAGTTGACAAAATAACACATTTTCTGTTGATGAAACATTATAATAAATGATTTTAGCAAAATACCTTTTATCGTTTAAAGTTGAAGGTTTACTTTCCTGCATATTGGTAAAGTAATGTTATGTGTGTTGAGTCATTGAAACTATTTGACAAAAGTGTATCTAGCAGAGCGTGGTTTCGATCCACGGACCTCTGGGTTATGGGCCCAGCACGCTTCCACTGCGCCACTCTGCTTCCCTATTTCATCATGTTCAAATCTAAGTCTGTGTCATCTAACATGTGAAATTCTGCAGTAAAATTGGCAGCTTCTTCCACCTACATATATGCGTGGTTGAAGTTGACAAAATAACACATTTTCTGTTGATGAAACATTATAATAAATGATTTTAGCAAAATACCTTTTATCGTTTAAAGTTGAAGGTTTACTTTCCTGCATATTGGTAAAGTAATGTTATGTGTGTTGAGTCATTGAAACTATTTGACAAAAGTGTATCTAGCAGAGCGTGGTTTCGATCCACGGACCTCTGGGTTATGGGCCCAGCACGCTTCCACTGCGCCACTCTGCTTCCCTATTTCATCATGTTCAAATCTAAGTCTGTGTCATCTAACATGTGAAATTCTGCAGTAAAATCGGCAGCTTCTTCCACCTACATATATGCGTGGTTGAAGTTGACAAAATAACACATTTTCTGTTGATGAAACATTTTAATAAATGATTTTAGCAAAATGCCTTTTATCGTTTAAAGTTGAAGGTTTACTTTCCTGCATATTGGTAAAGTAATGTTATGTGTGTTGAGTCATTGAAACTATTTTACAAAAGTGTATCTAGCAGAGCGTGGTTTCGATCCACGGACCTCTGGGTTATGGGCCCAGCACGCTTCCACTGCGCCACTCTGCTTCCCTATTTCATCATGTTCAAATCTAAGTCTGTGTCATCTAACATGTGAAATTCTGCAGTAAAATCGGCAGCTTCTTCCACCTACATATATGCGTGGTTGAAGTTGACAAAATAACACATTTTCTGTTGATGAAACATTATAATAAATGATTTTAGCAAAATACCTTTTATCGTTTAAAGTTGAAGGTTTACTTTCCTGCATATTGGTAAAGTAATGTTATGTGTGTTGAGTCATTGAAACTATTTTACAAAAGTGTATCTAGCAGAGCGTGGTTTCGATCCACGGACCTCTGGGTTATGGGCCCAGCACGCTTCCACTGCGCCACTCTGCTTCCCTATTTCATCATGTTCAAATCTAAGTCTGTGTCATCTAACATCTCAAATTCTGCAGTAAAATCGGCAGCTTCTTCCACCTACATATATGCGTGGTTGAAGTTGACAAAATAACACATTTTCTGTTGATGAAACATTATAATAAATGATTTTAGCAAAATACCTTTTATCGTTTAAAGTTGAAGGTTTACTTTCCTACATATTGGTAAAGTAATGTTATGTGTGTTGAGTCATTGAAACTATTTGACAAAAGTGTATCTAGCAGAGCGTGGTTTCGATGAAACATTATAATAAATGATTTTAGCAAAATACCTTTTATCGTTTAAAGTTGAAGGTTTACTTTCCTGCATATTGGTAAAGTAATGTTATGTGTGTTGAGTCATTGAAACTATTTTACAAAAGTGTATCTAGCAGAGCGTGGTTTCGATCCACGGACCTCTGGGTTATGGGCCCAGCACGCTTCCACTGCGCCACTCTGCTTCCCTATTTCATCATGTTCAAATCTAAGTCTGTGTCATCTAACATGTGAAATTCTGCAGTAAAATCGGCAGCTTCTTCCACCTACATATATGCGTGGTTGAAGTTGACAAAATAACACATTTTCTGTTGATGAAACATTATAATAAATGATTTTAGCAAAATACCTTTTATCGTTTAAAGTTGAAGGTTTACTTTCCTGCATATTGGTAAAGTAATGTTATGTGTGTTGAGTCATTGAAACTATTTTACAAAAGTGTATCTAGCAGAGCGTGGTTTCGATCCACGGACCTCTGGGTTATGGGCCCAGCACGCTTCCACTGCGCCACTCTGCTTCCCTATTTCATCATGTTCAAATCTAAGTCTGTGTCATCTAACATGTGAAATTCTGCAGTAAAATCGGCAGCTTCTTCCACCTACATATATGCGTGGTTGAAGTTGACAAAATAACACATTTTCTGTTGATGAAACATTATAATAAATGATTTTAGCAAAATACCTTTTATCGTTTAAAGTTGAAGGTTTACTTTCCTACATATTGGTAAAGTAATGTTATGTGTGTTGAGTCATTGAAACTATTTGACAAAAGTGTATCTAGCAGAGCGTGGTTTCGATCCACGGACCTCTGGGTTATGGGCCCAGCACGCTTCCACTGCGCCACTCTGCTTCCCTTTTTCATCATGTTCAAATCTAAGTCTGTTTCATCTAACATGTGAAATTCTGCTGTAAAATCGGCAGCTTCTTCCACCTACATATATGCGTGGTTGAAGTTGACAAAATAACACATTTTCTGTTGATGAAACATTATAATAAATGATTTTAGCAAAATACCTTTTATCGTTTAAAGTTGAAGGTTTACTTTCCTGCATATTGGTAAAGTAATGTTATGTGTGTTGAGTCATTGAAACTATTTGACAAAAGTGTATCTAGCAGAGCGTGGTTTCGATCCACGGACCTCTGGGTTATGGGCCCAGCACGCTTCCACTGCGCCACTCTGCTTCCCTATTTCATCATGTTCAAATCTAAGTCTGTGTCATCTAACATGTGAAATTCTGCAGTAAAATTGGCAGCTTCTTCCACCTACATATATGCGTGGTTGAAGTTGACAAAATAACACATTTTCTGTTGATGAAACATTATAATAAATGATTTTAGCAAAATACCTTTTATCGTTTAAAGTTGAAGGTTTACTTTCCTGCATATTGGTAAAGTAATGTTATGTGTGTTGAGTCATTGAAACTATTTTACAAAAGTGTATCTAGCAGAGCGTGGTTTCGATCCACGGACCTCTGGGTTATGGGCCCAGCACGCTTCCACTGCGCCACTCTGCTTCCCTATTTCATCATGTTCAAATCTAAGTCTGTGTCATCTAACATCTCAAATTCTGCAGTAAAATCGGCAGCTTCTTCCACCTACATATATGCGTGGTTGAAGTTGACAAAATAACACATTTTCTGTTGATGAAACATTATAATAAATGATTTTAGCAAAATACCTTTTATCGTTTAAAGTTGAAGGTTTACTTTCCTACATATTGGTAAAGTAATGTTATGTGTGTTGAGTCATTGAAACTATTTGACAAAAGTGTATCTAGCAGAGCGTGGTTTCGATCCACGGACCTCTGGGTTATGGGCCCAGCACGCTTCCACTGCGCCACTCTGCTTCCCTTTTTCATCATGTTCAAATCTAAGTCTGTTTCATCTAACATCTCAAATTCTGCTGTAAAATCGGCAGCTTCTTCCACCTACATATATGCGTGGTTGAAGTTGACAAAATAACACATTTTCTGTTGATGAAACATTATAATAAATGATTTTAGCAAAATACCTTTTATCGTTTAAAGTTGAAGGTTTACTTTCCTGCATATTGGTAAAGTAATGTTATGTGTGTTGAGTCATTGAAACTATTTGACAAAAGTGTATCTAGCAGAGCGTGGTTTCGATCCACGGACCTCTGGGTTATGGGCCCAGCACGCTTCCACTGCGCCACTCTGCTTCCCTATTTCATCATGTTCAAATCTAAGTCTGTGTCATCTAACATGTGAAATTCTGCAGTAAAATTGGCAGCTTCTTCCACCTACATATATGCGTGGTTGAAGTTGACAAAATAACACATTTTCTGTTGATGAAACATTATAATAAATGATTTTAGCAAAATACCTTTTATCGTTTAAAGTTGAAGGTTTACTTTCCTGCATATTGGTAAAGTAATGTTATGTGTGTTGAGTCATTGAAACTATTTTACAAAAGTGTATCTAGCAGAGCGTGGTTTCGATCCACGGACCTCTGGGTTATGGGCCCAGCACGCTTCCACTGCGCCACTCTGCTTCCCTATTTCATCATGTTCAAATCTAAGTCTGTGTCATCTAACATGTGAAATTCTGCAGTAAAATCGGCAGCTTCTTCCACCTACATATATGCGTGGTTGAAGTTGACAAAATAACACATTTTCTGTTGATGAAACATTTTAATAAATGATTTTAGCAAAATGCCTTTTATCGTTTAAAGTTGAAGGTTTACTTTCCTGCATATTGGTAAAGTAATGTTATGTGTGTTGAGTCATTGAAACTATTTTACAAAAGTGTATCTAGCAGAGCGTGGTTTCGATCCACGGACCTCTGGGTTATGGGCCCAGCACGCTTCCACTGCGCCACTCTGCTTCCCTATTTCATCATGTTCAAATCTAAGTCTGTGTCATCTAACATGTGAAATTCTGCAGTAAAATCGGCAGCTTCTTCCACCTACATATATGCGTGGTTGAAGTTGACAAAATAACACATTTTCTGTTGATGAAACATTATAATAAATGATTTTAGCAAAATACCTTTTATCGTTTAAAGTTGAAGGTTTACTTTCCTGCATATTGGTAAAGTAATGTTATGTGTGTTGAGTCATTGAAACTATTTTACAAAAGTGTATCTAGCAGAGCGTGGTTTCGATCCACGGACCTCTGGGTTATGGGCCCAGCACGCTTCCACTGCGCCACTCTGCTTCCCTATTTCATCATGTTCAAATCTAAGTCTGTGTCATCTAACATCTCAAATTCTGCAGTAAAATCGGCAGCTTCTTCCACCTACATATATGCGTGGTTGAAGTTGACAAAATAACACATTTTCTGTTGATGAAACATTATAATAAATGATTTTAGCAAAATACCTTTTATCGTTTAAAGTTGAAGATTTACTTTCCTACATATTGGTAAAGTAATGTTATGTGTGTTGAGTCATTGAAACTATTTGACAAAAGTGTATCTAGCAGAGCGTGGTTTCGATCCACGGACCTCTGGGTTATGGGCCCAGCACGCTTCCACTGCGCCACTCTGCTTCCCTTTTTCATCATGTTCAAATCTAAGTCTGTTTCATCTAACATCTCAAATTCTGCTGTAAAATCGGCAGCTTCTTCCACCTACATATATGCGTGGTTGAAGTTGACAAAATAACACATTTTCTGTTGATGAAACATTATAATAAATGATTTTAGCAAAATACCTTTTATCGTTTAAAGTTGAAGGTTTACTTTCCTGCATATTGGTAAAGTAATGTTATGTGTGTTGAGTCATTGAAACTATTTTACAAAAGTGTATCTAGCAGAGCGTGGTTTCGATCCACGGACCTCTGGGTTATGGGCCCAGCACGCTTCTACTGCGCCACTCTGCTTCCCTATTTCATCATGTTCAAATCTAAGTCTGTGTCACCTAACATCTCAAATTCTGCAGTAAAATCGGCAGCTTCTTCCACCTACATATATGCGTGGTTGAAGTTGACAAAATAACACATTTTCTGTTGATGAAACATTATAATAAATGATTTTAGCAAAATACCTTTTATCGTTTAAAGTTGAAGGTTTACTTTCCTGCATATTGGTAAAGTAATGTTATGTGTGTTGAGTCATTGAAACTATTTTACAAAAGTGTATCTAGCAGAGCGTGGTTTCGATCCACGGACCTCTGGGTTATGGGCCCAGCACGCTTCCACTGCGCCACTCTGCTTCCCTATTTCATCATGTTCAAATCTAAGTCTGTGTCATCTAACATGTGAAATTCTGCAGTAAAATCGACAGCTTCTTGAACCTACATATATGCGTGGTTGAAGTTGACAAAATAACACATTTTCTGTTGATGAAACATTATAATAAATGATTTTAGCAAAATACCTTTTATCGTTTAAAGTTGAAGGTTTACTTTCCTGCATATTGGTAAAGTAATGTTATGTGTGTTGAGTCATTGAAACTATTTTACAAAAGTGTATCTAGCAGAGCGTGGTTTCGATCCACGGACCTCTGGGTTATGGGCCCAGCACGCTTCCACTGCGCCACTCTGCTTCCCTCTTTCATCATGTTCAAATCTAAGTCTGTGTCATCTAACATCTCAAATTCTGCAGTAAAATCGGCAGCTTCTTCCACCTACATATATGCGTGGTTGAAGTTGACAAAATAACACATTTTCTGTTGATGAAACATTATAATAAATGATTTTAGCAAAATACCTTTTATCGTTTAAAGTTGAAGGTTTACTTTCCTACATATTGGTAAAGTAATGTTATGTGTGTTGAGTCATTGAAACTATTTGACAAAAGTGTATCTAGCAGTGCGTGGTTTCGATCCACGGACCTCTGGGTTATGGGCCCAGCACACTTCCACTGCGCCACTCTGCTTCCCTTTTTCATCATGTTCAAATCTAAGTCTGTTTCATCTAACATCTCAAATTCTGCTGTAAAATCGGCAGCTTCTTCCACCTACATATATGCGTGGTTGAAGTTGACAAAATAACACATTTTCTGTTGATGAAACATTATAATAAATGATTTTAGCAAAATACCTTTTATCGTTTAAAGTTGAAGGTTTACTTTCCTGCATATTGGTAAAGTAATGTTATGTGTGTTGAGTCATTGAAACTATTTGACAAAAGTGTATCTAGCAGAGCGTGGTTTCGATCCACGGACCTCTGGGTTATGGGCCCAGCACGCTTCCACTGCGCCACTCTGCTTCCCTATTTCATCATGTTCAAATCTAAGTCTGTGTCACCTAACATCTCAAATTCTGCAGGAAAATTGGCAGCTTCTTCCACCTACATATGGGCATGGTTGAAGTTGACAAAATAACACATTTTCCGTTGATGAAACATTGTCATAAATGATTTTAGCCAAATATCTTTTATCGTTTAAAGTTGAAGGTTTACTTTCCTGCATATTGGTAAAGTAATGTTATGTGTGTTGAGTCATTGAAACTATTTGACAAAAGTGTATCTAGCAGAGCGTGGTTTCGATCCACGGACCTCTGGGTTATGGGCCCAGCACGCTTCCACTGCGCCACTCTGCTTCCCTATTTCATCATGTTCAAATCTAAGTCTGTGTCATCTAACATGTGAAATTCTGCAGTAAAATCGGCAGCTTCTTCCACCTACATGTATGCGTGGTTGAAGTTGACAAAATAACACATTTTCTGTTGATGAAACATTATAATAAATGATTTTAGCAAAATACCTTTTATCGTTTAAAGTTGAAGGTTTACTTTCCTGCATATTGGTAAAGTAATGTTATGTGTGTTGAGTCATTGAAACTATTTGACAAAAGTGTATCTAGCAGAGCGTGGTTTCGATCCACGGACCTCTGGGTTATGGGCCCAGCACGCTTCCACTGCGCCACTCTGCTTCCCTATTTCATCATGTTCAAATCTAAGTCTGTGTCATCTAACATGTGAAATTCTGCAGTAAAATCGGCAGCTTCTTCCACCTACATGTATGCGTGGTTGAAGTTGACAAAATAACACATTTTCTGTTGATGAAACATTATAATAAATGATTTTAGCAAAATACCTTTTATCGTTTAAAGTTGAAGGTTTACTTTCCTGCATATTGGTAAAGTAATGTTATGTGTGTTGAGTCATTGAAACTATTTTACAAAAGTGTATCTAGCAGAGCTTATTTTCGATCCACGGACCTCTGGGTTATGGGCCCAGCACGCTTCCACTGCGCCACTCTGCTTCCCTATTTCATCATGTTCAAATCTAAGTCTGTTTCATCTAACATCTCAAATTCTGCTGTAAAATCGGCAGCTTCTTCCACCTACATATATGCGTGGTTGAAGTTGACAAAATAACACATTTTCTGTTGATGAAACATTATCATAAATGATTTTAGCAAAATACCTTTTATCGTTTAAAGTTGAAGGTTTACTTTCCTGCATATTGGTAAAGTAATGTTATGTGTGTTGAGTCATTGAAACTATTTGACAAAAGTGTATCTAGCAGAGCGTGGTTTCGATCCACGGACCTCTGGGTTATGGGCCCAGCACGCTTCCACTGCGCCACTCTGCTTCCCTATTTCATCATGTTCAAATCTAAGTCTGTGTCATCTAACATGTGAAATTCTGCAGGAAAATTGGCAGCTTCTTCCACCTACATATGGGCATGGTTGAAGTTGACAAAATAACACATTTTCCGTTGATGAAACATTGTCATAAATGATTTTAGCAAAATATCTTTTATCGTTTAAAGTTGAAGGTTTACTTTCCTGCATATTGGTAAAGTAATGTTATGTGTGTTGAGTCATTGAAACTATTTGACAAAAGTGTATCTAGCAGAGCGTGGTTTCGATCCACGGACCTCTGGGTTATGGGCCCAGCACGCTTCCACTGCGCCACTCTGCTTCCCTATTTCATCATGTTCAAATCTAAGTCTGTGTCACCTAACATCTCAAATTCTGCAGGAAAATTGGCAGCTTCTTCCACCTACATATGGGCATGGTTGAAGTTGACAAAATAACACATTTTCCGTTGATGAAACATTGTCATAAATGATTTTAGCCAAATATCTTTTATCGTTTAAAGTTGAAGGTTTACTTTCCTGCATATTGGTAAAGTAATGTTATGTGTGTTGAGTCATTGAAACTATTTGACAAAAGTGTATCTAGCAGAGCGTGGTTTCGATCCACGGACCTCTGGGTTATGGGCCCAGCACGCTTCCACTGCGCCACTCTGCTTCCCTATTTCATCATGTTCAAATCTAAGTCTGTGTCATCTAACATGTGAAATTCTGCAGTAAAATCGGCAGCTTCTTCCACCTACATATATGCGTGGTTGAAGTTGACAAAATAACACATTTTCTGTTGATGAAACATTATAATAAATGATTTTAGCAAAATACCTTTTATCGTTTAAAGTTGAAGGTTTACTTTCCTGCATATTGGTAAAGTAATGTTATGTGTGTTGAGTCATTGAAACTATTTTACAAAAGTGTATCTAGCAGAGCTTATTTTCGATCCACGGACCTCTGGGTTATGGGCCCAGCACGCTTCCACTGCGCCACTCTGCTTCCCTATTTCATCATGTTCAAATCTAAGTCTGTGTCATCTAACATCTCAAATTCTGCAGTAAAATCGGCAGCTTCTTCCACCTACATATATGCGTGGTTGAAGTTGACAAAATAACACATTTTCTGTTGATGAAACATTATCATAAATGATTTTAGCAAAATACCTTTTATCGTTTAAAGTTGAAGGTTTACTTTCCTGCATATTGGTAAAGTAATGTTATGTGTGTTGAGTCATTGAAACTATTTGACAAAAGTGTATCTAGCAGAGCGTGGTTTCGATCCACGGACCTCTGGGTTATGGGCCCAGCACGCTTCCACTGCGCCACTCTGCTTCCCTATTTCATCATGTTCAAATCTAAGTCTGTGTCATCTAACATGTGAAATTCTGCAGTAAAATTGGCAGCTTCTTCCACCTACATATATGCGTGGTTGAAGTTGACAAAATAACACATTTTCTGTTGATGAAACATTATAATAAATGATTTTAGCAAAATACCTTTTATCGTTTAAAGTTGAAGGTTTACTTTCCTGCATATTGGTAAAGTAATGTTATGTGTGTTGAGTCATTGAAACTATTTTACAAAAGTGTATCTAGCAGAGCGTGGTTTCGATCCACGGACCTCTGGGTTATGGGCGCAGCACGCTTCCACTGCGCCACTCTGCTTCCCTATTTCATCATGTTCAAATCTAAGTCTGTGTCATCTAACATGTGAAATTCTGCAGTAAAATCGGCAGCTTCTTCCACCTACATATATGCGTGGTTGAAGTTGACAAAATAACACATTTTCTGTTGATGAAACATTTTAATAAATGATTTTAGCAAAATGCCTTTTATCGTTTAAAGTTGAAGGTTTACTTTCCTGCATATTGGTAAAGTAATGTTATGTGTGTTGAGTCATTGAAACTATTTTACAAAAGTGTATCTAGCAGAGCGTGGTTTCGATCCACGGACCTCTGGGTTATGGGCCCAGCACGCTTCCACTGCGCCACTCTGCTTCCCTATTTCATCATGTTCAAATCTAAGTCTGTGTCATCTAACATGTGAAATTCTGCAGTAAAATCGGCAGCTTCTTCCACCTACATATATGCGTGGTTGAAGTTGACAAAATAACACATTTTCTGTTGATGAAACATTATAATAAATGATTTTAGCAAAATACCTTTTATCGTTTAAAGTTGAAGGTTTACTTTCCTGCATATTGGTAAAGTAATGTTATGTGTGTTGAGTCATTGAAACTATTTTACAAAAGTGTATCTAGCAGAGCGTGGTTTCGATCCACGGACCTCTGGGTTATGGGCCCAGCACGCTTCCACTGCGCCACTCTGCTTCCCTATTTCATCATGTTCAAATCTAAGTCTGTGTCATCTAACATCTCAAATTCTGCTGTAAAATCGGCAGCTTCTTCCACCTACATATATGCGTGGTTGAAGTTGACAAAATAACACATTTTCTGTTGATGAAACATTATAATAAATGATTTTAGCAAAATACCTTTTATCGTTTAAAGTTGAAGGTTTACTTTCCTGCATATTGGTAAAGTAATGTTATGTGTGTTGAGTCATTGAAACTATTTTACAAAAGTGTATCTAGCAGAGCGTGGTTTCGATCCACGGACCTCTGGGTTATGGGCCCAGCACGCTTCTACTTCGCCACTCTGCTTCCCTATTTCATCATGTTCAAATCTAAGTCTGTGTCACCTAACATCTCAAATTCTGCAGTAAAATCGGCAGCTTCTTCCACCTACATATATGCGTGGTTGAAGTTGACAAAATAACACATTTTCTGTTGATGAAACATTATAATAAATGATTTTAGCAAAATACCTTTTATCGTTTAAAGTTGAAGGTTTACTTTCCTGCATATTGGTAAAGTAATGTTATGTGTGTTGAGTCATTGAAACTATTTTACAAAAGTGTATCTAGCAGAGCGTGGTTTCGATCCACGGACCTCTGGGTTATGGGCCCAGCACGCTTCCACTGCGCCACTCTGCTTCCCTATTTCATCATGTTCAAATCTAAGTCTGTGTCATCTAACATGTGAAATTCTGCAGTAAAATCGACAGCTTCTTGAACCTACATATATGCGTGGTTGAAGTTGACAAAATAACACATTTTCTGTTGATGAAACATTATAATAAATGATTTTAGCAAAATACCTTTTATCGTTTAAAGTTGAAGGTTTACTTTCCTGCATATTGGTAAAGTAATGTTATGTGTGTTGAGTCATTGAAACTATTTTACAAAAGTGTATCTAGCAGAGCGTGGTTTCGATCCACGGACCTCTGGGTTATGGGCCCAGCACGCTTCCACTGCGCCACTCTGCTTCCCTATTTCATCATGTTCAAATCTAAGTCTGTGTCATCTAACATGTGAAATTCTGCAGTAAAATCGGCAGCTTCTTCCACCTACATATATGCGTGGTTGAAGTTGACAAAATAACACATTTTCTGTTGATGAAACATTTTAATAAATGATTTTAGCAAAATGCCTTTTATCGTTTAAAGTTGAAGGTTTACTTTCCTGCATATTGGTAAAGTAATGTTATGTGTGTTGAGTCATTGAAACTATTTTACAAAAGTGTATCTAGCAGAGCGTGGTTTCGATCCACGGACCTCTGGGTTATGGGCCCAGCACGCTTCCACTGCGCCACTCTGCTTCCCTATTTCATCATGTTCAAATCTAAGTCTGTGTCATCTAACATGTGAAATTCTGCAGTAAAATCGGCAGCTTCTTCCACCTACATATATGCGTGGTTGAAGTTGACAAAATAACACATTTTCTGTTGATGAAACATTATAATAAATGATTTTAGCAAAATACCTTTTATCGTTTAAAGTTGAAGGTTTACTTTCCTGCATATTGGTAAAGTAATGTTATGTGTGTTGAGTCATTGAAACTATTTTACAAAAGTGTATCTAGCAGAGCGTGGTTTCGATCCACAGACCTCTGGGTTATGGGCCCAGCACGCTTCCACTGCGCCACTCTGCTTCCCTATTTCATCGTGTTCAAATCTAAGTCTGTGTCATCTAACATGTGAAATTCTGCAGTAAAATCGGCAGCTTCTTCCACCTACATATATGCGTGGTTGAAGTTGACAAAATAACACATTTTCTGTTGATGAAACATTATAATAAATGATTTTAGCAAAATACCTTTTATCGTTTAAAGTTGAAGGTTTACTTTCCTGCATATTGGTAAAGTAATGTTATGTGTGTTGAGTCATTGAAACTATTTTACAAAAGTGTATCTAGCAGAGCGTGGTTTCGATCCACGGACCTCTGGGTTATGGGCCCAGCACGCTTCCACTGCGCCACTCTGCTTCCCTATTTCATCATGTTCAAATCTAAGTCTGTGTCATCTAACATCTCAAATTCTGCAGTAAAATCGGCAGCTTCTTCCACCTACATATATGCGTGGTTGAAGTTGACAAAATAACACATTTTCTGTTGATGAAACATTATAATAAATGATTTTAGCAAAATACCTTTTATCGTTTAAAGTTGAAGGTTTACTTTCCTACATATTGGTAAAGTAATGTTATGTGTGTTGAGTCATTGAAACTATTTGACAAAAGTGTATCTAGCAGAGCGTGGTTTCGATCCACGGACCTCTGGGTTATGGGCCCAGCACGCTTCCACTGCGCCACTCTGCTTCCCTTTTTCATCATGTTCAAATCTAAGTCTGTTTCATCTAACATCTCAAATTCTGCTGTAAAATCGGCAGCTTCTTCCACCTACATATATGCGTGGTTGAAGTTGACAAAATAACACATTTTCTGTTGATGAAACATTATAATAAATGATTTTAGCAAAATACCTTTTATCGTTTAAAGTTGAAGGTTTACTTTCCTGCATATTGGTAAAGTAATGTTATGTGTGTTGAGTCATTGAAACTATTTGACAAAAGTGTATCTAGCAGAGCGTGGTTTCGATCCACGGACCTCTGGGTTATGGGCCCAGCACGCTTCCACTGCGCCACTCTGCTTCCCTATTTCATCATGTTCAAATCTAAGTCTGTGTCACCTAACATCTCAAATTCTGCAGGAAAATTGGCAGCTTCTTCCACCTACATATGGGCATGGTTGAAGTTGACAAAATAACACATTTTCCGTTGATGAAACATTGTCATAAATGATTTTAGCCAAATATCTTTTATCGTTTAAAGTTGAAGGTTTACTTTCCTGCATATTGGTAAAGTAATGTTATGTGTGTTGAGTCATTGAAACTATTTGACAAAAGTGTATCTAGCAGAGCGTGGTTTCGATCCACGGACCTCTGGGTTATGGGCCCAGCACGCTTCCACTGCGCCACTCTGCTTCCCTATTTCATCATGTTCAAATCTAAGTCTGTGTCATCTAACATGTGAAATTCTGCAGTAAAATCGGCAGCTTCTTCCACCTACATGTATGCGTGGTTGAAGTTGACAAAATAACACATTTTCTGTTGATGAAACATTATAATAAATGATTTTAGCAAAATACCTTTTATCGTTTAAAGTTGAAGGTTTACTTTCCTGCATATTGGTAAAGTAATGTTATGTGTGTTGAGTCATTGAAACTATTTGACAAAAGTGTATCTAGCAGAGCGTGGTTTCGATCCACGGACCTCTGGGTTATGGGCCCAGCACGCTTCCACTGCGCCACTCTGCTTCCCTATTTCATCATGTTCAAATCTAAGTCTGTGTCATCTAACATGTGAAATTCTGCAGTAAAATCGGCAGCTTCTTCCACCTACATGTATGCGTGGTTGAAGTTGACAAAATAACACATTTTCTGTTGATGAAACATTATAATAAATGATTTTAGCAAAATACCTTTTATCGTTTAAAGTTGAAGGTTTACTTTCCTGCATATTGGTAAAGTAATGTTATGTGTGTTGAGTCATTGAAACTATTTTACAAAAGTGTATCTAGCAGAGCTTATTTTCGATCCACGGACCTCTGGGTTATGGGCCCAGCACGCTTCCACTGCGCCACTCTGCTTCCCTATTTCATCATGTTCAAATCTAAGTCTGTGTCATCTAACATGTGAAATTCTGCAGGAAAATTGGCAGCTTCTTCCACCTACATATGGGCATGGTTGAAGTTGACAAAATAACACATTTTCCGTTGATGAAACATTGTCATAAATGATTTTAGCAAAATATCTTTTATCGTTTAAAGTTGAAGGTTTACTTTCCTGCATATTGGTAAAGTAATGTTATGTGTGTTGAGTCATTGAAACTATTTGACAAAAGTGTATCTAGCAGAGCGTGGTTTCGATCCACGGACCTCTGGGTTATGGGCCCAGCACGCTTCCACTGCGCCACTCTGCTTCCCTATTTCATCATGTTCAAATCTAAGTCTGTGTCATCTAACATGTGAAATTCTGCAGTAAAATCGGCAGCTTCTTCCACCTACATATATGCGTGGTTGAAGTTGACAAAATAACACATTTTCTGTTGATGAAACATTATAATAAATGATTTTAGCAAAATACCTTTTATCGTTTAAAGTTGAAGGTTTACTTTCCTGCATATTGGTAAAGTAATGTTATGTGTGTTGAGTCATTGAAACTATTTTACAAAAGTGTATCTAGCAGAGCTTATTTTCGATCCACGGACCTCTGGGTTATGGGCCCAGCACGCTTCCACTGCGCCACTCTGCTTCCCTATTTCATCATGTTCAAATCTAAGTCTGTGTCACCTAACATCTCAAATTCTGCAGGAAAATTGGCAGCTTCTTCCACCTACATATGGGCATGGTTGAAGTTGACAAAATAACACATTTTCCGTTGATGAAACATTGTCATAAATGATTTTAGCAAAATATCTTTTATCGTTTAAAGTTGAAGGTTTACTTTCCTGCATATTGGTAAAGTAATGTTATGTGTGTTGAGTCATTGAAACTATTTGACAAAAGTGTATCTAGCAGAGCGTGGTTTCGATCCACGGACCTCTGGGTTATGGGCCCAGCACGCTTCCACTGCGCCACTCTGCTTCCCTATTTCATCATGTTCAAATCTAAGTCTGTGTCATCTAACATGTGAAATTCTGCAGTAAAATCGGCAGCTTCTTCCACCTACATATATGCGTGGTTGAAGTTGACAAAATAACACATTTTCTGTTGATGAAACATTATAATAAATGATTTTAGCAAAATACCTTTTATCGTTTAAAGTTGAAGGTTTACTTTCCTGCATATTGGTAAAGTAATGTTATGTGTGTTGAGTCATTGAAACTATTTTACAAAAGTGTATCTAGCAGAGCTTATTTTCGATCCACGGACCTCTGGGTTATGGGCCCAGCACGCTTCCACTGCGCCACTCTGCTTCCCTATTTCATCATGTTCAAATCTAAGTCTGTGTCACCTAACATCTCAAATTCTGCAGGAAAATTGGCAGCTTCTTCCACCTACATATGGGCATGGTTGAAGTTGACAAAATAACACATTTTCCGTTGATGAAACATTGTCATAAATGATTTTAGCCAAATATCTTTTATCGTTTAAAGTTGAAGGTTTACTTTCCTGCATATTGGTAAAGTAATGTTATGTGTGTTGAGTCATTGAAACTATTTGACAAAAGTGTATCTAGCAGAGCGTGGTTTCGATCCACGGACCTCTGGGTTATGGGCCCAGCACGCTTCCACTGCGCCACTCTGCTTCCCTATTTCATCATGTTCAAATCTAAGTCTGTGTCATCTAACATGTGAAATTCTGCAGTAAAATCGGCAGCTTCTTCCACCTACATATATGCGTGGTTGAAGTTGACAAAATAACACATTTTCTGTTGATGAAACATTATAATAAATGATTTTAGCAAAATACCTTTTATCGTTTAAAGTTGAAGGTTTACTTTCCTGCATATTGGTAAAGTAATGTTATGTGTGTTGAGTCATTGAAACTATTTTACAAAAGTGTATCTAGCAGAGCTTATTTTCGATCCACGGACCTCTGGGTTATGGGCCCAGCACGCTTCCACTGCGCCACTCTGCTTCCCTATTTCATCATGTTCAAATCTAAGTCTGTGTCATTTGACATGTGAAATTCTGCAGTAAAATCGGCAGCTTCTTCCACCTACATATATGCGTGGTTGAAGTTGACAAAATAACACATTTTCTGTTGATGAAACATCATCATAAATGATTTTAGCAAAATACCTTTTATCGTTTAAAGTTGAAGGTTTACTTTCCTGCATATTGGTAAAGTAATGTTATGTGTGTTGAGTCATTGAAACTATTTGACAAAAGTGTATCTAGCAGAGCGTGGTTTCGATCCACGGACCTCTGGGTTATGGGCCCAGCACGCTTCCACTGCGCCACTCTGCTTCCCTATTTCATCATGTTCAAATCTAAGTCTGTGTCATCTAACATGTGAAATTCTGCAGTAAAATCATCAGCTTCTTCCACCTACATATATGCGTGGTTGAAGTTGACAAAATAACACATTTTCTGTTGATGAAACATTATAATAAATGATTTTAGCAAAATACCTTTTATCGTTTAAAGTTGAAGGTTTACTTTCCTGCATATTGGTAAAGTAATGTTATGTGTGTTGAGTCATTGAAACTATTTGACAAAAGTGTATCTAGCAGAGCGTGGTTTCGATCCACGGACCTCTGGGTTATGGGCCCAGCACGCTTCCACTGCGCCACTCTGCTTCCCTATTTCATCATGTTCAAATCTAAGTCTGTGTCACCTAACATCTCAAATTCTGCAGGAAAATTGGCAGCTTCTTCCACCTACATATGGGCGTGGTTGAAGTTGACAAAATAACACATTTTCTGTTGATGAAACATTGTCATAAATGATTTTAGAAAAATATCTTTTATCGTTTAAAGTTGAAGGTTTACTTTCCTGCATATTGGTAAAGTAATGTTATGTGTGTTGAGTCATTGAAACTATTTGACAAAAGTGTATCTAGCAGAGCGTGGTTTCGATCCACGGACCTCTGGGTTATGGGCCCAGCACGCTTCCACTGCGCCACTCTGCTTCCCTATTTCATCATGTTCAAATCTAAGTCTGTGTCATCTAACATCTCAAATTCTGCAGTAAAATCGGCAGCTTCTTCCACCTACATATATGCGTGGTTGAAGTTCACAAAATAACACATTTTCCGTTGATGAAACATTGTCATAAATGATTTTAGCAAAATACCTTTTATCGTTTAAAGTTGAAGGTTTACTTTCCTGCATATTGGTAAAGTAATGTTATGTGTGTTGAGTCATTGAAACTATTTTACAAAAGTGTATCTAGCAGAGCGTGGTTTCGATCCACGGACCTCTGGGTTATGGGCCCAGCACGCTTCTACTGCGCCACTCTGCTTCCCTATTTCATCATGTTCAAATCTAAGTCTGTGTCATCTAACATCTCAAATTCTGCAGGAAAATCGGCAGCTTCTTCCACCTACATATATGCGTGGTTGAAGTTGACAAAATAACACATTTTCTGTTGATGAAACATTATAATAAATGATTTTAGCAAAATACCTTTTATCGTTTAAAGTTGAAGGTTTACTTTCCTGCATATTGGTAAAGTAATGTTATGTGTGTTGAGTCATTGAAACTATTTTACAAAAGTGTATCTAGCAGAGCGTGGTTTCGATCCACGGACCTCTGGGTTATGGGCCCAGCACGCTTCCACTGCGCCACTCTGCTTCCCTATTTCATCATGTTCAAATCTAAGTCTGTGTCATCTAACATGTGAAATTCTGCAGTAAAATCGGCAGCTTCTTCCACCTACATATATGCGTGGTTGAAGTTGACAAAATAACAAATTTTCTGTTGATGAAACATTATAATAAATGATTTTAGCAAAATACCTTTTATCGTTTAAAGTTGAAGGTTTACTTTCCTGCATATTGGTAAAGTAATGTTATGTGTATTGAGTCATTGAAACTATTTTACAAAAGTGTATCTAGCAGAGCGTGGTTTCGATCCACGGACATCTGGGTTATGGGCCCAGCACGCTTCCACTGCGCCACTCTGCTTCCCTATTTCATCATGTTCAAATCTAAGTCTGTGTCATCTAACATGTGAAATTCTGCAGTAAAATCGGCAGCTTCTTCCACCTACATATATGCGTGGTTGAAGTTGACAAAATAACACATTTTCTGTTGATGAAACATTATAATAAATGATTTTAGCAAAATACCTTTTATCGTTTAAAGTTGAAGGTTTACTTTCCTGCATATTGGTAAAGTAATGTTATGTGTGTTGAGTCATTGAAACTATTTGACAAAAGTGTATCTAGCAGAGCGTGGTTTCGATCCACGGACCTCTGGGTTATGGGCCCAGCACGCTTCCACTGCGCCACTCTGCTTCCCTATTTCATCATGTTCAAATCTAAGTCTGTGTCACCTAACATCTCAAATTCTGCAGGAAAATTGGCAGCTTCTTCCACCTACATATGGGCGTGGTTGAAGTTGACAAAATAACACATTTTCTGTTGATGAAACATTGTCATAAATGATTTTAGAAAAATATCTTTTATCGTTTAAAGTTGAAGGTTTACTTTCCTGCATATTGGTAAAGTAATGTTATGTGTGTTGAGTCATTGAAACTATTTGACAAAAGTGTATCTAGCAGAGCGTGGTTTCGATCCACGGACCTCTGGGTTATGGGCCCAGCACGCTTCCACTGCGCCACTCTGCTTCCCTATTTCATCATGTTCAAATCTAAGTCTGTGTCATCTAACATCTCAAATTCTGCAGTAAAATCGGCAGCTTCTTCCACCTACATATATGCGTGGTTGAAGTTGACAAAATAACACATTTTCCGTTGATGAAACATTGTCATAAATGATTTTAGCAAAATACCTTTTATCGTTTAAAGTTGAAGGTTTACTTTCCTGCATATTGGTAAAGTAATGTTATGTGTGTTGAGTCATTGAAACTATTTTACAAAAGTGTATCTAGCAGAGCGTGGTTTCGATCCACGGACCTCTGGGTTATGGGCCCAGCACGCTTCCACTGCGCCACTCTGCTTCCCTAGTTCATCATGTTCAAATCTAAGTCTGTGTCATCTAACATCTCAAATTCTGCAGTAAAATCGGCAGCTTCTTCCACCTACATATATGCGTGGTTGAAGTTGTTAAAATAACACATTTTCGGTTGATGAAACATTGTCATAAATGATTTTAGCAAAATACCTTTTATCGTTTAAAGTTGAAGGTTTACTTTCCTGCATATTGGTAAAGTAATGTTATGTGTGTTGAGTCATTGAAACTATTTTACAAAAGTGTATCTAGCAGAGCGTGGTTTCGATCCACGGACCTCTGGGTTATGGGCCCAGCACGCTTCCACTGCGCCACTCTGCTTCCCTATTTCATCATGTTCAAATCTAAGTCTGTGTCATCTAACATGTGAAATTCTGCAGTAAAATCGGCAGCTTCCTCCACCTACATATATGCGTGGTTGAAGTTGACAAAATAACACATTTTCCGTTGATGAAACATTGTCATAAATGATTTTAGCAAAATATCTTTTATCGTTTAAAGTTGAAGGTTTACTTTCCTGCATATTGGTAAAGTAATGTTATGTGTGTTGAGTTATTGAAACTATTTTACAAAAGTGTATCTAGCAGAGCGTGGTTTCGATCCACGGACCTCTGGGTTATGGGCCCAGCACGCTTCCACTGCGCCACTCTGCTTCCCTATTTCATCATGTTCAAATCTAAGTCTGTGTCATCTAACATCTCAAATTCTGCAGTAAAATCGGCAGCTTCTTCCACCTACATATATGCGTGGTTGAAGTTGACAAAATAACACATTTTCCGTTGATGAAACATTGTCATAAATGATTTTAGCAAAATACCTTTTATCGTTTAAAGTTGAAGGTTTACTTTCCTGCATATTGGTAAAGTAATGTTATGTGTGTTGAGTCATTGAAACTATTTTACAAAAGTGTATCTAGCAGAGCGTGGTTTCGATCCACGGACCTCTGGGTTATGGGCCCAGCACGCTTCGACTGCGCCACTCTGCTTCCCTATTTCATCATGTTCAAATCTAAGTCTGTGTCATCTAACATCTCAAATTCTGCAGTAAAATCGGCAGCTTCTTCCACCTACATATATGCGTGGTTGAAGTTGACAAAATAACACATTTTCCGTTGATGAAACATTGTCATAAATGATTTTAGCAAAATACCTTTTATCGTTTAAAGTTGAAGGTTTACTTTCCTGCATATTGGTAAAGTAATGTTATGTGTGTTGAGTCATTGAAACTATTTTACAAAAGTGTATCTAGCAGAGCGTGGTTTCGATCCACGGACCTCTGGGTTATGGGCCCAGCACGCTTCCACTGCGCCACTCTGCTTCCCTATTTCATCATGTTCAAATCTAAGTCTGTGTCATCTAACATGTGAAATTCTGCAGTAAAATCGGCAGCTTCCTCCACCTACATATATGCGTGGTTGAAGTTGACAAAATAACACATTTTCCGTTGATGAAACATTGTCATAAATGATTTTAGCAAAATATCTTTTATCGTTTAAAGTTGAAGGTTTACTTTCCTGCATATTGGTAAAGTAATGTTATGTGTGTTGAGTTATTGAAACTATTTTACAAAAGTGTATCTAGCAGAGCGTGGTTTCGATCCACGGACCTCTGGGTTATGGGCCCAGCACGCTTCCACTGCGCCACTCTGCTTCCCTATTTCATCATGTTCAAATCTAAGTCTGTGTCATCTAACATCTCAAATTCTGCAGTAAAATCGGCAGCTTCTTCCACCTACATATATGCGTGGTTGAAGTTGACAAAATAACACATTTTCCGTTGATGAAACATTGTCATAAATGATTTTAGCAAAATACCTTTTATCGTTTAAAGTTGAAGGTTTACTTTCCTGCATATTGGTAAAGTAATGTTATGTGTGTTGAGTCATTGAAACTATTTTACAAAAGTGTATCTAGCAGAGCGTGGTTTCGATCCACGGACCTCTGGGTTATGGGCCCAGCACGCTTCCACTGCGCCACTCTGCTTCCCTATTTCATCATGTTCAAATCTAAGTCTGTGTCATCTAACATCTCAAATTCTGCAGTAAAATCGGCAGCTTCTTCCACCTACATATATGCGTGGTTGAAGTTGACAAAATAACACATTTTCCGTTGATGAAACATTGTCATAAATGATTTTAGCAAAATACCTTTTATCGTTTAAAGTTGAAGGTTTACTTTCCTGCATATTGGTAAAGTAATGTTATGTGTGTTGAGTCATTGAAACTATTTGACAAAAGTGTATCTAGCAGAGCGTGGTTTCGATCCACGGACCTCTGGGTTATGGGCCCAGCACGCTTCCACTGCGCCACTCTGCTTCCCTATTTCATCATGTTCAAATCTAAGTCTGTGTCATCTAACATGTGAAATTCTGCAGTAAAATCGGCAGCTTCTTCCACCTACATATATGCGTGGTTGAAGTTGACAAAATAACACATTTTCCGTTGATGAAACATTGTCATAAATGATTTTAGCAAAATACCTTTTATCGTTTAAAGTTGAAGGTTTACTTTCCTGCATATTGGTAAAGTAATGTTATGTGTGTTGAGTCATTGAAACTATTTTACAAAAGTGTATCTAGCAGAGCGTGGTTTCGATCCACGGACCTCTGGGTTATGGGCCCAGCACGCTTCCACTGCGCCACTCTGCTTCCCTATTTCATCATGTTCAAATCTAAGTCTGTGTCATCTAACATGTGAAATTCTGCAGTAAAATCGGCAGCTTCTTCCACCTACATATATGCGTGGTTGAAGTTGACAAAATAACACATTTTCCGTTGATGAAACATTGTCATAAATGATTTTAGCAAAATATATTTTATCGTTTAAAGTTGAAGGTTTACTTTCCTGCATATTGGTAAAGTAATGTTATGTGTGTTGAGTCATTGAAACTATTTTACAAAAGTGTATCTAGCAGAGCGTGGTTTCGATCCACGGACCTCTGGGTTATGGGCCCAGCACGCTTCCACTGCGCCACTGTGCTTTCACATGTTAGATGACACAGACTTAGATTTGAACATGATGAAATAGGGAAGCAGAGTGGCGCAGTGGAAGCGTGCTGGGCCCATAACCCAGAGGTCCGCTTCCACTGCGCCACTCTGCTTCCCTATTTCATCATGTTCAAATCTTAGTCTGTGTCATCTAACATGTGAAATTCTGCAGTAAAATCGGCAGCTTCTTCCACCTACATATATGCGTGGTTGAAGTTGACAAAATAACACATTTTCCGTTGATGAAACATTGTCATAAATGATTTTAGCAAAATACCTTTTATCGTTTAAAGTTGAAGGTTTACTTTCCTGCATATTGGTAAAGTAATGTTATGTGTGTTGAGTCATTGAAACTATTTTACAAAAGTGTATCTAGCAGAGCGTGGTTTCGATCCACGGACCTCTGGGTTATGGGCCCAGCACGCTTCCACTGCGCCACTCTGCTTCCCTATTTCATCATGTTCAAATCTAAGTCTGTGTCATCTAACATGTGAAATTCTGCAGTAAAATCGGCAGCTTCCTCCACCTACATATATGCGTGGTTGAAGTTGACAAAATAACACATTTTCCGTTGATGAAACATTGTCATAAATGATTTTAGCAAAATATCTTTTATCGTTTAAAGTTGAAGGTTTACTTTCCTGCATATTGGTAAAGTAATGTTATGTGTGTTGAGTTATTGAAACTATTTTACAAAAGTGTATCTAGCAGAGCGTGGTTTCGATCCACGGACCTCTGGGTTATGGGCCCAGCACGCTTTCACTGCGCCACTCTGCTTCCCTATTTCATCATGTTCAAATCTAAGTCTGTGTCATCTAACATCTCAAATTCTGCAGTAAAATCGGCAGCTTCTTCCACCTACATATATGCGTGGTTGAAGTTGACAAAATAACACATTTTCCGTTGATGAAACATTGTCATAAATGATTTTAGCAAAATACCTTTTATCGTTTAAAGTTGAAGGTTTACTTTCCTGCATATTGGTAAAGTAATGTTATGTGTGTTGAGTCATTGAAACTATTTTACAAAAGTGTATCTAGCAGAGCGTGGTTTCGATCCACGGACCTCTGGGTTATGGGCCCAGCACGCTTCCACTGCGCCACTCTGCTTCCCTATTTCATCATGTTCAAATCTAAGTCTGTGTCATCTAACATCTCAAATTCTGCAGTAAAATCGGCAGCTTCTTCCACCTACATATATGCGTGGTTGAAGTTGACAAAATAACACATTTTCCGTTGATGAAACATTGTCATAAATGATTTAAGCAAAATACCTTTTATCGTTTAAAGTTGAAGGTTTACTTTCCTGCATATTGGTAAAGTAATGTTATGTGTGTTGAGTCATTGAAACTATTTTACAAAAGTGTATCTAGCAGAGCGTGGTTTCGATCCACGGACCTCTGGGTTATGGGCCCAGCACGCTTCCACTGCGCCACTCTGCTTCCCTATTTCATCATGTTCAAATCTAAGTCTGTGTCATCTAACATGTGAAATTCTGCAGTAAAATCGGCAGCTTCTTCCACCTACATATATGCGTGGTTGAAGTTGACAAAATAACACATTTTCCGTTGATGAAACATTGTCATAAATGATTTTAGCAAAATACCTTTTATCGTTTAAAGTTGAAGGTTTACTTTCCTGCATATTGGTAAAGTAATGTTATGTGTGTTGAGTCATTGAAACTATTTTACAAAAGTGTATCTAGCAGAGCGTGGTTTCGATCCACGGACCTCTGGGTTATGGGCCCAGCACGCTTCCACTGCGCCACTCTGCTTCCCTATTTCATCATGTTCAAATCTAAGTCTGTGTCATCTAACATGTGAAATTCTGCAGTAAAATCGGCAGCTTCTTCCACCTACATATATGCGTGGTTGAAGTTGACAAAATAACACATTTTCCGTTGATGAAACATTGTCATAAATGATTTTAGCAAAATATATTTTATCGTTTAAAGTTGAAGGTTTACTTTCCTGCATATTGGTAAAGTAATGTTATGTGTGTTGAGTCATTGAAACTATTTTACAAAAGTGTATCTAGCAGAGCGTGGTTTCGATCCACGGACCTCTGGGTTATGGGCCCAGCACGCTTCCACTGCGCCACTCTGCTTCCCTATTTCATCATGTTCAAATCTAAGTCTGTGTCATCTAACATGTGAAATTCTGCAGTAAAATCGGCAGCTTCTTCCACCTACATATATGCGTGGTTGAAGTTGACAAAATAACACATTTTCCGTTGATGAAACATTGTCATAAATGATTTTAGCAAAATATATTTTATCGTTTAAAGTTGAAGGTTTACTTTCCTGCATATTGGTAAAGTAATGTTATGTGTGTTGAGTCATTGAAACTATTTTACAAAAGTGTATCTAGCAGAGCGTGGTTTCGATCCACGGACCTCTGGGTTATGGGCCCAGCACGCTTCCACTGCGCCACTGTGCTTTCACATGTTAGATGACACAGACTTAGATTTGAACATGATGAAATAGGGAAGCAGAGTGGCGCAGTGGAAGCGTGCTGGGCCCATAACCCAGCACGCTTCCACTGCGCCACTCTGCTTCCCTATTTCATCATGTTCAAATCTAAGTCTGTGTCATCTAACATGTGAAATTCTGCAGTAAAATCGGCAGCTTCTTCCACCTACATATATGCGTGGTTGAAGTTGACAAAATAACACATTTTCCGTTGATGAAACATTGTCATAAATGATTTTAGCAAAATACCTTTTATCGTTTAAAGTTGAAGGTTTACTTTCCTGCATATTGGTAAAGTAATGTTATGTGTGTTGAGTCATTGAAACTATTTTACAAAAGTGTATCTAGCAGAGCGTGGTTTCGATCCACGGACCTCTGGGTTATGGGCCCAGCACGCTTCCACTGCGCCACTCTGCTTCCCTATTTCATCATGTTCAAATCTAAGTCTGTGTCATCTAACATGTGAAATTCTGCAGTAAAATCGGCAGCTTCTTCCACCTACATATATGCGTGGTTGAAGTTGACAAAATAACACATTTTCCGTTGATGAAACATTGTCATAAATGATTTTAGCAAAATACCTTTTATCGTTTAAAGTTGAAGGTTTACTTTCCTGCATATTGGTAAAGTAATGTTATGTGTGTTGAGTCATTGAAACTATTTTACAAAAGTGTATCTAGCAGAGCGTGGTTTCGATCCACGGACCTCTGGGTTATGGGCCCAGCACGCTTCCACTGCGCCACTCTG
Organism: Gibbula magus; assembly: GCA_936450465.1. Lineage (NCBI taxonomy): Eukaryota > Metazoa > Mollusca > Gastropoda > Trochida > Trochidae > Gibbula > Gibbula magus. The sequence continues at coordinate 38,180,488 of OW388294.1, read as the reverse complement.
CTTCCCTATTTCATCATGTTCAAATCTAAGTCTGTGTCATCTAACATGTGAAATTCTGCAGTAAAATCGGCAGCTTCCTCCACCTACATATATGCGTGGTTGAAGTTGACAAAATAACACATTTTCCGTTGATGAAACATTGTCATAAATGATTTTAGCAAAATATCTTTTATCGTTTAAAGTTGAAGGTTTACTTTCCTGCATATTGGTAAAGTAATGTTATGTGTGTTGAGTTATTGAAACTATTTTACAAAAGTGAATCTAGCAGAGCGTGGTTTCGGTCCACGGACCTCTGGGTTATGGGCCCAGCACGCTTCCACTGCGCCACTCTGCTTCCCTATTTCATCATGTTCAAATCTAAGTCTGTGTCATCTAACATGTGAAATTCTGCAGTAAAATCGGCAGCTTCCTCCACCTACATATATGCGTGGTTGAAGTTGACAAAATAACACATTTTCCGTTGATGAAACATTGTCATAAATGATTTTAGCAAAATATCTTTTATCGTTTAAAGTTGAAGGTTTACTTTCCTGCATATTGGTAAAGTAATGTTATGTGTGTTGAGTTATTGAAACTATTTTACAAAAGTGAATCTAGCAGAGCGTGGTTTCGGTCCACGGACCTCTGGGTTATGGGCCCAGCACGCTTCCACTGCGCCACTCTGCTTCCCTATTTCATCATGTTCAAATCTAAGTCTGTGTCATCTAACATGTGAAATTCTGCAGTAAAATCGGCAGCTTCCTCCACCTACATATATGCGTGGTTGAAGTTGACAAAATAACACATTTTCCGTTGATGAAACATTGTCATAAATGATTTTAGCAAAATATCTTTTATCGTTTAAAGTTGAAGGTTTACTTTCCTGCATATTGGTAAAGTAATGTTATGTGTGTTGAGTCATTGAAACTATTTTACAAAAGTGTATCTAGCAGAGCGTGGTTTCGATCCACGGACCTCTGGGTTATGGGCCCAGCACGCTTCCACTGCGCCACTCTGCTTCCCTATTTCATCATGTTCAAATCTAAGTCTGTGTCATCTAACATGTGAAATTCTGCAGTAAAATCGGCAGCTTCTTCCACCTACATATATGCGTGGTTGAAGTTGACAAAATAACACATTTTCCGTTGATGAAACATTGTCATAAATGATTTTAGCAAAATATATTTTATCGTTTAAAGTTGAAGGTTTAATTTCCTGCATATTGGTAAAGTAATGTTATGTGTGTTGAGTCATTGAAACTATTTTACAAAAGTGTATCTAGCAGAGCGTGGTTTCGATCCACGGACCTCTGGGTTATGGGCCCAGCACGCTTCCACTGCGCCACTCTGCTTCCCTATTTCATCATGTTCAAATCTAAGTCTGTGTCATCTAACATCTCAAATTCTGCAGTAAAATCGGCAGCTTCTTCCACCTACATATATGCGTGGTTGAAGTTGACAAAATAACACATTTTCCGTTGATGAAACATTGTCATAAATGATTTTAGCAAAATATATTTTATCGTTTAAAGTTGAAGGTTTACTTTCCTGCATATTGGTAAAGTAATGTTATGTGTGTTGAGTCATTGAAACTATTTTACAAAAGTGTATCTAGCAGAGCGTGGTTTCGATCCACGGACCTCTGGGTTATGGGCCCAGCACGCTTCCACTGCGCCACTCTGCTTCCCTATTTCATCATGTTCAAATCTAAGTCTGTGTCATCTAACATGTGAAATTCTGCAGTAAAATCGGCAGCTTCTTCCACCTACATATATGCGTGGTTGAAGTTGACAAAACAACACATTTTCCGTTGATGAAACATTGTCATAAATGATTTTAGCAAAATACCTTTTATCGTTTAAAGTTGAAGGTTTACTTTCCTGCATATTGGTAAAGTAATGTTATGTGTGTTGAGTCATTGAAACTATTTTACAAAAGTGTATCTAGCAGAGCGTGGTTTCGATCCACGGACCTCTGGGTTATGGGCCCAGCACGCTTCCACTGCGCCACTCTGCTTCCCTATTTCATCATGTTCAAATCTAAGTCTGTGTCATCTAACATCTCAAATTCTGCAGTAAAATCGGCAGCTTCTTCCACCTACATATATGCGTGGTTGAAGTTGACAAAATAACACATTTTCCGTTGATGAAACATTGTCATAAATGATTTTAGCAAAATACCTTTTATCGTTTAAAGTTGAAGGTTTACTTTCCTGCATATTGGTAAAGTAATGTTATGTGTGTTGAGTCATTGAAACTATTTTACAAAAGTGTATCTAGCAGAGCGTGGTTTCGATCCACGGACCTCTGGGTTATGGGCCCAGCACGCTTCCACTGCGCCACTCTGCTTCCCTATTTCATCATGTTCAAATCTAAGTCTGTGTCATCTAACATCTCAAATTCTGCAGTAAAATCGGCAGCTTCTTCCACCTACATATATGCGTGGTTGAAGTTGACAAAATAACACATTTTCCGTTGATGAAACATTGTCATAAATGATTTTAGCAAAATACCTTTTATCGTTTAAAGTTGAAGGTTTACTTTCCTGCATATTGGTAAAGTAATGTTATGTGTGTTGAGTCATTGAAACTATTTTACAAAAGTGTATCTAGCAGAGCGTGGTTTCGATCCACGGACCTCTGGGTTATGGGCCCAGCACGCTTCCACTGCGCCACTCTGCTTCCCTATTTCATCATGTTCAAATCTAAGTCTGTGTCATCTAACATGTGAAATTCTGCAGTAAAATCGGCAGCTTCCTCCACCTACATATATGCGTGGTTGAAGTTGACAAAATAACACATTTTCCGTTGATGAAACATTGTCATAAATGATTTTAGCAAAATATCTTTTATCGTTTAAAGTTGAAGGTTTACTTTCCTGCATATTGGTAAAGTAATGTTATGTGTGTTGAGTTATTGAAACTATTTTACAAAAGTGTATCTAGCAGAGCGTGGTTTCGATCCACGGACCTCTGGGTTATGGGCCCAGCACGCTTCCACTGCGCCACTCTGCTTCCCTATTTCATCATGTTCAAATCTAAGTCTGTGTCATCTAACATCTCAAATTCTGCAGTAAAATCGGCAGCTTCTTCCACCTACATATATGCGTGGTTGAAGTTGACAAAATAACACATTTTCCGTTGATGAAACATTGTCATAAATGATTTTAGCAAAATACCTTTTATCGTTTAAAGTTGAAGGTTTACTTTCCTGCATATTGGTAAAGTAATGTTATGTGTGTTGAGTCATTGAAACTATTTTACAAAAGTGTATCTAGCAGAGCGTGGTTTCGATCCACGGACCTCTGGGTTATGGGCCCAGCACGCTTCCACTGCGCCACTCTGCTTCCCTATTTCATCATGTTCAAATCTAAGTCTGTGTCATCTAACATCTCAAATTCTGCAGTAAAATCGGCAGCTTCTTCCACCTACATATATGCGTGGTTGAAGTTGACAAAATAACACATTTTCCGTTGATGAAACATTGTCATAAATGATTTTAGCAAAATACCTTTTATCGTTTAAAGTTGAAGGTTTACTTTCCTGCATATTGGTAAAGTAATGTTATGTGTGTTGAGTCATTGAAACTATTTTACAAAAGTGTATCTAGCAGAGCGTGGTTTCGATCCACGGACCTCTGGGTTATGGGCCCAGCACGCTTCCACTGCGCCACTCTGCTTCCCTATTTCATCATGTTCAAATCTAAGTCTGTGTCATCTAACATGTGAAATTCTGCAGTAAAATCGGCAGCTTCTTCCACCTACATATATGCGTGGTTGAAGTTGACAAAATAACACATTTTCCGTTGATGAAACATTGTCATAAATGATTTTAGCAAAATATATTTTATCGTTTAAAGTTGAAGGTTTACTTTCCTGCATATTGGTAAAGTAATGTTATGTGTGTTGAGTCATTGAAACTATTTTACAAAAGTGTATCTAGCAGAGCGTGGTTTCGATCCACGGACCTCTGGGTTATGGGCCCAGCACGCTTCCACTGCGCCACTCTGCTTCCCTATTTCATCATGTTCAAATCTAAGTCTGTGTCATCTAACATCTCAAATTCTGCAGGAAAATTGGCAGCTTCTTCCACCTACATATAGGCATGGTTGAAGTTGACAAAATAACACATTTTCCGTTGATGAAACATTGTCATAAATGATTTTAGCAAAATATCTTTTATCGTTTAAAGTTGAAGGTTTACTTTCCTGCATATTGGTAAAGTAATGTTATGTGTGTTGAGTCATTGAAACTATTTTACAAAAGTGTATCTAGCAGAGCGTGGTTTCGATCCACGGACCTCTGGGTTATGGGCCCAGCACGCTTCCACTGCGCCACTCTGCTTCCCTATTTCATCATGTTCAAATCTAAGTCTGTGTCATCTAACATCTCAAATTCTGCAGTAAAATCGGCAGCTTCTTCCACCTACATATATGCGTGGTTGAAGTTGACAAAATAACACATTTTCCGTTGATGAAACATTGTCATAAATGATTTTAGCAAAATACCTTTTATCGTTTAAAGTTGAAGGTTTACTTTCCTGCATATTGGTAAAGTAATGTTATGTGTGTTGAGTCATTGAAACTATTTTACAAAAGTGTATCTAGCAGAGCGTGGTTTCGATCCACGGACCTCTGGGTTATGGGCCCAGCACGCTTCCACTGCGCCACTCTGCTTCCCTATTTCATCATGTTCAAATCTAAGTCTGTGTCATCTAACATGTGAAATTCTGCAGTAAAATCGGCAGCTTCTTCCACCTACATATATGCGTGGTTGAAGTTGACAAAATAACACATTTTCCGTTGATGAAACATTGTCATAAATGATTTTAGCAAAATATATTTTATCGTTTAAAGTTGAAGGTTTACTTTCCTGCATATTGGTAAAGTAATGTTATGTGTGTTGAGTCATTGAAACTATTTTACAAAAGTGTATCTAGCAGAGCGTGGTTTCGATCCACGGACCTCTGGGTTATGGGCCCAGCACGCTTCCACTGCGCCACTCTGCTTCCCTATTTCATCATGTTCAAATCTAAGTCTGTGTCACCTAACATCTCAAATTCTGCAGGAAAATTGGCAGCTTCTTCCACCTACATATAGGCATGGTTGAAGTTGACAAAATAACACATTTTCCGTTGATGAAACATTGTCATAAATGATTTTAGCAAAATATCTTTTATCGTTTAAAGTTGAAGGTTTACTTTCCTGCATATTGGTAAAGTAATGTTATGTGTGTTGAGTCATTGAAACTATTTTACAAAAGTGTATCTAGCAGAGCGTGGTTTCGATCCACGGACCTCTGGGTTATGGGCCCAGCACGCTTCCACTGCGCCACTCTGCTTCCCTATTTCATCATGTTCAAATCTAAGTCTGTGTCATCTAACATGTGAAATTCTGCAGTAAAATCGGCAGCTTCTTCCACCTACATATATGCGTGGTTGAAGTTGACAAAATAACACATTTTCCGTTGATGAAACATTATAATAAATGATTTTAGCAAAATACCTTTTATCGTTTAAAGTTGAAGGTTTACTTTCCTGCATATTGGTAAAGTAATGTTATGTGTGTTGAGTCATTGAAACTATTTTACAAAAGTGTATCTAGCAGAGCGTGGTTTCGATCCACGGACCTCTGGGTTATGGGCCCAGCACGCTTCCACTGCGCCACTCTGCTTCCCTATTTCATCATGTTCAAATCTAAGTCTGTGTCATTTAGCATGTGAAATTCTGCAGTAAAATCATCAGCTTCTTCCACCTACATATATGCGTGGTTGAAGTTGACAAAATGACACATTTTCCGTTGATGAAACATTGTCATAAATGATTTTAGCAAAATATCTTTTATCGTTTAAAGTTGAAGGTTTACTTTACTGCATATTGGTAAAGTAATGTTATGTGTGTTGAGTCATTGAAACTATTTTACAAAAGTGTATCTAGCAGAGCGTGGTTTCGATCCACGGACCTCTGGGTTATGGGCCCAGCACGCTTCCACTGCGCCACTCTGCTTCCCTATTTCATCATGTTCAAATCTAACTCTGTGTCATCTAACATCTCAAATTCTGCAGTAAAATCGGCAGCTTCTTCCACCTACATATATGCGTGGTTGAAGTTGACAAAATGACACATTTTCCGTTGATGAAACATTGTCATAAATGATTTTAGCAAAATACCTTTTATCGTTTAAAGTTGAAGGTTTACTTTCCTGCATATTGGTAAAGTAATGTTATGTGTGTTGAGTCATTGAAACTATTTGACAAAAGTGTATCTAGCAGAGCGTGGTTTCGATCCACGGACCTCTGGGTTATGGGCCCAGCACGCTTCCACTGCGCCACTCTGCTTCCCTATTTCATCATGTTCAAATCTAAGTCTGTGTCATCTAACATGTGAAATTCTGCAGTAAAATCGGCAGCTTCCTCCACCTACATATATGCGTGGTTGAAGTTGACAAAATAACACATTTTCCGTTGATGAAACATTGTCATAAATGATTTTAGCAAAATATCTTTTATCGTTTAAAGTTGAAGGTTTACTTTCCTGCATATTGGTAAAGTAATGTTATGTGTGTTGAGTTATTGAAACTATTTTACAAAAGTGTATCTAGCAGAGCGTGGTTTCGATCCACGGACCTCTGGGTTATGGGCCCAGCACGCTTCCACTGCGCCACTCTGCTTCCCTATTTCATCATGTTCAAATCTAAGTCTGTGTCATCTAACATCTCAAATTCTGCAGTAAAATCGGCAGCTTCTTCCACCTACATATATGCGTGGTTGAAGTTGACAAAATAACACATTTTCCGTTGATGAAACATTGTCATAAATGATTTTAGCAAAATACCTTTTATCGTTTAAAGTTGAAGGTTTACTTTCCTGCATATTGGTAAAGTAATGTTATGTGTGTTGAGTCATTGAAACTATTTTACAAAAGTGTATCTAGCAGAGCGTGGTTTCGATCCACGGACCTCTGGGTTATGGGCCCAGCACGCTTCCACTGCGCCACTCTGCTTCCCTATTTCATCATGTTCAAATCTAAGTCTGTGTTATCTAACATCTCAAATTCTGCAGTAAAATCGGCAGCTTCTTCCACCTACATATATGCGTGGTTGAAGTTGACAAAATAACACATTTTCCGTTGATGAAACATTGTCATAAATGATTTTAGCAAAATACCTTTTATCGTTTAAAGTTGAAGGTTTACTTTCCTGCATATTGGTAAAGTAATGTTATGTCTGTTGAGTCATTGAAACTATTTTACAAAAGTGTATCTAGCAGAGCGTGGTTTCGATCCACGGACCTCTGGGTTATGGGCCCAGCACGCTTCCACTGCGCCACTCTGCTTCCCTATTTCATCATGTTCAAATCTAAGTCTGTGTCATCTAACATGTGAAATTCTGCAGTAAAATCGGCAGCTCCTTCCACCTACATATATGCGTGGTTGAAGTTGACAAAATAACACATTTTCCGTTGATGAAACATTATAATAAATGATTTTAGCAAAATACCTTTTATCGTTTAAAGTTGAAGGTTTACTTTCCTGCATATTGGTAAAGTAATGTTATGTGTGTTGAGTCATTGAAACTATTTGACAAAAGTGTATCTAGCAGAGCGTGGTTTCGATCCACGGACCTCTGGGTTATGGGCCCAGCACGCTTCCACTGCGCCACTCTGCTTCCCTATTTCATCATGTTTAAATCTAAGTCTGTGTCATCTAACATGTGAAATTCTGCAGTAAAATCGGCAGCTCCTTCCACCTACATATATGCGTGGTTGAAGTTGACAAAATAACACATTTTCTGTTGATGAAACATTATAATAAATGATTTTAGCAAAATACCTTTTATCGTTTAAAGTTGAAGGTTTACTTTCCTGCATATTGGTAAAGTAATGTTATGTGTGTTGAGTCATTGAAACTATTTTACAAAAGTGTATCTAGCAGAGCGTGGTTTCGATCCACGGACCTCTGGGTTATGGGCCCAGCACGCTTCCACTGCGCCACTCTGCTTCCCTATTTCATCATGTTCAAATCTAAGTCTGTGTCATCTAACATGTGAAATTCTGCAGTAAAATCGGCAGCTTCTTCCACCTACATATATGCGTGGTTGAAGTTGACAAAATGACACATTTTCTGTTGATGAAACATTATAATAAATGATTTTAGCAAAATACCTTTTATCGTTTAAAGTTGAAGGTTTACTTTCCTGCATATTGGTAAAGTAATGTTATGTGTGTTGAGTCATTGAAACTATTTTACAAAAGTGTATCTAGCAGAGCGTGGTTTCGATCCACGGACCTCTGGGTTATGGGCCCAGCACGCTTCCACTGCGCCACTCTGCTTCCCTATTTCATCATGTTCAAATCTAAGTCTGTGTCATCTAGCATGTGAAATTCTGCAGTAAAATCGGCAGCTTCTTCCACCTACATATATGCGTGGTTGAAGTTGACAAAATGACACATTTTCCGTTGATGAAACATTGTCATAAATGATTTTAGCAAAATATCTTTTATCGTTTAAAGTTGAAGGTTTACTTTACTGCATATTGGTAAAGTAATGTTATGTGTGTTGAGTCATTGAAACTATTTTACAAAAGTGTATCTAGCAGAGCGTGGTTTCGATCCACGGACCTCTGGGTTATGGGCCCAGCACGCTTCCACTGCGCCACTCTGCTTCCCTATTTCATCATGTTCAAATCTAAGTCTGTGTCATCTAACATGTGAAATTCTGCAGTAAAATCGGCAGCTCCTTCCACCTACATATATGCGTGGTTGAAGTTGACAAAATAACACATTTTCTGTTGATGAAACATTATAATAAATGATTTTAGCAAAATACCTTTTATCGTTTAAAGTTGAAGGTTTACTTTCCTGCATATTGGTAAAGTAATGTTATGTGTGTTGAGTCATTGAAACTATTTTACAAAAGTGTATCTAGCAGAGCGTGGTTTCGATCCACGGACCTCTGGGTTATGGGCCCAGCACGCTTCCACTGCGCCACTCTGCTTCCCTATTTCATCATGTTCAAATCTAAGTCTGTGTCATCTAACATGTGAAATTCTGCAGTAAAATCGGCAGCTTCTTCCACCTACATATATGCGTGGTTGAAGTTGACAAAATAACACATTTTCCATTGATGAAACATTGTCATAAATGATTTTAGCAAAATACCTTTTATCGTTTAAAGTTGAAGGTTTACTTTCCTGCATATTGGTAAAGTAATGTTATGTGTGTTGAGTCATTGAAACTATTTTACAAAAGTGTATCTAGCAGAGCGTGGTTTCGATCCACGGACCTCTGGGTTATGGGCCCAGCACGCTTCTACTGCGCCACTCTGCTTCCCTATTTCATCATGTTCAAATCTAAGTCTGTGTCATCTAACATCTCAAATTCTGCAGGAAAATCGGCAGCTTCTTCCTCCTACATATAGGCATTGTTGAAGTTGACAAAATAACACATTTTCTGTTGATGAAATATTGTCATAAATGATTTTAGCAAAATATCTTTTATCGTTTAAAGTTGAAGGTTTACTTTCCTGCATATTGGTAAAGTAATGTTATGTGTGTTGAGTCATTGAAACTATTTTACAAAAGTGTATCTAGCAGAGCGTGGTTTCGATCCACGGACCTCTGGGTTATGGGCCCAGCACGCTTCCACTGCGCCACTCTGCTTCCCTATTTCATCATGTTCAAATCTAAGTCTGTGTCATCTAACATGTGAAATTCTGCAGTAAAATCGGCAGCTTCTTCCACCTACATATATGCGTGGTTGAAGTTGACAAAATGACACATTTTCTGTTGATGAAACATTATAATAAATGATTTTAGCAAAATACCTTTTATCGTTTAAAGTTGAAGGTTTACTTTCCTGCATATTGGTAAAGTAATGTTATGTGTGTTGAGTCATTGAAACTATTTTACAAAAGTGTATCTAGCAGAGCGTGGTTTCGATCCACGGACCTCTGGGTTATGGGCCCAGCACGCTTCCACTGCGCCACTCTGCTTCCCTCTTTCATCATGTTCAAATCTAAGTCTGTGTCATCTAGCATGTGAAATTCTGCAGTAAAATCGGCAGCTTCTTCCACCTACATATATGCGTGGTTGAAGTTGACAAAATGACACATTTTCCGTTGATGAAACATTGTCATAAATGATTTTAGCAAAATATCTTTTATCGTTTAAAGTTGAAGGTTTACTTTACTGCATATTGGTAAAGTAATGTTATGTGTGTTGAGTCATTGAAACTATTTTACAAAAGTGTATCTAGCAGAGCGTGGTTTCGATCCACGGACCTCTGGGTTATGGGCCCAGCACGCTTCCACTGCGCCACTCTGCTTCCCTATTTCATCATGTTCAAATCTAACTCTGTGTCATCTAACATCTCAAATTCTGCAGTAAAATCGGCAGCTTCTTCCACCTACATATATGCGTGGTTGAAGTTGACAAAATGACACATTTTCCGTTGATGAAACATTGTCATAAATGATTTTAGCAAAATACCTTTTATCGTTTAAAGTTGAAGGTTTACTTTCCTGCATATTGGTAAAGTAATGTTATTTGTGTTGAGTCATTGAAACTATTTGACAAAAGTGTATCTAGCAGAGCGTGGTTTCGATCCACGGACCTCTGGGTTATGGGCCCAGCACGCTTCCACTGCGCCACTCTGCTTCCCTATTTCATCATGTTCAAATCTAAGTCTGTGTCATCTAACATGTGAAATTCTGCAGTAAAATCGGCAGCTCCTTCCACCTACATATATGCGTGGTTGAAGTTGACAAAATAACACATTTTCTGTTGATGAAACATTATAATAAATGATTTTAGCAAAATACCTTTTATCGTTTAAAGTTGAAGGTTTACTTTCCTGCATATTGGTAAAGTAATGTTATGTGTGTTGAGTCATTGAAACTATTTTACAAAAGTGTATCTAGCAGAGCGTGGTTTCGATCCACGGACCTCTGGGTTATGGGCCCAGCACGCTTCTACTGCGCCACTCTGCTTCCCTATTTCATCATGTTCAAATCTAAGTCTGTGTCATCTAACATGTGAAATTCTGCAGTAAAATCGGCAGCTTCTTCCACCTACATATATGCGTGGTTGAAGTTGACAAAATAACACATTTTCCATTGATGAAACATTGTCATAAATGATTTTAGCAAAATACCTTTTATCGTTTAAAGTTGAAGGTTTACTTTCCTGCATATTGGTAAAGTAATGTTATGTGTGTTGAGTCATTGAAACTATTTTACAAAAGTGTATCTAGCAGAGCGTGGTTTCGATCCACGGACCTCTGGGTTATGGGCCCAGCACGCTTCTACTGCGCCACTCTGCTTCCCTATTTCATCATGTTCAAATCTAAGTCTGTGTCATCTAACATCTCAAATTCTGTAGGAAAATCGGCAGCTTCTTCCTCCTACATATAGGCATTGTTGAAGTTGACAAAATAACACATTTTCTGTTGATGAAATATTGTCATAAATGATTTTAGCAAAATATCTTTTATCGTTTAAAGTTGAAGGTTTACTTTCCTGCATATTGGTAAAGTAATGTTATGTGTGTTGAGTCATTGAAACTATTTTACAAAAGTGTATCTAGCAGAGCGTGGTTTCGATCCACGGACCTCTGGGTTATGGGCCCAGCACGCTTCTACTGCGCCACTCTGCTTCCCTATTTCATCATGTTCAAATCTAAGTCTGTGTCATCTAACATCTCAAATTCTGCAGGAAAATTGGCAGCTTCTTCCTCCTACATATAGGCATTGTTGAAGTTGACAAAATAACACATTTTCTGTTGATGAAATATTGTCATAAATGATTTTAGCAAAATATCTTTTATCGTTTAAAGTTGAAGGTTTACTTTCCTGCATATTGGTAAAGTAATGTTATGTGTGTTGAGTCATTGAAACTATTTTACAAAAGTGTATCTAGCAGAGCGTGGTTTCGATCCACGGACCTCTGGGTTATGGGCCCAGCACGCTTCCACTGCGCCACTCTGCTTCCCTCTTTCATCATGTTCAAATCTAAGTCTGTGTCATCTAACATCTCAAATTCTGCAGTAAAATCGGCAGCTTCTTCCACCTACATATATGCGTGGTTGAAGTTGACAAAATGACACATTTTCCGTTGATGAAACATTGTCATAAATGATTTTAGCAAAATACCTTTTATCGTTTAAAGTTGAAGGTTTACTTTCCTGCATATTGGTAAAGTAATGTTATGTGTGTTGAGTCATTGAAACTATTTTACAAAAGTGTATCTATCAGAGCGTGGTTTCGATCCACGGACCTCTGGGTTATGGGCCCAGCACGCTTCTACTGCGCCACTCTGCTTCCCTATTTCATCATGTTCAAATCTAAGTCTGTGTCATCTAACATCTCAAATTCTGCAGGAAAATTGGCAGCTTCTTCCTCCTACATATAGGCATTGTTGAAGTTGACAAAATAACACATTTTCTGTTGATGAAATATTGTCATAAATGATTTTAGCAAAATATCTTTTATCGTTTAAAGTTGAAGGTTTACTTTCCTGCATATTGGTAAAGTAATGTTATGTGTGTTGAGTCATTGAAACTATTTTACAAAAGGGTATCTAGCAGAGCGCGGTTTCGATCCACGGACCTCTGGGTTATGGGCCCAGCACGCTTCCACTGCGCCACTCTGCTTCCCTATTTCATCATGTTCAAATCTAAGTCTGTGTCATCTAACATCTCAAATTCTGCAGTAAAATCGGCAGCTTCTTCCACCTACATATATGCGTGGTTGAAGTTGACAAAATAACACATTTTCGGTTGATGAAACATTATAATAAATGATTTTAGCAAAATACCTTTTATCGTTTAAAGTTGAAGGTTTACTTTCCTGCATATTGGTAAAGTAATGTTATGTGTGTTGAGTCATTGAAACTATTTTACAAAAGTGTATCTAGCAGAGCGTGGTTTCGATCCACGGACCTCTGGGTTATGGGCCCAGCACGCTTCCACTGCGCCACTCTGCTTCCCTATTTCATCATGTTCAAATCTAAGTCTATGTCATCTATAACATGTGAAATTCTGCAGTAAAATCGGCAGCTTCTTCCACCTACATATATGCGTGGTTGAAGTTGACAAAATAACACATTTTCCGTTGATGAAACATTGTCATAAATGATTTTAGCAAAATATCTTTTATCGTTTAAAGTTGAAGGTTTACTTTCCTGCATATTGGTAAAGTAATGTTATGTGTGTTGAGTCATTGAAACTATTTTACAAAAGTGTATCTAGCAGAGCGTGGTTTCGATCCACGGACCTCTGGGTTATGGGCCCAGCACGCTTCCACTGCGCCACTCTGCTTCCCTATTTCATCATGTTCAAATCTAAGTCTGTGTCATCTAACATCTCAAATTCTGCTGGAAAATTGGCAGCTTCTTCCACCTACATATAGACATGGTTGAAGTTGACAAAATAACACATTTTCCGTTGATGAAACATTGTCATAAATGATTTTAGCAAAATACCTTTTATCGTTTAAAGTTGAAGGTTTACTTTCCTGCATATTGGTAAAGTAATGTTATGTGTGTTGAGTCATTGAAACTATTTTACAAAAGTGTATCTAGCAGAGCGTGGTTTCGATCCACGGACCTCTGGGTTATGGGCCCAGCACGCTTCCACTGCGCCACTCTGCTTCCCTATTTCATCATGTTCAAATCTAAGTCTGTGTCATCTAACATCTCAAATTCTGCAGTAAAATCGGCAGCTTCTTCCACCTACATATATGCGTGGTTGAAGTTCACAAAATAACACATTTTCCGTTGATGAAACATTGTCATAAATGATTTTAGCAAAATATCTTTTATCGTTTAAAGTTGAAGGTTTACTTTCCTGCATATTGGTAAAGTAATGTTATGTGTGTTGAGTCATTGAAACTATTTGACAAAAGTGTATCTAGCAGAGCGTGGTTTCGATCCACGGACCTCTGGGTTATGGGCCCAGCACGCTTCCACTGCGCCACTCTGCTTCCCTATTTCATCATGTTCAAATCTAAGTCTGTGTCATCTAACATCTCAAATTCTGCAGGAAAATTGGCAGCTTCTTCCACCTACATATAGACATGGTTGAAGTTGACAAAATAACACATTTTCCGTTGATGAAACATTGTCATAAATCATTTTAGCAAAATATATTTTATCGTTTAAAGTTGAAGGTTTACTTTCCTGCATATTGGTAAAGTAATGTTATGTGTGTTGAGTCATTGAAACTATTTTACAAAAGTGTATCTAGCAGAGCGTGGTTTCGATCCACGGACCTCTGGGTTATGGGCCCAGCACGCTTCCACTGCGCCACTCTGCTTCCCTATTTCATCATGTTCAAATCTAAGTCTGTGTCATCTAACATCTCAAATTCTGCAGTAAAATCGGCAGCTTCTTCCACCTACATATATGCGTGGTTGAAGTTGACAAAATAACACATTTTCTGTTGATGAAACATTATAATAAATGATTTTAGCAAAATATATTTTATCGTTTAAAGTTGAAGGTTTACTTTCCTGCATATTGGTAAAGTAATGTTATGTGTGTTGAGTCATTGAAACTATTTTACAAAAGTGTATCTAGCAGAGCGTGGTTTCGATCCACGGACCTCTGGGTTATGGGCCCAGCACGCTTCCACTGCGCCACTCTGCTTCCCTATTTCATCATGTTCAAATCTAAGTCTGTGTCATCTAACATCTCAAATTCTGCAGGAAAATTGGCAGCTTCTTCCACCTACCTATAGACATGGTTGAAGTTGACAAAATAACACATTTTCCGTTGATGAAACATTGTCATAAATCATTTTAGCAAAATATCTTTTATCGTTTAAAGTTGAAGGTTTACTTTCCTGCATATTGGTAAAGTAATGTTATGTGTGTTGAGTCATTGAAACTATTTTACAAAAGTGTATCTAGCAGAGCGTGGTTTCGATCCACGGACCTCTGGGTTATGGGCCCAGCACGCTTCCACTGCGCCACTCTGCTTCCCTATTTCATCATGTTCAAATCTAAGTCTGTGTCATCTAACATGTGAAATTCTGCAGTAAAATCGGCAGCTTCTTCCACCTACATATATGCGTGGTTGAAGTTGACAAAATAACACATTTTCTGTTGATGAAACATTATAATAAATGATTTTAGCAAAATACCTTTTATCGTTTAAAGTTGAAGGTTTACTTTCCTGCATATTGGTAAAGTAATGTTATGTGTGTTGAGTCATTGAAACTATTTTACAAAAGTGTATCTAGCAGAGCGTGGTTTCGATCCACGGACCTCTGGGTTATGGGCCCAGCACGCTTCCACTGCGCCACTCTGCTTCCCTATTTCATCATGTTCAAATCTAAGTCTGTGTCATCTAACATCTCAAATTCTGCAGTAAAATTGGCAGCTTCTTCCACCTACATATATGCGTGGTTGAATAACACATTTTCGGTTGATGAAACATTGTCATAAATGATTTTAGCAAAATACCTTTGATCGTTTAAAGTTGAAGGTTTACTTTCCTGCATATTGGTAAAGTAATGTTATGTGTGTTGAGTCATTGAAACTATTTGACAAAAGTGTATCTAGCAGAGCGTGGTTTCGATCCACGGACCTCTGGGTTATGGGCCCAGCACGCTTCTACTGCGCCACTCTGCTTCCCTATTTCATCATGTTCAAATCTAAGTCTGTGTCATCTAACATCTCAAATTCTGCAGTAAAATCGGCAGCTTCTTCCACCTACATATATGCGTGGTTGAAGTTGACAAAATAACACATTTTCTGTTGATGAAACATTATAATAAATGATTTTAGCAAAATACCTTTTATCGTTTAAAGTTGAAGGTTTACTTTCCTGCATATTGGTAAAGTAATGTTATGTGTGTTGAGTCATTGAAACTATTTTACAAAAGTGTATCTAGCAGAGCGTGGTTTCGATCCAAGGACCTCTGGGTTATGGGCCCAGCACGCTTCCACTGCGCCACTCTGCTTCCCTATTTCATCATGTTCAAATCTAAGTCTGTGTCATCTAACATGTGAAATTCTGCAGTAAAATCGGCAGCTTCTTCCACCTACATATATGCGTGGTTGAAGTTGACAAAATAACACATTTTCCGTTGATGAAACATTGTCATAAATGATTTTAGCAAAATATCTTTTATCGTTTAAAGTTGAAGGTTTACTTTCCTGCATATTGGTAAAGTAATGTTATGTGTGTTGAGTCATTGAAACTATTTTACAAAAGTGTATCTAGCAGAGCGTGGTTTCGATCCACGGACCTCTGGGTTATGGGCCCAGCACGCTTCCACTGCGCCACTCTGCTTCCCTATTTCATCATGTTCAAATCTAAGTCTGTGTCATCTAACATCTCAAATTCTGCTGGAAAATTGGCAGCTTCTTCCACCTACATATAGACATGGTTGAAGTTGACAAAATAACACATTTTCCGTTGATGAAACATTGTCATAAATGATTTTAGCAAAATACCTTTTATCGTTTAAAGTTGAAGGTTTACTTTCCTGCATATTGGTAAAGTAATGTTATGTGTGTTGAGTCATTGAAACTATTTTACAAAAGTGTATCTAGCAGAGCGTGGTTTCGATCCACGGACCTCTGGGTTATGGGCCCAGCACGCTTCCACTGCGCCACTCTGCTTCCCTATTTCATCATGTTCAAATCTAAGTCTGTGTCATCTAACATCTCAAATTCTGCAGTAAAATCGGCAGCTTCTTCCACCTACATATATGCGTGGTTGAAGTTCACAAAATAACACATTTTCCGTTGATGAAACATTGTCATAAATGATTTTAGCAAAATATCTTTTATCGTTTAAAGTTGAAGGTTTACTTTCCTGCATATTGGTAAAGTAATGTTATGTGTGTTGAGTCATTGAAACTATTTGACAAAAGTGTATCTAGCAGAGCGTGGTTTCGATCCACGGACCTCTGGGTTATGGGCCCAGCACGCTTCCACTGCGCCACTCTGCTTCCCTATTTCATCATGTTCAAATCTAAGTCTGTGTCATCTAACATCTCAAATTCTGCAGGAAAATTGGCAGCTTCTTCCACCTACATATAGACATGGTTGAAGTTGACAAAATAACACATTTTCCGTTGATGAAACATTGTCATAAATCATTTTAGCAAAATATATTTTATCGTTTAAAGTTGAAGGTTTACTTTCCTGCATATTGGTAAAGTAATGTTATGTGTGTTGAGTCATTGAAACTATTTTACAAAAGTGTATCTAGCAGAGCGTGGTTTCGATCCACGGACCTCTGGGTTATGGGCCCAGCACGCTTCCACTGCGCCACTCTGCTTCCCTATTTCATCATGTTCAAATCTAAGTCTGTGTCATCTAACATCTCAAATTCTGCAGTAAAATCGGCAGCTTCTTCCACCTACATATATGCGTGGTTGAAGTTGACAAAATAACACATTTTCTGTTGATGAAACATTATAATAAATGATTTTAGCAAAATATATTTTATCGTTTAAAGTTGAAGGTTTACTTTCCTGCATATTGGTAAAGTAATGTTATGTGTGTTGAGTCATTGAAACTATTTTACAAAAGTGTATCTAGCAGAGCGTGGTTTCGATCCACGGACCTCTGGGTTATGGGCCCAGCACGCTTCCACTGCGCCACTCTGCTTCCCTATTTCATCATGTTCAAATCTAAGTCTGTGTCATCTAACATCTCAAATTCTGCAGGAAAATTGGCAGCTTCTTCCACCTACCTATAGACATGGTTGAAGTTGACAAAATAACACATTTTCCGTTGATGAAACATTGTCATAAATCATTTTAGCAAAATATCTTTTATCGTTTAAAGTTGAAGGTTTACTTTCCTGCATATTGGTAAAGTAATGTTATGTGTGTTGAGTCATTGAAACTATTTTACAAAAGTGTATCTAGCAGAGCGTGGTTTCGATCCACGGACCTCTGGGTTATGGGCCCAGCACGCTTCCACTGCGCCACTCTGCTTCCCTATTTCATCATGTTCAAATCTAAGTCTGTGTCATCTAACATCTCAAATTCTGCAGTAAAATCGGCAGCTTCTTCCACCTACATATATGCGTGGTTGAAGTTGACAAAATAACACATTTTCTGTTGATGAAACATTATAATAAATGATTTTAGCAAAATACCTTTTATCGTTTAAAGTTGAAGGTTTACTTTCCTGCATATTGGTAAAGTAATGTTATGTGTGTTGAGTCATTGAAACTATTTTACAAAAGTGTATCTAGCAGAGCGTGGTTTCGATCCACGGACCTCTGGGTTATGGGCCCAGCACGCTTCCACTGCGCCACTCTGCTTCCCTATTTCATCATGTTCAAATCTAAGTCTGTGTCATCTAACATCTCAAATTCTGCAGTAAAATTGGCAGCTTCTTCCACCTACATATATGCGTGGTTGAATAACACATTTTCGGTTGATGAAACATTGTCATAAATGATTTTAGCAAAATACCTTTGATCGTTTAAAGTTGAAGGTTTACTTTCCTGCATATTGGTAAAGTAATGTTATGTGTGTTGAGTCATTGAAACTATTTGACAAAAGTGTATCTAGCAGAGCGTGGTTTCGATCCACGGACCTCTGGGTTATGGGCCCAGCACGCTTCTACTGCGCCACTCTGCTTCCCTATTTCATCATGTTCAAATCTAAGTCTGTGTCATCTAACATCTCAAATTCTGCAGTAAAATCGGCAGCTTCTTCCACCTACATATATGCGTGGTTGAAGTTGACAAAATAACACATTTTCTGTTGATGAAACATTATAATAAATGATTTTAGCAAAATACCTTTTATCGTTTAAAGTTGAAGGTTTACTTTCCTGCATATTGGTAAAGTAATGTTATGTGTGTTGAGTCATTGAAACTATTTTACAAAAGTGTATCTAGCAGAGCGTGGTTTCGATCCAAGGACCTCTGGGTTATGGGCCCAGCACGCTTCCACTGCGCCACTCTGCTTCCCTATTTCATCATGTTCAAATCTAAGTCTGTGTCATCTAACATCTCAAATTCTGCTGGAAAATTGGCAGCTTCTTCCACCTACATATAGACATGGTTGAAGTTGACAAAATAACACATTTTCCGTTGATGAAACATTGTCATAAATGATTTTAGCAAAATACCTTTTATCGTTTAAAGTTGAAGGTTTACTTTCCTGCATATTGGTAAAGTAATGTTATGTGTGTTGAGTCATTGAAACTATTTTACAAAAGTGTATCTAGCAGAGCGTGGTTTCGATCCACGGACCTCTGGGTTATGGGCCCAGCACGCTTCCACTGCGCCACTCTGCTTCCCTATTTCATCATGTTCAAATCTAAGTCTGTGTCATCTAACATGTGAAATTCTGCAGTAAAATCGGCAGCTTCTTCCACCTACATATAGACATGGTTGAAGTTGACAAAATAACACATTTTCCGTTGATGAAACATTGTCATAAATGATTTTAGCAAAATACCTTTTATCGTTTAAAGTTGAAGGTTTACTTTCCTGCATATTGGTAAAGTAATGTTATGTGTGTTGAGTCATTGAAACTATTTTACAAAAGTGTATCTAGCAGAGCGTGGTTTCGATCCACGGACCTCTGGGTTATGGGCCCAGCACGCTTCCACTGCGCCACTCTGCTTCCCTATTTCATCATGTTCAAATCTAAGTCTGTGTCATCTAACATCTCAAATTCTGCAGTAAAATCGGCAGCTTCTTCCACCTACATATATGCGTGGTTGAAGTTCACAAAATAACACATTTTCCGTTGATGAAACATTGTCATAAATGATTTTAGCAAAATATCTTTTATCGTTTAAAGTTGAAGGTTTACTTTCCTGCATATTGGTAAAGTAATGTTATGTGTGTTGAGTCATTGAAACTATTTGACAAAAGTGTATCTAGCAGAGCGTGGTTTCGATCCACGGACCTCTGGGTTATGGGCCCAGCACGCTTCCACTGCGCCACTCTGCTTCCCTATTTCATCATGTTCAAATCTAAGTCTGTGTCATCTAACATCTCAAATTCTGCAGGAAAATTGGCAGCTTCTTCCACCTACATATAGACATGGTTGAAGTTGACAAAATAACACATTTTCCGTTGATGAAACATTGTCATAAATCATTTTAGCAAAATATATTTTATCGTTTAAAGTTGAAGGTTTACTTTCCTGCATATTGGTAAAGTAATGTTATGTGTGTTGAGTCATTGAAACTATTTTACAAAAGTGTATCTAGCAGAGCGTGGTTTCGATCCACGGACCTCTGGGTTATGGGCCCAGCACGCTTCCACTGCGCCACTCTGCTTCCCTATTTCATCATGTTCAAATCTAAGTCTGTGTCATCTAACATCTCAAATTCTGCAGTAAAATCGGCAGCTTCTTCCACCTACATATATGCGTGGTTGAAGTTGACAAAATAACACATTTTCTGTTGATGAAACATTATAATAAATGATTTTAGCAAAATATATTTTATCGTTTAAAGTTGAAGGTTTACTTTCCTGCATATTGGTAAAGTAATGTTATGTGTGTTGAGTCATTGAAACTATTTTACAAAAGTGTATCTAGCAGAGCGTGGTTTCGATCCACGGACCTCTGGGTTATGGGCCCAGCACGCTTCCACTGCGCCACTCTGCTTCCCTATTTCATCATGTTCAAATCTAAGTCTGTGTCATCTAACATCTCAAATTCTGCAGGAAAATTGGCAGCTTCTTCCACCTACCTATAGACATGGTTGAAGTTGACAAAATAACACATTTTCCGTTGATGAAACATTGTCATAAATCATTTTAGCAAAATATCTTTTATCGTTTAAAGTTGAAGGTTTACTTTCCTGCATATTGGTAAAGTAATGTTATGTGTGTTGAGTCATTGAAACTATTTTACAAAAGTGTATCTAGCAGAGCGTGGTTTCGATCCACGGACCTCTGGGTTATGGGCCCAGCACGCTTCCACTGCGCCACTCTGCTTCCCTATTTCATCATGTTCAAATCTAAGTCTGTGTCATCTAACATCTCAAATTCTGCAGTAAAATCGGCAGCTTCTTCCACCTACATATATGCGTGGTTGAAGTTGACAAAATAACACATTTTCTGTTGATGAAACATTTTAATAAATGATTTTAGCAAAATATCTTTTATCGTTTAAAGTTGAAGGTTTACTTTCCTGCATATTGGTAAAGTAATGTTATGTGTGTTGAGTCATTGAAACTATTTTACAAAAGTGTATCTAGCAGAGCGTGGTTTCGATCCACGGACCTCTGGGTTATGGGCCCAGCACGCTTCCACTGCGCCACTCTGCTTCCCTATTTCATCATGTTCAAATCTAAGTCTGTGTCATCTAACATCTCAAATTCTGCAGTAAAATTGGCAGCTTCTTCCACCTACATATATGCGTGGTTGAATAACACATTTTCGGTTGATGAAACATTGTCATAAATGATTTTAGCAAAATACCTTTGATCGTTTAAAGTTGAAGGTTTACTTTCCTGCATATTGGTAAAGTAATGTTATGTGTGTTGAGTCATTGAAACTATTTGACAAAAGTGTATCTAGCAGAGCGTGGTTTCGATCCACGGACCTCTGGGTTATGGGCCCAGCACGCTTCTACTGCGCCACTCTGCTTCCCTATTTCATCATGTTCAAATCTAAGTCTGTGTCATCTAACATCTCAAATTCTGCAGTAAAATCGGCAGCTTCTTCCACCTACATATATGCGTGGTTGAAGTTGACAAAATAACACATTTTCTGTTGATGAAACATTATAATAAATGATTTTAGCAAAATACCTTTTATCGTTTAAAGTTGAAGGTTTACTTTCCTGCATATTGGTAAAGTAATGTTATGTGTGTTGAGTCATTGAAACTATTTTACAAAAGTGTATCTAGCAGAGCGTGGTTTCGATCCAAGGACCTCTGGGTTATGGGCCCAGCACGCTTCCACTGCGCCACTCTGCTTCCCTATTTCATCATGTTCAAATCTAAGTCTGTGTCATCTAACATGTGAAATTCTGCAGTAAAATCGGCAGCTTCTTCCACCTACATATATGCGTGGTTGAAGTTGACAAAATAACACATTTTCCGTTGATGAAACATTGTCATAAATGATTTTAGCAAAATATATTTTATCGTTTAAAGTTGAAGGTTTACTTTCCTGCATATTGGTAAAGTAATGTTATGTGTGTTGAGTCATTGAAACTATTTGACAAAAGTGTATCTAGCAGAGCGTGGTTTCGATCCACGGACCTCTGGGTTATGGGCCCAGCACGCTTCCACTGCGCCACTCTGCTTCCCTATTTCATCATGTTCAAATCTAAGTCTGTGTCATCTAACATGTGAAATTCTGCAGTAAAATCATCAGCTTCTTCCACCTACATATATGCGTGGTTGAAGTTGACAAAATAACACATTTTCTGTTGATGAAACATTATAATAAATGATTTTAGCAAAATACCTTTTATCGTTTAAAGTTGAAGGTTTACTTTCCTGCATATTGGTAAAGTAATGTTATGTGTGTTGAGTCATTGAAACTATTTTACAAAAGTGTATCTAGCAGAGCGTGGTTTCGATCCACGGACCTCTGGGTTATGGGCCCAGCACGCTTCCACTGCGCCACTCTGCTTCCCTATTTCATCAGGTTCAAATCTAAGTCTGTGTCATCTAACATCTCAAATTCTGCAGTAAAATCGGCAGCTTCTTCCACCTACATATATGCGTGGTTGAAGTTGACAAAATAACACATTTTCGGTTGATGAAACATTGTCATAAATGATTTTAGCAAAATACCTTTTATCGTTTAAAGTTGAAGGTTTACTTTCCTGCATATTGGTAAAGTAATGTTATGTGTGTTGAGTCATTGAAACTATTTGACAAAAGTGTATCTAGCAGAGCGTGGATTCGATCCAAGGACCTCTGGGTTATGGGCCCAGCACGCTTCCACTGCGCCACTCTGCTTCCCTATTTCATCATGTTCAAATCTAAGTCTGTGTCATCTAACATGTGAAATTCTGCAGTAAAATCGGCAGCTTCTTCCACCTACATATATGCGTGGTTGAAGTTGACAAAATAACACATTTTCCGTTGATGAAACATTGTCATAAATGATTTTAGCAAAATATATTTTATCGTTTAAAGTTGAAGGTTTACTTTCCTGCATATTGGTAAAGTAATGTTATGTGTGTTGAGTCATTGAAACTATTTTACAAAAGTGTATCTAGCAGAGCGTGGTTTCGATCCACGGACCTCTGGGTTATGGGCCCAGCACGCTTCCACTGCGCCACTCTGCTTCCCTATTTCATCATGTTCAAATCTAAGTCTGTGTCATCTAACATGTGAAATTCTGCAGTAAAATCGGCAGCTTCTTCCACCTACATATATGCGTGGTTGAAGTTGACAAAATAACACATTTTCCGTTGATGAAACATTGTCATAAATGATTTTAGCAAAATATATTTTATCGTTTAAAGTTGAAGGTTTACTTTCCTGCATATTGGTAAAGTAATGTTATGTGTGTTGAGTCATTGAAACTATTTTACAAAAGTGTATCTAGCAGAGCGTGGTTTCGATCCACGGACCTCTGGGTTATGGGCCCAGCACGCTTCCACTGCGCCACTCTGCTTCCCTATTTCATCATGTTCAAATCTAAGTCTGTGTCATCTAACATCTCAAATTCTGCAGTAAAATCGGCAGCTTCTTCCACCTACATATATGCGTGGTTGAAGTTGACAAAATAACACATTTTCCGTTGATGAAACATTGTCATAAATGATTTTAGCAAAATACCTTTTATCGTTTAAAGTTGAAGGTTTACTTTCCTGCATATTGGTAAAGTAATGTTATGTGTGTTGAGTCATTGAAACTATTTTACAAAAGTGTATCTAGCAGAGCGTGGTTTCGATCCAAGGACCTCTGGGTTATGGGCCCAGCACGCTTCCACTGCGCCACTCTGCTTCCCTATTTCATCATGTTCAAATCTAAGTCTGTGTCATCTAACATGTGAAATTCTGCAGTAAAATCGGCAGCTTCTTCCACCTACATATATGCGTGGTTGAAGTTGACAAAATAACACATTTTCGGTTGATGAAACATTGTCATAAATGATTTTAGCAAAATACCTTTTATCGTTTAAAGTTGAAGGTTTACTTTCCTGCATATTGGTAAAGTATTTTTATGTGTGTTGAGTCATTGAAACTATTTGACAAAAGTATATCTAGCAGAGCGTGGTTTCGATCCAAGGACCTCTGGGTTATGGGCCCAGCACGCTTCCACTGCGCCACTCTGCTTCCCTATTTCATCATGTTCAAATCTAAGTCTGTGTCATCTAACATGTGAAATTCTGCAGTAAAATCGGCAGCTTCTTCCACCTACATATATGCGTGGTTGAAGTTGACAAAATAACACATTTTCCGTTGATGAAACATTGTCATAAATGATTTTAGCAAAATATATTTTATCGTTTAAAGTTGAAGGTTTACTTTCCTGCATATTGGTAAAGTAATGTTATGTGTGTTGAGTCATTGAAACTATTTTACAAAAGTGTATCTAGCAGAGCGTGGTTTCGATCCACGGACCTCTGGGTTATGGGCCCAGCACGCTTCCACTGCGCCACTCTGCTTCCCTATTTCATCATGTTCAAATCTAAGTCTGTGTCATCTAACATGTGAAATTCTGCAGTAAAATCGGCAGCTTCTTCCACCTACATATATGCGTGGTTGAAGTTGACAAAATAACACATTTTCCGTTGATGAAACATTGTCATAAATGATTTTAGCAAAATATATTTTATCGTTTAAAGTTGAAGGTTTACTTTCCTGCATATTGGTAAAGTAATGTTATGTGTGTTGAGTCATTGAAACTATTTGACAAAAGTGTATCTAGCAGAGCGTGGTTTCGATCCACGGACCTCTGGGTTATGGGCCCAGCACGCTTTCACTGCGCCACTCTGCTTCCCTATTTCATCATGTTCAAATCTAAGTCTGTGTCATCTAACATGTGAAATTCTGCAGTAAAATCGGCAGCTTCTTCCACCTACATATATGCGTGGTTGAAGTTGACAAAATAACACATTTTCCGTTGATGAAACATTGTCATAAATGATTTTAGCAAAATATATTTTATCGTTTAAAGTTGAAGGTTTACTTTCCTGCATATTGGTAAAGTAATGTTATGTGTGTTGAGTCATTGAAACTATTTTACAAAAGTGTATCTAGCAGAGCGTGGTTTCGATCCACGGACCTCTGGGTTATGGGCCCAGCACGCTTCCACTGCGCCACTCTGCTTCCCTATTTCATCATGTTCAAATCTAAGTCTGTGTCATCTAACATGTGAAATTCTGCAGTAAAATCGGCAGCTTCTTCCACCTACATATATGCGTGGTTGAAGTTGACAAAATAACACATTTTCCGTTGATGAAACATTGTCATAAATGATTTTAGCAAAATATATTTTATCGTTTAAAGTTGAAGGTTTACTTTCCTGCATATTGGTAAAGTAATGTTATGTGTGTTGAGTCATTGAAACTATTTGACAAAAGTGTATCTAGCAGAGCGTGGTTTCGATCCACGGACCTCTGGGTTATGGGCCCAGCACGCTTCCACTGCGCCACTCTGCTTCCCTATTTCATCATGTTCAAATCTAAGTCTGTGTCATCTAACATGTGAAATTCTGCAGTAAAATCATCAGCTTCTTCCACCTACATATATGCGTGGTTGAAGTTGACAAAATAACACATTTTCTGTTGATGAAACATTATAATAAATGATTTTAGCAAAATACCTTTTATCGTTTAAAGTTGAAGGTTTACTTTCCTGCATATTGGTAAAGTAATGTTATGTGTGTTGAGTCATTGAAACTATTTTACAAAAGTGTATCTAGCAGAGCGTGGTTTCGATCCACGGACCTCTGGGTTATGGGCCCAGCACGCTTCCACTGCGCCACTCTGCTTCCCTATTTCATCATGTTCAAATCTAAGTCTGTGTCATCTAACATCTCAAATTCTGCAGTAAAATCGGCAGCTTCTTCCACCTACATATATGCGTGGTTGAAGTTGACAAAATAACACATTTTCGGTTGATGAAACATTGTCATAAATGATTTTAGCAAAATACCTTTTATCGTTTAAAGTTGAAGGTTTACTTTCCTGCATATTGGTAAAGTAATGTTATGTGTGTTGAGTCATTGAAACTATTTGACAAAAGTGTATCTAGCAGAGCGTGGTTTCGATCCACGGACCTCTGGGTTATGGGCCCAGCACGCTTCTACTGCGCCACTCTGCTTCCCTATTTCATCATGTTCAAATCTAAGTCTGTGTCATCTAACATCTCAAATTCTGCAGTAAAATCGGCAGCTTCTTCCACCTACATATATGCGTGGTTGAAGTTGACAAAATAACACATTTTCCGTTGATGAAACATTGTCATAAATGATTTTAGCAAAATACCTTTTATCGTTTAAAGTTGAAGGTTTACTTTCCTGCATATTGGTAAAGTAATGTTATGTGTGTTGAGTCATTGAAACTATTTTACAAAAGTGTATCTAGCAGAGCGTGGTTTCGATCCAAGGACCTCTGGGTTATGGGCCCAGCACGCTTCCACTGCGCCACTCTGCTTCCCTATTTCATCATGTTCAAATCTAAGTCTGTGTCATCTAACATCTCAAATTCTGCAGTAAAATCGGCAGCTTCTTCCACCTACATATATGCGTGGTTGAAGTTGACAAAATAACACATTTTCCGTTGATGAAACATTGTCATAAATGATTTTAGCAAAATATATTTTATCGTTTAAAGTTGAAGGTTTACTTTCCTGCATATTGGTAAAGTAATGTTATGTGTGTTGAGTCATTGAAACTATTTTACAAAAGTGTATCTAGCAGAGCGTGGTTTCGATCCACGGACCTCTGGGTTATGGGCCCAGCACGCTTCCACTGCGCCACTCTGCTTCCCTATTTCATCATGTTCAAATCTAAGTCTGTGTCATCTAACATGTGAAATTCTGCAGTAAAATCGGCAGCTTCTTCCACCTACATATATGCGTGGTTGAAGTTGACAAAATAACACATTTTCCGTTGATGAAACATTGTCATCAATGATTTTAGCAAAATATATTTTATCGTTTAAAGTTGAAGGTTTACTTTCCTGCATATTGGTAAAGTAATGTTATGTGTGTTGAGTCATTGAAACTATTTGACAAAAGTGTATCTAGCAGAGCGTGGTTTCGATCCACGGACCTCTGGGTTATGGGCCCAGCACGCTTCCACTGCGCCACTCTGCTTCCCTATTTCATCATGTTCAAATCTAAGTCTGTGTCATCTAACATCTCAAATTCTGCAGGAAAATTGGCAGCTTCTTCTACCTACATATAGACATGGTTGAAGTTGACAAAATAACACATTTTCCGTTGATGAAACATTGTCATAAATGATTTTAGCAAAATACCCTTTATCGTTTAAAGTTGAAGGTTTACTTTCCTGCATATTGGTAAAGTAATGTTATGTGTGTTGAGTCATTGAAACTATTTTACAAAAGTGTATCTAGCAGAGCGTGGTTTCGATACACGGACCTCTGGGTTATGGGGCCAGCACGCTTCCACTGCGCCACTCTGCTTCCCTATTTCATCATGTTCAAATCTAAGTCTGTGTCATCTTACATGTGAAATTCTGCAGTAAAATCGGCAGCTTCTTCCACCTACATATATGCGTGGTTGAAGTTGACAAAATAACACATTTTCTGTTGATGAAACATTATAATAAATGATTTTAGCAAAATACCTTTTATCGTTTAAAGTTGAAGGTTTACTTTCCTGCATATTGGTAAATTAATGTTATGTGTGTTGAGTCATTGAAACTATTTGACAAAAGTGTATCTAGCAGAGCGTGGTTTCGATCCACGGACCTCTGGGTTATGGGCCCAGCACGCTTCCACTGCGCCACTCTGCTTCCCTATTTCATCATGTTCAAATCTAAGTCTGTGTCATCTAACATCTCAAATTCTGCAGTAAAATCGGCAGCTTCTTCCACCTACATATATGCGTGGTTGAAGTTGACAAAATAACACATTTTCCGTTGATGAAACATTGTCATAAATGATTTTAGCAAAATACCTTTTATCGTTTAAAGTTGAAGGTTTACTTTCCTGCATATTGGTAAAGTAATGTTATGTGTGTTGAGTCATTGAAACTATTTGACAAAAGTGTATCTAGCAGAGCGTGGTTTCGATCCACGGACCTCTGGGTTATGGGCCCAGCACGCTTCCACTGCGCCACTCTGCTTCCCTATTTCATCATGTTCAAATCTAAGTCTGTGTCATCTAACATGTGAAATTCTGCAGTAAAATCGGCAGCTTCTTCCACCTACATATATGCGTGGTTGAAGTTGACAAAATAACACATTTTCCGTTGATGAAACATTGTCATAAATGATTTTAGCAAAATATATTTTATCGTTTAAAGTTGAAGGTTTACTTTCCTGCATATTGGTAAAGTAATGTTATGTGTGTTGAGTCATTGAAACTATTTTACAAAAGTGTATCTAGCAGAGCGTGGTTTCGATCCACGGACCTCTGGGTTATGGGCCCAGCACGCTTCCACTGCGCCACTCTGCTTCCCTATTTCATCATGTTCAAATCTAAGTCTGTGTCATCTAACATGTGAAATTCTGCAGTAAAATCGGCAGCTTCTTCCACCTACATATATGCGTGGTTGAAGTTGACAAAATAACACATTTTCCGTTGATGAAACATTGTCATAAATGATTTTAGCAAAATATATTTTATCGTTTAAAGTTGAAGGTTTACTTTCCTGCATATTGGTAAAGTAATGTTATGTGTGTTGAGTCATTGAAACTATTTGACAAAAGTGTATCTAGCAGAGCGTGGTTTCGATCCACGGACCTCTGGGTTATGGGCCCAGCACGCTTTCACTGCGCCACTCTGCTTCCCTATTTCATCATGTTCAAATCTAAGTCTGTGTCACCTAACATCTCAAATTCTGCAGGAAAATTGGCAGCTTCTTCCACCTACATATAGGCATGGTTGAAGTTGACAAAATAACACATTTTCCGTTAATGAAACATTGTCATAAATGATTTTAGCAAAATATCTTTTATCGTTTAAAGTTGAAGATTTACTTTCCTGCATATTGGTAAAGTAATGTTATGTGTGTTGAGTCATTGAAACTATTTGACAAAAGTGTATCTAGCAGAGCGTGGTTTCGATCCACGGACCTCTGGGTTATGGGCCCAGCACGCTTCCACTGCGCCACTCTGCTTCCCTATTTCATCATGTTCAAATCTAAGTCTGTCTCATCTAACATCTCAAATTCTGCAGTAAAATCGGCAGCTTCTTCCACCTACATATATGCGTGGTTGAAGTTGACAAAATAACACATTTTCCTTTGATGAAACATTATAATAAATGATTTTAGCAAAATACCTTTTATCGTTTAAAGTTGAAGGTTTACTTCCCTGCATATTGGTAAAGTAATGTTTTATGTGTTGAGTCATTGAAACTGTTTGACAAAAGTGTATCTAGCAGAGCGTGGTTTCGATCCACGGACCTCTGGGTTATGGGCCCAGCACGCTTCCACTGCGCCACTCTGCTTCCCTATTTCATCATGTTCAAATCTAAGTCTGTGTCATCTAACATGTGAAATTCTGCAGTAAAATCGGCAGCTTCTTCCACCTACATATATGCGTGGTTGAAGTTGACCAAATAACACATTTTCGGTTGATGAAACATTATAATAAATGATTTTTGCAAAATACCTTTTATCGTTTAAAGTTGAAGGTTTACTTTCCTGCATATTGGTAAAGTAATGTTATGTGTGTTGAGTCATTGAAACTATTTTACAAAAGTGTATCTAGCAGAGCGTGGTTTCGATCCACGGACCTCTGGGTTATGGGCCCAGCACGCTTCCACTGCGCCACTCTGCTTCCCTATTTCATCATGTTCAAATCTAAGTCTGTGTCATCTAACATGTGAAATTCTGCAGTAAAATTGGCAGCTTCTTCCTCCTACATATAGGCATTGTTGAAGTTGACAAAATAACACATTTTCTGTTGATGAAACATTATAATAAATGATTTTAGCAAAATATCTTTTATCGTTTAAAGTTGAAGGTTTACTTTCCTGCATATTGGTAAAGTAATGTTATGTGTGTTGAGTCATTGAAACTATTTTACAAAAGTGTATCTAGCAGAGCGTGGTTTCGATCCACGGACCTCTGGGTTATGGGCCCAGCACGCTTCCACTGCGCCACTCTGCTTCCCTATTTCATCATGTTCAAATCTAAGTCTATGTCATCTATAACATGTGAAATTCTGCAGTAAAATCGGCAGCTTCTTCCACCTACATATATGCGTGGTTGAAGTTGACAAAATAACACATTTTCCGTTGATGAAACATTGTCATAACTGATTTTAGCAAAATATCTTTTATCGTTTAAAGTTGAAGGTTTACTTTCCTGCATATTGGTAAAGTAATGTTATGTGTGTTGAGTCAATGAAACTATTTTACAAAAGTGTATCTAGCAGAGCGTGGTTTCGATCCACGGACCTCTGGGTTATGGGCCCAGCACGCTTCCACTGCGCCACTCTGCTTCCCTATTTCATCATGTTCAAATCTAAGTCTGTGTCATCTAACATCTCAAATTCTGCTGGAAAATTGGCAGCTTCTTCCACCTACATATAGACATGGTTGAAGTTGACAAAATAACACATTTTCCGTTGATGAAACATTATAATAAATGATTTTAGCAAAATACCTTTTATCGTTTAAAGTTGAAGGTTTACTTTCCTGCATATTGGTAAAGTAATGTTATGTGTGTTGAGTCATTGAAACTATTTTACAAAAGTGTATCTAGCAGAGCGTGGTTTCGATCCACGGACCTCTGGGTTATGGGCCCAGCACGCTTCCACTGCGCCACTCTGCTTCCCTATTTCATCATGTTCAAATCTAAGTCTGTGTCATCTAACATCTCAAATTCTGCAGTAAAATCGGCAGCTTCTTCCACCTACATATATGCGTGGTTGAAGTTGACCAAATAACACATTTTCGGTTGATGAAACATTATAATAAATGATTTTAGCAAAATACCTTTTATCGTTTAAAGTTGAAGGTTTACTTTCCTGCATATTGGTAAAGTAATGTTATGTGTGTTGAGTCATTGAAACTATTTTACAAAAGTGTATCTAGCAGAGCGTGGTTTCGATCCACGGACCTCTGGGTTATGGGCCCAGCACGCTTCCACTGCGCCACTCTGCTTCCCTATTTCATCATGTTCAAATCTAACTCTGTGTCATCTAACATCTCAAATTCTGCAGTTAAATCGGCAGCTTCTTCCACCTACATATATGCGTGGTTGAAGTTGACAAAATGACACATTTTCCGTTGATGAAACATTGTCATAAATGATTTTAGCAAAATACCTTTTATCGTTTAAAGTTGAAGGTTTACTTTCCTGCATATTGGTAAAGTAATGTTATGTGTGTTGAGTCATTGAAACTATTTTACAAAAGTGTATCTAGCAGAGCGTGGTTTCGATCCACGGACCTCTGGGTTATGGGCCCAGCACGCTTCCACTGCGCCACTCTGCTTCCCTATTTCATCATGTTCAAATCTAAGTCTGTGTCATCTAACATGTGAAATTCTGCAGTAAAATCGGCAGCTTCTTCCACCTACATACAGGGGCGGATCCAGGATTTTTGAAAGGGGGGGGTCCCAAAACAATTTTTCTCCACTCAGTGGGGGGGGGGGGGGGGGGGGGGGGGGGGGGGGTGTAAATGTATATCCCAACTTATACATGGATTTGAAAAGGGGGGGGGTCCGGACCCCCTGAACCCCCCCCCCCCCCCTTGGATCCGCCACTGTACATATATGCGTGGTTGAAGTTGACAAAATAACACATTTTCTGTTGATGAAACATTATAATAAATGATTTTAGCAAAATACCTTTTATCGTTTAAAGTTGAAGGTTTACTTTCCTGCATATTGGTAAAGTAATGTTATGTGTGTTTAGTCATTGAAACTATTTTACAAAAGTGTATCTAGCAGAGCGTGGTTTCGATCCACGGACCTCTGGGTTATGGGCCCAGCACGCTTCCACTGCGCCACTCTGCTTCCCTCTTTCATCATGTTCAAATCTAAGTCTGTGTCATCTAACATCTCAAATTCTGCAGTAAAATCGGCAGCTTCTTCCACCTACATATATGCGTGGTTGAAGTTGACAAAATGACACATTTTCCGTTGATGAAACATTGTCATAAATGATTTTAGCAAAATACCTTTTATCGTTTAAAGTTGAAGGTTTACTTTCCTGCATATTGGTAAAGTAATGTTATGTGTGTTGAGTCATTGAAACTATTTTACAAAAGTGTATCTAGCAGAGCGTGGTTTCGATCCACGGACCTCTGGGTTATGGGCCCAGCACGCTTCTACTGCGCCACTCTGCTTCCCTATTTCATCATGTTCAAATCTAAGTCTGTGTCATCTAACATCTCAAATTCTGCAGGAAAATTGGCAGCTTCTTCCTCCTACATATAGGCATTGTTGAAGTTGACAAAGTAACACATTTTCTGTTGATGAAACATTATAATAAATGATTTTAGCAAAATATCTTTTATCGTTTAAAGTTGAAGGTTTACTTTCCTGCATATTGGTAAAGTAATGTTATGTGTGTTGAGTCATTGAAACTATTTTACAAAAGGGTATCTAGCAGAGCGCGGTTTCGATCCACGGACCTCTGGGTTATGGGCCCAGCACGCTTCCACTGCGCCACTCTGCTTCCCTATTTCATCATGTTCAAATCTAAGTCTGTGTCATCTAACATCTCAAATTCTGCAGTAAAATCGGCAGCTTCTTCCACCTACATATATGCGTGGTTGAAGTTGACCAAATAACACATTTTCGGTTGATGAAACATTATAATAAATGATTTTAGCAAAATACCTTTTATCGTTTAAAGTTGAAGGTTTACTTTCCTGCATATTGGTAAAGTAATGTTATGTGTGTTGAGTCATTGAAACTATTTTACAAAAGTGTATCTAGCAGAGCGTGGTTTCGATCCACGGACCTCTGGGTTATGGGCCCAGCACGCTTCCACTGCGCCACTCTGCTTCCCTATTTCATCATGTTCAAATCTAAGTCTGTGTCATCTAACATGTGAAATTCTGCAGTAAAATCGGCAGCTTCTTCCACC
Source organism: Gibbula magus (assembly GCA_936450465.1). Lineage (NCBI taxonomy): Eukaryota > Metazoa > Mollusca > Gastropoda > Trochida > Trochidae > Gibbula > Gibbula magus. The sequence continues at coordinate 38,147,371 of OW388294.1, read as the reverse complement.
TACATATATGCGTGGTTGAAGTTGACAAAATAACACATTTTCCGTTGATGAAACATTATAATAAATGATTTTAGCAAAATACCTTTTATCGTTTAAAGTTGAAGGTTTACTTTCCTGCATATTGGTAAAGTAATGTTATGTGTGTTGAGTCATTGAAACTATTTTACAAAAGTGTATCTAGCAGAGCGTGGTTTCGATCCACGGACCTCTGGGTTATGGGCCCAGCACGCTTCCACTGCGCCACTCTGCTTCCCTATTTCATCATGTTCAAATCTAAGTCTATGTCATCTATAACATGTGCAATTCTGCAGTAAAATCGGCAGCTTCTTCCACCTACATATATGCGTGGTTGAAGTTGACAAAATAACACATTTTCCGTTGATGAAACATTGTCATAAATGATTTTAGCAAAATATCTTTTATCGTTTAAAGTTGAAGGTTTACTTTCCTGCATATTGGTAAAGTAATGTTATGTGTGTTGAGTCATTGAAACTATTTTACAAAAGTGTATCTAGCAGAGCGTGGTTTCGATCCACGGACCTCTGGGTTATGGGCCCAGCACGCTTCCACTGCGCCACTCTGCTTCCCTATTTCATCATGTTCAAATCTAAGTCTGTGTCATCTAACATCTCAAATTCTGCTGGAAAATTGGCAGCTTCTTCCACCTACATATAGACATGGTTGAAGTTGACAAAATAACACATTTTCCGTTGATGAAACATTATAATAAATGATTTTAGCAAAATACCTTTTATCGTTTAAAGTTGAAGGTTTACTTTCCTGCATATTGGTAAAGTAATGTTATGTGTGTTGAGTCATTGAAACTATTTTACAAAAGTGTATCTAGCAGAGCGTGGTTTCGATCCAAGGACCTCTGGGTTATGGGCCCAGCACGCTTCCACTGCGCCACTCTGCTTCCCTATTTCTTCATGTTCAAATCTAAGTCTGTGTCATCTAACATCTCAAATTCTGCAGTAAAATCGGCAGCTTCTTCCACCTACATATATGCGTGGTTGAAGTTGACAAAATAACACATTTTCCGTTGATGAAACATTGTCATAAATCATTTTAGCAAAATATCTTTTATCGTTTAAAGTTGAAGGTTTACTTTCCTGCATATTGGTAAAGTAATGTTATGTGTGTTGAGTCATTGAAACTATTTGACAAAAGTGTATCTAGCAGAGCGTGGTTTCGATCCACGGACCTCTGGGTTATGGGCCCAGCACGCTTCCACTGCGCCACTCTGCTTCCCTATTTCATCATGTTCAAATCTAAGTCTGTGTCATCTAACATGTGAAATTCTGCAGTAAAATCGGCAGCTTCTTCCACCTACATATATGCGTGGTTGAAGTTGACAAAATAACACATTTTCTGTTGATGAAACATTATAATAAATGATTTTAGCAAAATACCGTTTATCGTTTAAAGTTGAAGGTTTACTTTCCTGCATATTGGTAAAGTAATGTTATGTGTGTTGAGTCATTGAAACTATTTGACAAAAGTGTATCTAGCAGAGCGTGGTTTCGATCCACGGACCTCTGGGTTATGGGCCCAGCACGCTTCCACTGCGCCACTCTGCTTCCCTATTTCATCATGTTCAAATCTAAGTCTGTGTCATCTAACATCTCAAATTCTGCAGGAGAATTGGCAGCTTCTTCCACCTACATATAGACATGGTTGAAGTTGACAAAATAACACATTTTCCGTTGATGAAACATTGTCATAAATCATTTTAGCAAAATATTTTTTATCGTTTAAAGTTGAAGGTTTACTTTCCTGCATATTGGTAAAGTAATGTTATGTGTGTTGAGTCATTGAAACTATTTTACAAAAGTGTATCTAGCAGAGCGTGGTTTCGATCCACGGACCTCTGGGTTATGGGCCCAGTACGCTTCCACTGCGCCACTCTGCTTCCCTATTTCATCATGTTCAAATCTAAGTCTGTGTCATCTAACATCTCAAATTCTGCAGTAAAATCGGCAGCTTCTTCCACCTACATTTATGCGTGGTTGAAGTTGACAAAATAACACATTTTCTGTTGATGAAACATTATAATAAATGATTTTAGCAAAATACCTTTTATCGTTTAAAGTTGAAGGTTTACTTTCCTGCATATTGGTAAAGTAATGTTATGTGTGTTGAGTCATTGAAACTATTTTACAAAAGTGCATCTAGCAGAGCGTGGTTTCGATCCACGGACCTCTGGGTTATGGGCCCAGCACGCTTCCACTGCGCCACTCTGCTTCCCTATTTCATCATGTTCAAATCTAAGTCTGTGTCATCTAACATGTGAAATTCTGCAGTAAAATCGGCAGCTTCTTCCACCTACATATATGCGTGGTTGAAGTTGACAAAATAACACATTGTCTGTTGATGAAACATTGTCATAAATGATTTTAGCAAAATACCTTTTATCGTTTAAAGTTGAAGGTTTACTTTCCTGCATATTGGTAAAGTAATGTTATGTGTGTTGAGTCATTGAAACTATTTTACAAAAGTGTATCTAGCAGAGCGTGGTTTCGATCCACGGACCTCTGGGTTATGGGCCCAGCACGCTTCCACTGCGCCACTCTGCTTCCCTATTTCATTATGTTCAAATCTAAGTCTGTGTCATCTAACATGTGAAATTCTGCAGTAAAATCGGCAGCTTCTTCCACCTACATATATGCGTGGTTGAAGTTGACAAAATAACACATTTTCTGTTGATGAAACATTATAATAAATGATTTTAGCAAAATACCTTTTATCGTTTAAAGTTGAAGGTTTACTTTCCTGCATATTGGTAAAGTAATGTTATGTGTGTTGAGTCATTGAAACTATTTGACAAAAGTGTATCTAGCAGAGCGTGGTTTCGATCCACGGACCTCTGGGTTATGGGCCCAGCACGCTTCCACTGCGCCACTCTGCTTCCCTATTTCATCATGTTCAAATCTAAGTCTGTGTCATCTAACATGTGAAATTCTGCAGTAAAATCGGCAGCTTCTTCCACCTACATATATGCGTGGTTGAAGTTGACAAAATAACACATTTTCTGTTGATGAAACATTATAATAAATGATTTTAGCAAAATACCTTTTATCGTTTAAAGTTGAAGGTTTACTTTCCTGCATATTGGTAAAGTAATGTTATGTGTGTTGAGTCATTGAAACTATTTTACAAAAGTGTATCTAGCAGAGCGTGGTTTCGATCCACGGGCCTCTTGGTTATGGGCCCAGCACGCTTCCACTGCGCCACTCTGCTTCCCTATTTCATCATGTTCAAATCTAAGTCTGTGTCACCTAACATCTCAAATTCTGCAGGAAAATTGGCAGCTTCTTCCACCTACATATAGGCATGGTTGAAGTTGACAAAATAACACATTTTCCGTTGATGAAACATTGTCATAAATGATTTTAGCAAAATATCTTTTATCGTTTAAAGTTGAAGGTTTACTTTCCTGCATATTGGTAAAGTAATGTTATGTGTCATTGAAACTATTTGACAAAAGTGTATCTAGCAGAGCGTGGTTTCGATCCACGGACCTCTGGGTTATGGGCCCAGCACGCTTCCACTGCGCCACTCTGCTTCCCTATTTCATCATGTTCAAATCTAAGTCTGTGTCATCTAACATCTCAAATTCTGCAGGAAAATTGGCAGCTTCTTCCACCTACATATAGACATGGTTGAAGTTGACAAAATAACACATTTTCCGTTGATGAAACATTGTCATAAATCATTTTAGCAAAATATATTTTATCGTTTAAAGTTGAAGGTTTACTTTCCTGCATATTGGTAAAGTAATGTTATGTGTGTTGAGTCATTGAAACTATTTTACAAAAGTGTATCTAGCAGAGCGTGGTTTCGATCCACGGACCTCTGGGTTATGGGCCCAGCACGCTTCTTTTTTTTTCTTTTTTTTTTTTTTTCTTTAATAAAATTTTATTCATGAATGAATGTATTTACATGGGTATATACATGTTAAAATTGTGATATAACACAGGGTTTATCCTTTGGCAAGTCAGTCTTCAAAAGGATGTTTAAAGCATAATTGATTATTATCAATCGAAAGGAAATCTAGGGGCATGATATATTTTCGAATGAAAACATTTGTTTTATTTTTGAATCTGTAATGTGCCCACAATAATTTGAAATGACGTTTTACATAACATTTGAATAATTTCACAAGATTGAGATTTGAATTTTGAATGGAAGATATTGTTCTCCTTTTGAAGACAGAAATTCTGTATATAGAAAGTAGAATATATATACATTGCTCACAGTCAATGTTATATACAGGTTGGAAACCAAACACAAGCCATGATAAAAGCATATTGAAGGTATAACCAGTGTCTTTAAAAACATCAATGAAGATTGATTTGAAAATAGAAATCGTGTCATATAATTCATCACAGAAAACGAAAAGATGTAACATGTCTTCTTTTTCTTGATTACAGACAGGACAAAGATCGGTATTAGCCATACCAAATTTGTGAAGTTTTTCATAAGTGAAAATGATGTTATGACATATTTTAAAGTCTAGTTCACACTGCTCCGAGGATTTGTCTCGGTTATTTACATTATTCCAGACCTTTTGCCAATTAACATCAATTGCATAATCAGCCCAGTAATCGTAAGAAGTGGGTGGTTCAACTAGGGTTTGTAAAAAGTAGGAATAACAAAATTTAACATTAAAATCTTTGACCGAAATATCCCTACCATCAGGATTTGGGAAGCAAACATCTTTCATTGCTTTATCACTGTTGTTTGAAGAAACAGTATTTACAATTTTGACCCACTCTTTTGGTAATGATGATAATACTACAAAATACGCATCTTTTATAAAAATATGAGAGATATCTGGCCTTTTGTCATTTACAATTTCTGCAATTGCAGATAATGTTAAAAACCCGGGCACAAATTCATAACATAAGTCTGAAACAGTGACAATTCCCGAATCAACGAAAAATTCGAAATATAACACTTTGTCTTGATACAAGATATGTGGATTGTGAAACAAAGGTTGTTTCATTATATCAGCGTGATTTACAACAACTGCACGCTTTTTGCACGTGATGTGGTCCCATGCACGTAATACCTCTGCGTAGAAAGGTTTGACCCGTGACAAAGCATGACACTCATAAATCATGCTGAAAACATTGAGGTGGAGACCCATATCTAAATACTTGGCAAGAAATAGACAGCACGTGTGTTTCCACAAGGTATGAAACGAATCATCAAAAAGTTTTCTTACAAATTTTAATCTGAAAGCAAACAATTTATGTTTAAAATCCGGAATAGAAAGACCACCTTTATTGAGAGGTGCTATGATTGTGGATTTTTTTACTAGGGGGGTTTTGCCACACCATAGAAATTTGTTTACACACTTTTCTATTTCTTGCCTCGCCCAATCTGGTACAGATTGTACATAAATTATATACCACAATCTTGAAAATATAAATGTGTTAAGTATCAATGATCTTCCTTGAAATGACAAGCGCCTCTGCGACCACAATCCTAGTAATGATTTCATTTTTGATATTTTCATTTTCCAGTTATTCTGATCGCAGAGTCCCTTATCTGGTCCAAGAAAAACTCCCAAGATTCTAACACAGTCATATTTTATGTTAACAGGTGAATGTAAGTTAATATCGGTGTATTTGGCTTTGCCAAGACATAACACTTCTGATTTATTATAATTGATCTTTCCACCTGTAGCATGGCAGAAATTGTCTATAGTATTAAAAACAATATTTACAGATTCCCTGTTTGAAACTGTTACGGTTATATCATCATCATGTTGGTATAACAGGGAAGAGCACTCAGGAGTGATTTGAATGCTTGATATTGCATTATTAAATTTAATCAGTGCATTGAGTGGTTCACTGACTATAACATACAATAGGCTACTCAGTGGATCTCCTTGTCTAACAGATCTTGAGACTGGAAAATAAGGACTTAGGTGGCCATTGATCTTTACACAACTTTTCAAATCAGTGTATAAAATATTTATCCATGAAATGAAAGTTGGGCCAAAATTTAATTTCTCTAAAACTTTCACAATGAATTGATGACTGACCCGATCAAAAGCCTTTTCCATATCAACAGCAATGAGATATCCTTCCTTATTTTCCTCATCTACAAGATCTATAACATCACGAATAGCTATAATGTTGTCAGCTATATCTCTCCCAGGTACAGAACAAGTTTGCTCAGGGGAGATAATTGATGACATGACTTTTGTAAGCTTTACAGATAGTGATCTTGATATAAGCTTAGCATCAACATTAAGAAGTGATATTGGTCTAAAGTTTTTGATATCACATTTATCACCTTTCTTCTTATAGAAGAGACTTATTACACCTTTTTTCATACTTTTAGACATTTCTTTTTCTCCAAAGATATGATTTACAATTTTAGAAAAAATTGGACATAGAATGTCCCAAAATTTTGAATAAAATTCAACCGTTAAACCATCCTTGCCCGGAGATTTTTTGCGTTTCATTCCCTTTAATGCCTCAGTAAGATCTGCAGGTGAAATATCTTTTTCTAAATATTCCTTATTTTCTGTGCTGAGACCATTAGTAATATTCTCTAATATTTCATCTTGAATATCTGGATAAATATCTTCACATGAATACAGATTTGCATAAAAAGAATGAATATGAGTGATTATTTCTTCCGTCTTACGAGTAAGACCATCACTTGTTCTTATTTCCTTTATGCAATTACTTTCCTGTTTTGATTTTTCAAGATTAAGAAAAAAAGCAGTATTTCTGTCAGATTCAAGTGCCCACTGGACTTTAGATCTTAAGATAGCCCCTTCACATTTTTGCATTTCAAAATGTTCTAGATCCTTTTCTATAACTTGAATAGTATCTAAACTGTGATTGGGTAATTTGGAAAGTTTTTCATATTCAATTCTTAATCTTCTTTGAAGTTGAAAATAATCATTTTTTTCTTTTTTGGATTTTTTACAGGAAAAATAAACAGCACTTTTTCGAAGTTTATATTTGAGATTATCCAACCAAATGAGAATTTCTGAATCATACAATGGGCAGCCTAGACTTTCTGCAACAATTGATGTAACATTACCAATAAATTCTAGGTCTTCAAGTAATTGGTTGTTAAAAACCCATAAGCCTTGACCTTTCTCAACATTTGATAGATCAAGCTTTAAACACAAAATATTATGATCACTTAATGTTGTATACTTGACAAAGGTGTTTGACACAAAAGGAATGAGAGAACTTGATATGAAAATATAATCAATGCGAGATTGTTTCATCACATCTTCTACAATTTGTTGCCTTGTGAATTCCCTTTTGTAGGGGTTTCTGTAACGCCAAATATCACACAAATTAGTATTATCGCAAAATTTAAGTAATGCATCGCTGCTGCGTTTACAAAACGAGGTTGTATTAACACCTTTGTCAAGAAATGGGTCAACAATTGAGTTAAAATCACCAGGAACTAAAGTCCGTTCTCCATTAAAATAATCTGACAATTCTGTTAGAAAAAGAAGTTTTTCATTAACATCATTAGGAGCATATACATTAATGCATGAATATTTTACATCATCTACATGAAAAGAAACTTTAATAATACGTCCATTATTATCACATTTGTCAAAAACAACTCTATGTGGGAAACGTTTTGAAAATAAAATGGCAACTCCTTTCCTATTTTCATTTGGAGGATTATTATAGAAAATATCACCTTTCCACAAATGTTTATATTTTTCAATGAAGTTGTCGTCTCAAAACGTTTCTTGCAAGAAGCTTATAGATGCATATGAGTTCTCTAAAGTTTCAAATACACGTTCCATTTTCGATAAATCTCTTAGTCCATTAACATTCCAGGTCATGAAAAACATGTAGAGATTAAGTAAGTTTATGAGTGTCATTATCCTTTTCCTTTTTCCTCCCCATTCACAATTTCTTTCTTCATCAGTTTCTTGTTTGATTCTTTGTCCTGGCTTTTCTTTCTCTTTCTCTCATCAACAAGTTGTACGACCTTCTCTTTCTTCATCCCTCTTATCTTCTTAAACTTCTTCTTAGGTTCACTGTCTCTCACCTTTCCCTTTGATGTACTTGGTGTAGCTGCATCTTTTACGGGCGTTTCATCCTTGTTCTCTGTCACTGTTTCCGTTGTTGTCTCTTCTACTGTTTCAGTGTTCTCCTCGCTCATGCTAGACTCGGACTCAGCCCAGTCATGTTCTCCCTCACTGTCAGTCTCACTTTCCATTCCATCATGGCATGTACATTCAAATTTCCTTATATCACAAATGTGACATCTTTCCTTCATGGGGCAGTCTCTCTGAATGTGTCCCTTTGCACGACAAAAACGACACTCTACTTCTGGGCAAACTGCCATCACATGGCCACACTCGAAGCACAAGTTGCACGTCTTAATCTGTCCATTGTGAATCACCCTAGAAGACTGAGGCCCATCACAAGTAACGAATTTAACTGCCCATGGCAGAGATTTCAGTTCAGGGGGAAATTTCACACGGACATATCGCGTCCCATCAGTTATCTTCCTTTTGCTGTCCTTTATATAATGTCTTTTCACCCCGGAAACCACAGTACATTTAAATTTCTCCAAAAATTCAAGGATCTGTTTGTCTTCTATGTAAGGGCTAAGATGAAGAAAAGAGACAACTACTGAATCATCTGTCACAACTCTGCAATTATGAGCAACATTCTTTATGAAAAAGTCTCCCGCCAAAACACTGGCTGTTTCAATGTCACAGACAGTCACCTCATACCATGCACCTCTGGGCACTACAGCAAAAACGCTATCTTCTCCAAAATCTTTCTCTATCGCCTCAATAATGTCAATAGCCTTAACATTAGTATCTCCTGTTTCTATACGAATCGTAGCTTCTTTGATATACTTACGGGCTTGAAGTCCGCCATCTTGTATTTCCGAATTGGCCATCACACTAGCCATGAATACGTGCACAAAGTGCACAACACACAAACTACAATCCTTGAAACACAGGAGCAACAATCACGATGTACAAATCCAAATGGGAGCAGTGTAAATCTCCGATATATGTCCACAGAAAGTTGAAAAACAGGGAAAACATAGGAGCTGTGAAAAACACGTCCTACCAAGGCAAACCACTAGGTGGCGCTCCATTATGGGCCCAGCACGCTTCCACTGCGCCACTCTGCTTCCCTATTTCATCATGTTCAAATCTAAGTCTGTGTCATCTAACATGTGAAATTCTGCAGTAAAATCGGCAGCTTCTTCCACCTACATATATGCGTGGTTGAAGTTGACAAAATAACACATTTTCTGTTGATGAAACATTATAATAAATGATTTTAGCAAAATACCTTTTATCGTTTAAAGTTGAAGGTTTACTTTCCTGCATATTGGTAAAGTAATGTTATGTGTGTTTAGTCATTGAACCTATTTGACAAAACTGTATCTAGCAGAACGTGGTTTCGATCCACGGACCTCTGGGTTATGGGCCCAGCACGCTTCCACTGCGCCACTCTGCTTCCCTATTTCATCATGTTCAAATCTAAGTCTGTCTCATCTAACATCTCAAATTCTGCAGTAAAATCGGCAGCTTCTTCCACCTACATATATGCGTGGTTGAAGTTGACAAAATAACACATTTTCTGTTGATGAAACATTGTCATAAATGATTTTAGCAAAATACCTTTTATCGTTTAAAGTTGAAGGTTTACTTTCCTGCATATTGGTAAAGTAATGTTATGTGTGTTGAGTCATTGAAACTATTTGACAAAAGTGTATCTAGCAGAGCGTGGATTCGATCCAAGGACCTCTGGGTTATGGGCCCAGCACGCTTCCACTGCGCCACTCTGCTTCCCTATTTCATCATGTTCAAATCTAAGTCTGTGTCATCTAACATGTGAAATTCTGCAGTAAAATCGGCAGCTTCTTCCACCTACATATATGCGTGGTTGAAGTTGACAAAATAACACATTTTCCGTTGATGAAACATTGTCATAAATGATTTTAGCAAAATATATTTTATCGTTTAAAGTTGAAGGTTTACTTTCCTGCATATTGGTAAAGTAATGTTATGTGTGTTGAGTCATTGAAACTATTTTACAAAAGTGTATCTAGCAGAGCGTGGTTTCGATCCACGGACCTCTGGGTTATGGGCCCAGCACGCTTCCACTGCGCCACTCTGCTTCCCTATTTCATCATGTTCAAATCTAAGTCTGTGTCATCTAACATGTGAAATTCTGCAGTAAAATCGGCAGCTTCTTCCACCTACATATATGCGTGGTTGAAGTTGACAAAATAACACATTTTCTGTTGATGAAACATTATAATAAATGATTTTAGCAAAATACCTTTTATCGTTTAAAGTTGAAGGTTTACTTTCCTGCATATTGGTAAAGTAATGTTATGTGTGTTGAGTCATTGAAACTATTTTACAAAAGTGTATCTAGCAGAGCGTGGTTTCGATCCACGGACCTCTGGGTTATGGGCCCAGCACGCTTCCACTGCGCCACTCTGCTTCCCTATTTCATCATGTTCAAATCTAAGTCTGTGTCATCTAACATGTGAAATTCTGCAGTAAAATCGGCAGCTTCTTCCACCTACATATATGCGTGGTTGAAGTTGACAAAATAACACATTGTCTGTTGATGAAACATTGTCATAAATGATTTTAGCAAAATACCTTTTATCGTTTAAAGTTGAAGGTTTACTTTCCTGCATATTTGTAAAGTAATGTTATGTGTGTTGAGTCATTGAAACTATTTTACAAAAGTGTATCTAGCAGAGCGTGGTTTCGATCCACGGACCTCTGGGTTATGGGCCCAGCACGCTTCCACTGCGCCACTCTGCTTCCCTATTTCATCATGTTCAAATCTAAGTCTGTGTCATCTAACATGTGAAATTCTGCAGTAAAATCGGCAGCTTCTTCCACTTACATATATGCGTGGTTGAAGTTGACAAAATAACACATTTTCTATTGATGAAACATTATAATAAATGATTTTAGCAAAATACCTTTTATCGTTTAAAGTTGAAGGTTTACTTTCCTGCATATTGGTAAAGTAATGTTATGTGTGTTGAGTCATTGAAACTATTTGACAAAAGTGTATCTAGCAGAGCGTGGTTTCGATCCACGGACCTCTGGGTTATGGGCCCAGCACGCTTCCACTGCGCCACTCTGCTTCCCTATTTCATCATGTTCAAATCTAAGTCTGTGTCATCTAACATGTGAAATTCTGCAGTAAAATCGGCAGCTTCTTCCACCTACATATATGCGTGGTTGAAGTTGACAAAATAACACATTGTCTGTTGATGAAACATTGTCATAAATGATTTTAGCAAAATACCTTTTATCGTTTAAAGTTGAAGGTTTACTTTCCTGCATATTGGTAAAGTAATGTTATGTGTGTTGAGTCATTGAAACTATTTGACAAAAGTGTATCTAGCAGAGCGTGGTTTCGATTCACGGACCTCTGGGTTATGGGCCCAGCACGCTTCCACTGCGCCACTCTGCTTCCCTATTTCATCATGTTCAAATCTAAGTCTGTGTCATCTAACATGTGAAATTCTGCAGTAAAATCGGCAGCTTCTTCCACCTACATATATGCGTGGTTGAAGTTGACAAAATAACACATTTTCTGTTTATGAAACATTATAATAAATGATTTTAGCAAAATACCTTTTATCGTTTAAAGTTGAAGGTTTACTTTCCTTCATATTGGTAAAGTAATGTTATGTGTGTTGAGTCATTGAAACTATTTGACAAAAGTGTATCTAGCAGAGCGTGGTTTCGATCCACGGACCTCTGGGTTATGGGCCCAGCACGCTTCCACTGCGCCACTCTGCTTCCCTATTTCATCATGTTCAAATCTAAGTCTGTGTCATCTAACATCTCAAATTCTGCAGTAAAATCGGCAGCTTCTTCCACCTACATATATGCGTGGTTGAAGTTGACAAAATAACACATTTTCTGTTGATGAAACATTGTCATAAATGATTTTAGCAAAATACCTTTTATCGTTTAAAGTTGAAGGTTTACTTTCCTGCATATTGGTAAAGTAATGTTATGTGTGTTGAGTCATTGAAACTATTTGACAAAAGTGGATCTAGCAGAGCGTGGTTTCGATCCACGGACCTCTGGGTTATGGGCCCAGCACGCTTCCACTGCGCCACTCTGCTTCCCTATTTCATCATGTTCAAATCTAAGTCTGTGTCATCTAACATGTGAAATTCTGCAGTAAAATCGGCAGCTTCTTCCACCTACATATATGCGTGGTTGAAGTTGACAAAAATAACACATTTTCTGTTGATGAAACATTATAATAAATGATTTTAGCAAAATACCTTTTATCGTTTAAAGTTGAAGGTTTACTTTCCTGCATATTGGTAAAGTAATGTTATGTGTCATTGAAACTATTTTACAAAAGTGTATCTAGCAGAGCGTGGTTTCGATCCACGGACCTCTGGGTTATGGGCCCAGCACGCTTCCACTGCGCCACTCTGCTTCCCTATTTCATCATGTTCAAATCTAAGTCTGTGTCATCTAACATGTGAAATTCTGCAGTAAAATCGGCAGCTTCTTCCACCTACATATATGCGTGGTTGAAGTTGACAAAATAACACATTTTCTGTTGATGAAACATTATAATAAATGATTTTAGCAAAATACCTTTTATCGTTTAAAGTTGAAGGTTTACTTTCCTTCATATTGGTAAAGTAATGTTATGTGTGTTGAGTCATTGAAACTATTTGACAAAAGTGTATCTAGCAGAGCGTGGTTTCGATCCACGGACCTCTGGGTTATGGGCCCAGCACGCTTCCACTGCGCCACTCTGCTTCCCTATTTCATCATGTTCAAATCTAAGTCTGTGTCATCTGACATCTCAAATTCTGCAGTAAAATCGGCAGCTTCTTCCACCTACATATATGCGTGGTTGAAGTTGACAAAATAACACATTTTCTGTTGATGAAACATTGTCATAAATGATTTTAGCAAAATACCTTTTATCGTTTAAAGTTGAAGGTTTACTTTCCTGCATATTGGTAAAGTAATGTTATGTGTGTTGAGTCATTGAAACTATTTGACAAAAGTGGATCTAGCAGAGCGTGGTTTCGATCCACGGACCTCTGGGTTATGGGCCCAGCACGCTTCCACTGCGCCACTCTGCTTCCCTATTTCATCATGTTCAAATCTAAGTCTGTGTCATCTAACATGTGAAATTCTGCAGTAAAATCATCAGCTTCTTCCACCTACATATATGCGTGGTTGAAGTTGACAAAATAACACATTTTCTGTTGATGAAACATTGTCATAAATGATTTTAGCAAAATACCTTTTATCGTTTAAAGTTGAAGGTTTACTTTCCTGCATATTGGTAAAGTAATGTTATGTGTGTTGAGTCATTGAAACTATTTGACAAAAGTGGATCTAGCAGAGCGTGGTTTCGATCCACGGACCTCTGGGTTATGGGCCCAGCACGCTTCCACTGCGCCACTCTGCTTCCCTATTTCATCATGTTCAAATCTAAGTCTGTGTCATCTAACATGTGAAATTCTGCAGTAAAATCGGCAGCTTCTTCCACCTACATATATGCGTGGTTGAAGTTGACAAAATAACACATTTTCTGTTGATGAAACATTATAATAAATGATTTTAGCAAAATACCTTTTATCGTTTAAAGTTGAAGGTTTACTTTCCTGCATATTGGTAAAGTAATGTTATGTGTCATTGAAACTATTTTACAAAAGTGTATCTAGCAGAGCGTGGTTTCGATCCACGGACCTCTGGGTTATGGGCCCAGCACGCTTCCACTGCGCCACTCTGCTTCCCTATTTCATCATGTTCAAATCTAAGTCTGTGTCATCTAACATGTGAAATTCTGCAGTAAAATCGGCAGCTTCTTCCACCTACATATATGCGTGGTTGAAGTTGACAAAATAACACATTTTCTGTTGATGAAACATTATAATAAATGATTTTAGCAAAATACCTTTTATCGTTTAAAGTTGAAGGTTTACTTTCCTTCATATTGGTAAAGTAATGTTATGTGTGTTGAGTCATTGAAACTATTTGACAAAAGTGTATCTAGCAGAGCGTGGTTTCGATCCACGGACCTCTGGGTTATGGGCCCAGCACGCTTCCACTGCGCCACTCTGCTTCCCTATTTCATCATGTTCAAATCTAAGTCTGTGTCATCTGACATCTCAAATTCTGCAGTAAAATCGGCAGCTTCTTCCACCTACATATATGCGTGGTTGAAGTTGACAAAATAACACATTTTCTGTTGATGAAACATTGTCATAAATGATTTTAGCAAAATACCTTTTATCGTTTAAAGTTGAAGGTTTACTTTCCTGCATATTGGTAAAGTAATGTTATGTGTGTTGAGTCATTGAAACTATTTGACAAAAGTGGATCTAGCAGAGCGTGGTTTCGATCCACGGACCTCTGGGTTATGGGCCCAACACGCTTCCACTGCGCCACTCTGCTTCCCTATTTCATCATGTTCAAATCTAAGTCTGTGTCATCTAACATGTGAAATTCTGCAGTAAAATCATCAGCTTCTTCCACCTACATATATGCGTGGTTGAAGTTGACAAAATAACACATTTTCTGTTGATGAAACATTATAATAAATGATTTTAGCAAAATACCTTTTATCGTTTAAAGTTGAAGGTTTACTTTCCTGCATATTGGTAAAGTAATGTTATGTGTGTTGAGTCATTGAAACTATTTTACAAAAGTGTATCTAGCAGAGCGTGGTTTCGATCCACGGACCTCTGGGTTATGGGCCCAGCACGCTTCCACTGCGCCACTCTGCTTCCCTATTTCATCATGTTCAAATCTAAGTCTGTGTCATCTTACATGTGAAATTCTGCAGTAAAATCATCAGCTTCTTCCACCTACATATATGCGTGGTTGAAGTTGACAAAATAACACATTTTCTGTTGATGAAACATTATAATAACTGATTTTAGCAAAATACCTTTTATCGTTTAAAGTTGAAGGTTTACTTTCCTGCATATTGGTAAAGTAATGTTATGTGTGTTGAGTCATTGAAACTATTTTACAAAAGTGTATCTAGCAGAGCGTGGTTTCGATCCACGGACCTCTGGGTTATGGGCCCAGCACGCTTCCACTGCGCCACTCTGCTTCCCTATTTCATCATGTTCAAATCTAAGTCTGTGTCATCTAACATGTGAAATTCTGCAGTAAAATCGGCAGCTTCTTCCACCTACATATATGCGTGGTTGAAGTTGACAAAATAACACATTGTCTGTTGATGAAACATTGTCATAAATGATTTTAGCAAAATACCTTTTATCGTTTAAAGTTGAAGGTTTACTTTCCTGCATATTGGTAAAGTAATGTTATGTGTGTTGAGTCATTGAAACTATTTGACAAAAGTGTATCTAGCAGAGCGTGGTTTCGATTCACGACCTCTGGGTTATGGGCCCAGCACGCTTCCACTGCGCCACTCTGCTTCCCTATTTCATCATGTTCAAATCTAAGTCTGTGTCATCTAACATGTGAAATTCTGCAGTAAAATCGGCAGCTTCTTCCACCTACATATATGCGTGGTTGAAGTTGACAAAATAACACATTTTCTGTTGATGAAACATTATAATAAATGATTTTAGCAAAATACCTTTTATCGTTTAAAGTTGAAGGTTTACTTTCCTTCATATTGGTAAAGTAATGTTATGTGTGTTGAGTCATTGAAACTATTTGACAAAAGTGTATCTAGCAGAGCGTGGTTTCGATCCACGGACCTCTGGGTTATGGGCCCAGCACGCTTCCACTGCGCCACTCTGCTTCCCTATTTCATCATGTTCAAATCTAAGTCTGTGTCATCTGACATCTCAAATTCTGCAGTAAAATCGGCAGCTTCTTCCACCTACATATATGCGTGGTTGAAGTTGACAAAATAACACATTTTCTGTTGATGAAACATTGTCATAAATGATTTTAGCAAAATACCTTTTATCGTTTAAAGTTGAAGGTTTACTTTCCTGCATATTGGTAAAGTAATGTTATGTGTGTTGAGTCATTGAAACTATTTGACAAAAGTGTATCTAGCAGAGCGTGGTTTCGATCCACGGACCTCTGGGTTATGGGCCCAGCACGCTTCCACTGCGCCACTCTGCTTCCCTATTTCATCATGTTCAAATCTAAGTCTGTGTCATCTAACATGTGAAATTCTGCAGTAAAATCGGCAGCTTCTTCCACCTACATATATGCGTGGTTGAAGTTGACAAAATAACACATTGTCTGTTGATGAAACATTGTCATAAATGATTTTAGCAAAATACCTTTTATCGTTTAAAGTTGAAGGTTTACTTTCCTGCATATTGGTAAAGTAATGTTATGTGTGTTGAGTCATTGAAACTATTTGACAAAAGTGTATCTAGCAGAGCGTGGTTTCGATCCACGGACCTCTGGGTTATGGGCCCAGCACGCTTCCACTGCGCCACTCTGCTTCCCTATTTCATCATGTTCAAATCTAAGTCTGTGTCATCTGACATCTCAAATTCTGCAGTAAAATCGGCAGCTTCTTCCACCTACATATATGCGTGGTTGAAGTTGACAAAATAACACATTTTCTGTTGATGAAACATTGTCATAAATGATTTTAGCAAAATACCTTTTATCGTTTAAAGTTGAAGGTTTACTTTCCTGCATATTGGTAAAGTAATGTTATGTGTTTTGAGTCATTGAAACTATTTGACAAAAGTGGATCTAGCAGAGCGTGGTTTCGATCCACGGACCTCTGGGTTATGGGCCCAGCACGCTTCCACTGCGCCACTCTGCTTCCCTATTTCATCATGTTCAAATCTAAGTCTGTGTCATCTAACATGTGAAATTCTGCAGTAAAATCGGCAGCTTCTTCCACCTACATATATGCGTGGTTGAAGTTGACAAAATAACACATTTTCTGTTGATGAAACATTATAATAAATGATTTTAGCAAAATACCTTTTATCGTTTAAAGTTGAAGGTTTACTTTCCTGCATATTGGTAAAGTAATGTTATGTGTCATTGAAACTATTTGACAAAAGTGTATCTAGCAGAGCGTGGTTTCGATCCACGGACCTCTGGGTTATGGGCCCAGCACGCTTCCACTGCGCCACTCTGCTTCCCTATTTCATCATGTTCAAATCTAAGTCTGTGTCATCTAACATGTGAAATTCTGCAGTAAAATCATCAGCTTCTTCCACCTACATATATGCGTGGTTGAAGTTGACAAAATAACACATTTTCTGTTGATGAAACATTATAATAAATGATTTTAGCAAAATACCTTTTATCGTTTAAAGTTGAAGGTTTACTTTCCTGCATATTGGTAAAGTAATGTTATGTGTGTTGAGTCATTGAAACTATTTTACAAAAGTGTATCTAGCAGAGCGTGGTTTCGATCCACGGACCTCTGGGTTATGGGCCCAGCACGCTTCCACTGCGCCACTCTGCTTCCCTATTTCATCATGTTCAAATCTAAGTCTGTGTCATCTAACATGTGAAATTCTGCAGTAAAATCATCAGCTTCTTCCACCTACATATATGCGTGGTTGAAGTTGACAAAATAACACATTTTCTGTTGATGAAACATTATAATAAATGATTTTAGCAAAATACCTTTTATCGTTTAAAGTTGAAGATTTACTTTCCTGCATATTGGTAAAGTAATGTTATGTGTGTTGAGTCATTGAAACTATTTTACAAAAGTGTATCTAGCAGAGCGTGGTTTCGATCCACGGACCTCTGGGTTATGGGCCCAGCACGCTTCCACTGCGCCACTCTGCTTCCCTATTTCATCATGTTCAAATCTAAGTCTGTGTCACCTAACATCTCAAATTCTGCAGGAAAATTGGCAGCTTCTTCCACCTGCATATAGGCATGGTTGAAGTTGACAAAATAACACATTTTCCGTTGATGAAACATTGTCATAAATGATTTTAGCAAAATACCTTTTATCGTTTAAAGTTGAAGGTTTACTTTCCTGCATATTGGTAAAGTAATGTTATGTGTGTTGAGTCATTGAAACTATTTTACAAAAGTGTATCTAGCAGAGCGTGGTTTCGATCCACGGACCTCTGGGTTATGGGCCCAGCACGCTTCCACTGCGCCACTCTGCTTCCCTATTTCATCATGTTCAAATCTAAGTCTGTGTCACCTAACATCTCAAATTCTGCAGGAAAATTGGCAGCTTCTTCCACCTACATATAGGCATGGTTGAAGTTGACAAAATAACACATTTTCCGTTGATGAAGCATTGTCATAAATGATTTTAGCAAAATATCTTTTATCGTTTAAAGTTGAAGGTTTACTTTCCTGCATATTGGTAAAGTAATGTTATGTGTGTTGAGTCATTGAAACTATTTGACAAAAGTGTATCTAGCAGAGCGTGGTTTCGATCCACGGACCTCTGGGTTATGGGCCCAGCACGCTTCCACTGCGCCACTCTGCTTCCCTATTTCATCATGTTCAAATCTAAGTCTGTGTCATCTAACATGTGAAATTCTGCAGTAAAATCATCAGCTTCTTCCACCTACATATATGCGTGGTTGAAGTTGACAAAATAACACATTTTCTGTTGATGAAACATTATAATAAATGATTTTAGCAAAATACCTTTTATCGTTTAAAGTTGAAGGTTTACTTTCCTGCATATTGGTAAAGTAATGTTATGTGTCATTGAAACTACTATACAAAAGTGTATCTAGCAGAGCGTGGTTTCGATCCACGGACCTCTGGGTTATGGGCCCAGCACGCTTCCACTGCGCCACTCTGCTTCCCTATTTCATCATGTTCAAATCTAAGTCTGTGTCATCTAACATCTCAAATTCTGCAGTAAAATCGGCAGCTTCTTCCACCTACATATATGCGTGGTTGAAGTTGACAAAATAACACATTTTCTGTTGATGAAACATTATAATAAATGATTTTAGCAAAATACATTTTATCGTTTAAAGTTGAAGGTTTACTTTCCTGCATATTGGTAAAGTAATGTTATGTGTGTTGAGTCATTGAAACTATTTTACAAAAGTGTATCTAGCAGAGAGTGGTTTCGATCCACGGACCTCTGGGTTATGGGCCCAGCACGCTTCCACTGCGCCACTCTGCTTCCCTATTTCATCATGTTCAAATCTAAGTCTGTGTCACCTAACATCTCAAATTCTGCAGGAAAATTGGCAGCTTCTTCCACCTACATATATGCATGGTTGAAGTTGACAAAATAACACATTTTCTGTTGATGAAACATTATAATAAATGATTTTAGCAAAATACCTTTTATCGTTTAAAGTTGAAGGTTTACTTTCCTGCATATTGGTAAAGTAATGTTATGTGTGTTGAGTCATTGAAACTATCTGACAAAAGTGTATCTAGCAGAGCGTGGTTTCGATCCAAGGACCTCTGGGTTGTGGGCCCAGCACGCTTCCACTGCGCCACTCTGCTTCCCTATTTCATCATGTTCAAATCTAAGTCTGTGTCATCTAACATCTCAAATTCTGCAGTAAAATCGGCAGCTTCTTCCACCTACATATATGCGTGGTTGAAGTTGACAAAATAACACATTTTCTGTTGATGAAACATTATAATAAATGATTTTAGCAAAATACATTTTATCGTTTAAAGTTGAAGGTTTACTTTCCTGCATATTGGTAAAGTAATGTTATGTGTGTTGAGTCATTGAAACTATTTTACAAAAGTGTATCTAGCAGAGAGTGGTTTCGATCCACGGACCTCTGGGTTATGGGCCCAGCACGCTTCCACTGCGCCACTCTGCTTCCCTATTTCATCATGTTCAAATCTAAGTCTGTGTCACCTAACATCTCAAATTCTGCAGGAAAATTGGCAGCTTCTTCCACCTACATATATGCATGGTTGAAGTTGACAAAATAACACATTGTCTGTTGATGAAACATTGTCATAAATGATTTTAGCAAAATACCTTTTATCGTTTAAAGTTGAAGGTTTACTTTCCTGCATATTGGTAAAGTAATGTTATGTGTGTTGAGTCATTGAAACTATTTGACAAAAGTGTATCTAGCAGAGCGTGGTTTCGATCCACGGACCTCTGGGTTATGGGCCCAGCACGCTTCCACTGCGCCACTCTGCTTCCATATTTCATCATGTTCAAATCTAAGTCTGTGTCATCTAACATGTGAAATTCTGCAGTAAAATCGGCAGCTTCTTCCACGTACATATATGCGTGGTTGAAGTTGACAAAATAACACATTTTCTGTTGATGAAACATTATAATAAATGATTTTAGCAAAATACCTTTTATCGTTTAAAGTTGAAGGTTTACTTTCCTGCATATTGGTAAAGTAATGTTATGTGTGTTGAGTCATTGAAACTATTTGACAAAAGTGTATCTAGCAGAGCGTGGTTTCGATCCACGGACCTCTGGGTTATGGGCCCAGCACGCTTCCACTGCGCCACTCTGCTTCCCTATTTCATCATGTTCAAATCTAAGTCTGTGTCACCTAACATCTCAAATTCTGCAGGAAAATTGGCAGCTTCTTCCACCTACATATAGGCATGGTTGAAGTTGACAAAATAACACATTTTCTGTTGATGAAACATTATAATAAATGATTTTAGCAAAATACCTTTTATCGTTTAAAGTTGAAGGTTTACTTTCCTGCATATTGGTAAAGTAATGTTATGTGTGTTGAGTCATTGAAACTATTTTACAAAAGTGTATCTAGCAGAGCGTGGTTTCGATCCACGGACCTCTGGGTTATGGGCCCAGCACGCTTCCACTGCGCCACTCTGCTTCCATATTTCATCATGTTCAAATCTAAGTCTGTGTCATCTAACATGTGAAATTCTGCAGTAAAATCGGCAGCTTCTTCTACGTACATATATGCGTGGTTGAAGTTGACAAAATAACACATTTTCTGTTGATGAAACATTATAATAAATGATTTTAGCAAAATACCTTTTATCGTTTAAAGTTGAAGGTTTACTTTCCTGCATATTGGTAAAGTAATGTTATGTGTGTTGAGTCATTGAAACTATTTGACAAAAGTGTATCTAGCAGAGCGTGGTTTCGATCCACGGACCTCTGGGTTATGGGCCCAGCACGCTTCCACTGCGCCACTCTGCTTCCCTATTTCATCATGTTCAAATCTAAGTCTGTGTCATCTAACATGTGAAATTCTGCAGTAAAATCGGCAGCTTCTTCCACCTACATATATGCGTGGTTGAAGTTGACAAAATAACACATTTTCTGTTGATGAAACATTATAATAAATGATTTTAGCAAAATACCTTTTATCGTTTAAAGTTGAAGGTTTACTTTCCTGCATATTGGTAAAGTAATGTTATGTGTGTTGAGTCATTGAAACTATTTTACAAAAGTGTATCTAGCAGAGCGTGGTTTCGATCCACGGACCTCTGGGTTATGGGCCCAGCACGCTTCCACTGCGCCACTCTGCTTCCCTATTTCATCATGTTCAAATCTAAGTCTGTGTCATCTAACATCTCAAATTCTGCAGTAAAATCGGCAGCTTCTTCCACCTACATATATGCGTGGTTGAAGTTGACAAAATAACACATTTTCTGTTGATGAAACATTATAATAAATGATTTTAGCAAAATATCTTTTTCCTTTAAAGTTGAAGGTTTACTTTCCTGCATATTGGTAAAGTAATGTTATGTGTGTTGAGTCATTGAAACTATTTTACAAAAGTGTATCTAGCAGAGCGTGGTTTCGATCCACGGACCTCTGGGTTATGGGCCCAGCACGCTTCCACTGCGCCACTCTGCTTCCCTATTTCATCATGTTCAAATCTAAGTCTGTGTCATCTAACATCTCAAATTCTGCAGTAAAATCGGCAGCTTCTTCCACCTACATATATGCGTGGTTGAAGTTGACAAAATAACACATTGTCTGTTGATGAAACATTGTCATAAATGATTTTAGCAAAATACCTTTTATCGTTTAAAGTTGAAGGTTTACTTTCCTGCATATTGGTAAAGTAATGTTATGTGTGTTGAGTCATTGAAACTATTTGACAAAAGTGTATCTAGCAGAGCGTGGTTTCGATCCACGGACCTCTGGGTTATGGGCCCAGCACGCTTCCACTGCGCCACTCTGCTTCCATATTTCATCATGTTCAAATCTATGTCTGTGTCATCTAACATGTGAAATTTTGCAGTAAAATCGGCAGCTTCTTCCACCTACATATATGCGTGGTTGAAGTTGACAAAATAACACATTTTCTGTTGATGAAACATTATAATAAATGATTTTAGCAAAATACCTTTTATCGTTTAAAGTTGAAGGTTTACTTTCCTGCATATTGGTAAAGTAATGTTATGTGTGTTGAGTCATTGAAACTATTTGACAAAAGTGTATCTAGCAGAGCGTGGTTTCGATCCACGGACCTCTGGGTTATGGGCCCAGCACGCTTCCACTGCGCCACTTTGCTTCCCTATTTCATCATGTTCAAATCTAAGTCTGTGTCACCTAACATCTCAAATTCTGCAGGAAAATTGGCAGCTTCTTCCACCTACATATAGGCATGGTTTAAGTTGACAAAATAACACATTTTCCGTTGATGAAACATTGTCATAAATGATTTTAGCAAAATACCTTTTATCGTTTAAAGTTGAAGGTTTACTTTCCTGCATATTGGTAAAGTAATGTTATGTGTGTTGAGTCATTGAAACTATTTGACAAAAGTGTATCTAGCAGAGCGTGGTTTCGATCCACGGACCTCTGGGTTATGGGCCCAGCACGCTTCCACTGCGCCACTCTGCTTCCATATTTCATCATGTTCAAATCTAAGTCTGTGTCATCTAACATGTGAAATTCTGCAGTAAAATCGGCAGCTTCTTCCACCTACATATATGCGTGGTTGAAGTTGACAAAATAACACATTTTCTGTTGATGAAACATTATAATAAATGATTTTAGCAAAATACCTTTTATCGTTTAAAGTTGAAGGTTTACTTTCCTGCATATTGGTAAAGTAATGTTATGTGTGTTGAGTCATTGAAACTACCTGACAAAAGTGTATCTAGCAGAGCGTGGTTTCGATCCAAGGACCTCTGGGTTGTGGGCCCAGCACGCTTCCACTGCGCCACTCTGCTTCCCTATTTCATCATGTTCAAATCTAAGTCTGTGTCATCTAACATCTCAAATTCTGCGGGAAAATTGGCAGCTCCTTCCACCTACATATAGGCATGGTTGAAGTTGACAAAATAACACATTTTCTGTTGATGAAACATTATAATAAATGATTTTAGCAAAATACCTTTTATCGTTTAAAGTTGAAGGTTTGCTTTCCTGCATATTGGTAAAGTAATGTTATGTGTGTTGAGTCATTGAAACTATTTTACAAAAGGGTATCTAGCAGAGCGCGGTTTCGATCCACGGACCTCTGGGTTATGGGCCCAGCACGCTTCCACTGCGCCACTCTGCTTCCCTATTTCATCATGTTCAAATCTAAGTCTGTGTCATCTAACATCTCAAATTCTGCAGTAAAATCGGCAGCTTCTTCCACCTACATATATGCGTGGTTGAAGTTGACAAAATAACACATTTTCGGTTGATGAAACATTATAATAAATGATTTTAGCAAAATACCTTTTATCGTTTAAAGTTGAAGGTTTACTTTCCTGCATATTGGTAAAGTAATGTTATGTGTGTTGAGTCATTGAAACTATTTGACAAAAGTGTATCTAGCAGAGCGTGGTTTCGATCCACGGACCTCTGGGTTATGGGCCCAGCACGCTTCCACTGCGCCACTCTGCTTCCCTATTTCATCATGTTCAAATCTAAGTCTGTGTCATCTAACATGTGAAATTCTGCAGTAAAATCGGCAGCTTCTTCCACCTACATATATGCGTGGTTGAAGTTGACAAAATAACACATTTTCTGTTGATGAAACATTATAATAAATGATTTTAGCAAAATACCTTTTATCGTTTAAAGTTGAAGGTTTACTTTCCTGCATATTGGTAAAGTAATGTTATGTGTGTTGAGTCATTGAAACTATTTGACAAAAGTGTATCTAGCAGAGCGTGGTTTCGATCCACGGACCTCTGGGTTGTGGGCCCAGCACGCTTCCACTGCGCCACTCTGCTTCCCTATTTCATCATGTTCAAATCTAAGTCTGTGTCATCTAACATCTCAAATTCTGCGGGAAAATTGGCAGCTTCTTCCACCTACATATAGGCATGGTTGAAGTTGACAGAATAACACATTTTCCGTTGATGAAACATTGTAATAAATGATTTTAGCAAAATACCTTTTATCGTTTAAAGTTGAAGGTTTGCTTTCCTGCATATTGGTAAAGTAATGTTATGTGTGTTGAGTCATTGAAACTATTTGACAAAAGTGTATCTAGCAGAGCGTGGTTTCGATCCACGGACCTCTGGGTTATGGGCCCAGCACGCTTCCACTGCGCCACTCTGCTTCCCTATTTCATCATGTTCAAATCTAAGTCTGTGTCACCTAACATCTCAAATTCTGCAGGAAAATTGGCAGCTTCTTCCACCTACATATAGGCATGGTTGAAGTTGACAAAATAACACATTTTCCGTTGATGAAACATTGTCATAAATGATTTTAGCAAAATATCTTTTATCGTTTAAAGTTGAAGGTTTACTTTCCTGCATATTGGTAAAGTAATGTTATGTGTGTTGAGTCATTGAAACTATTTTACAAAAGTGTATCTAGCAGAGCGTGGTTTCGATCCACGGACCTCTGGGTTATGGGCCCAGCACGCTTCCACTGCGCCACTCTGCTTCCCTATTTCATCATGTTCAAATCTAAGTCTGTGTCATCTAACATGTGAAATTCTGCAGTAAAATCGGCAGCTTCTTCCACCTACATATATGCGTGGTTGAAGTTGACAAAATAACACATTTTCTGTTGATGAAACATTATAATAAATGATTTTAGCAAAATACCTTTTATCGTTTAAAGTTGAAGGTTTACTTTCCTGCATATTGGTAAAGTAATGTTATGTGTGTTGAGTCATTGAAACTATTTGACAAAAGTGTATCTAGCAGAGCGTGGTTTCGATCCACGGGCCTCTTGGTTATGGGCCCAGCACGCTTCCACTGCGCCACTCTGCTTTCCTATTTCATCATGTTCAAATCTACACTGTAAAAATCGCGTTTAGCAATTAAACACCACCGTTACATGTTTAATGCTCCACATGTTTAGGATAGTGCTTAATGGCTAAGCACAAGAACGATATTACATCTGTTATTTAAACATGAAGAGCTTTTAAACACATTTCTAAACGTGTTTAGACATACATTACGACATTGGCTAAACACTTTCCTAAACATGTTTGAGAATTTCCCCAATGGGTCGGGTTACATTGGTCAGTTTGGGCGGGAGAGTTAATTAAGAACAGATGTGTATCCCTGTGGCCGCCATATTTCTCCAGCATCCTCTTGTCTATTTACACGTTGTTGATGCACACGTTTCTGGTCATTCGAAGTGCACACGAAGCCAAAAGTTGATGTTACTGTGAATATATGTCTCTATGTTCCCTGAACGACACACTTATGGTTCCAATCAAGACTTTGAAAGGTAGGTTGATTTGAGATTTCACAACGTCGTCCGATTGCTTTCTATGTTGTTTTCATTTGTCAAAGGAGTTTGTAATGAGTCATTTAACGTACGTTTATTATATGCTTAGCACCAACAGTACATATATATTTTAGTAATATTTGTTATTTATATAAATGATATATATGAGAGTTCTGATAATGTTTATATATCTAACATGAAGTAATATCCATAAACCACATGTAACTATCGAATTCCATTGTAGTGAGGTTTGACTAGTGTAACTGGTTGTGTTTAATTACTTGAATTAAGATGTGTAATAAGGGTGTAGATGTTTAACAATTGTATTTGCTAAAATAAGTTCTGAAAGAAGCATATGACAATATGTTCATCATTAAATACTTGGTTGATGCTCATATAGCTCATTTAGGACCA
Source organism: Gibbula magus (assembly GCA_936450465.1). NCBI lineage: Eukaryota > Metazoa > Mollusca > Gastropoda > Trochida > Trochidae > Gibbula > Gibbula magus. The sequence goes on along the minus strand of OW388294.1, from coordinate 38,121,425 downwards.
GACCAGTATATTTAGATGTATCTATGTTATGCAGTTGGAGAAGGAATTTTCCTGATGACAGTCTGACTTGACAAGAAAGATGATGTGATGAAGAAATACAAGAAACTGTTAGCATTGACTCAGCTGTGGTGAGTAAATATTGAACCAAATTCCTTTATATTTAAAGACTATCACAAATACATAACAATTGTATGGATATATTTTGGTAAAAAAAATGTTGTATCTGCCATTTTATTTTGGACTCTTTTGTGACTTATTTTTGCCCTTTTTGTAGGAAACCAGAACTGACAGGATCAGTGATTACAGAACGTTGAAGTCCCACTAAAATAATGACAGTTTTTACTGATTGATCACTTGATTTGATGTCAGTTAATTTTTCACAACAACCATTTGTATATACCCATTTGAGTTATTCCATAACATGTTACACTTTACTACATTTGTTAAAATGTTTTCAGGAGACTGGATATGTTCATCTATTTTGTTATTTTTGTCATGTTGCATTTCGATGGTAAACTAAAAGTTTCTTCATTCATGTTTCAGGTGAAGGATGCCAAAGAAGATATAATGCAGTTTAAAAAAGACCATCCTGAATCTCAACTACCTTTCCAAATCCTTTGACTTATACAGATCTTTTAAGGGAGTAAACTACAAAAGCTTTGTAAACATATATATTACTATAACATGTTTTCTCCAGAACAAAGGGATTGAGCATTAAACTTCTTTTTAAAAAAATGATTCTGATGGTGTGAAAATATTATGTTGAAAACACCCAAACTTATTTTAAAGGATTTATTTAGTTATTAATTCATATGCAGACACTCATTAATGTTAAACATTAGGTAATAAGGATTAGAATGTTGCTAAATTGCCTTGATTCTAAAACCACTTTTTAAATATTTGTGTCTGAAAATTTAACTGCCAAATGAACATTGTTCAAGCATATATAAGCATATATATTATATGTAGATACCTTCTTATCCATGTATATTGTGAGAATAATGGTTGTCTTATAAATTTAATATTTGGTGAAATCGATGAGTTGATTGGTGTATATGGTTATTTTATCAATAATTTTTAATAAATCTTTTCGAGAAATTCCTGATTTTGAGTCATTATTAATCACCCCTATAAAAGGGGTGATGCAGACCAAATTTATTTCTTGTATCATACACTTATATATTATATGTACTTATATAATTTTTATTAAGCGCCATGAATGTTTTGGTGATGGCGGTGTGTAAGATTGAATTACAAGATATAACATTGGTCTTCATTGATTTAAATATTTTGTATAGTTGCAATGCTTTTATTTTCAGGCGTGCTGGAGAGTGTGGTTTTGTGTTGAAAAGCTAAACATAATAGTAAGCGCGTATCTTGTCCTGTTTTTTTTACACGTTTAGACCCATAAACACGTTTAGATACCTAAATGTGTTTAGGAATGTGTTTAGTTGCTAAGCACATTAATAAACGTGTTTATGTAGCTAAACGTGATTAGTTGCTAAACACATTCCTAAACACATTCAGGTAGCTAAACGTGTTTAGGGGTCTAAACGCGTAAAAAAAACAGGACAAGATACGCGCTTAGTATTATGTTTATATGCTAAACACCATTTTTACAGTGTAAGTCTGTGTCACCTAACATCTCAAATTCTGCAGGAAAATTGGCAGCTTCTTCCACCTACATATAGGCATGGTTGAAGTTGACAAAATAACACATTTTCCGTTGATGAAACATTGTCATAAATGATTTTAGCAAAATATCTTTTATCGTTTAAAGTTGAAGGTTTACTTTCCTGCATATTGGTAAAGTAATGTTATGTGTGTTGAGTCATTGAAACTATTTTACAAAAGTGTATCTAGCAGAGCGTGGTTTCGATCCACGGACCTCTGGGTTATGGGCCCAGCACGCTTCCACTGCGCCACTCTGCTTCCCTATTTCATCATGTTCAAATCTAAGTCTGTGTCATCTAACATGTGAAATTCTGCAGTAAAATCGGCAGCTTCTTCCACCTACATATATGCGTGGTTGAAGTTGACAAAATAACACATTTTCTGTTGATGAAACATTATAATAAATGATTTTAGCAAAATACCTTTTATCGTTTAAAGTTGAAGGTTTACTTTCCTGCATATTGGTAAAATAATGTTATGTGTGTTGAGTCATTGAAACTATTTTACAAAAGTGTATCTAGCAGAGCGTGGTTTCGATCCACGGACCTCTGGGTTATGGGCCCAGCACGCTTCCACTGCGCCACTCTGCTTCCCTATTTCATCATGTTCAAATCTAAGTCTGTGTCATCTAACATGTGAAATTCTGCAGTAAAATCGGCAGCTTCTTCCACCTACATATATGCGTGGTTGAAGTTGACAAAATAACACATTTTCTGTTGATGAAACATTATAATAAATGATTTTAGCAAAATACCTTTTATCGTTTAAAGTTGAAGGTTTACTTTCCTGCATATTGGTAAAGTAATGTTATGTGTGTTGAGTCATTGAAACTATTTTACAAAAGTGTATCTAGCAGAGCGTGGTTTCGATCCACGGACCTCTGGGTTATGGGCCCAGCACGCTTCCACTGCGCCACTCTGCTTCCCTATTTCATCATGTTCAAATCTAAGTCTGTGTCATCTAACATCTCAAATTCTGCAGTAAAATCGGCAGCTTCTTCCACCTACATATATGCGTGGTTGAAGTTGACAAAATAACACATTTTCTGTTGATGAAACATTATAATAAATGATTTTAGCAAAATATCTTTTATCGTTTAAAGTTGAAGGTTTACTTTCCTGCATATTGGTAAAGTAATGTTATGTGTGTTGAGTCATTGAAACTATTTTACAAAAGTGTATCTAGCAGAGCGTGGTTTCGATCCACGGACCTCTGGGTTATGGGCCCAGCACGCTTCTACTGCGCCACTCTGCTTCCCTATTTCATCATGTTCAAATCTAAGTCTGTGTCATCTAACATCTCAAATTCTGCAGTAAAATCGGCAGCTTCTTCCACCTACATATATGCGTGGTTGAAGTTGACAAAATAACACATTGTCTGTTGATGAAACATTGTCATAAATGATTTTAGCAAAATACCTTTTATCGTTTAAAGTTGAAGGTTTACTTTCCTGCATATTGGTAAAGTAATGTTATGTGTGTTGAGTCATTGAAACTATTTGACAAAAGTGTATCTAGCAGAGCGTGGTTTCGATCCACGGACCTCTGGGTTATGGGCCCAGCACGCTTCCACTGCGCCACTCTGCTTCCATATTTCATCATGTTCAAATCTAAGTCTGTGTCATCTAACATGTGAAATTCTGCAGTAAAATCGGCAGCTTCTTCCACCTACATATATGCGTGGTTGAAGTTGACAAAATCACACATTTTCTGTTGATGAAACATTATAATAAATGATTTTAGCAAAATACCTTTTATCGTTTAAAGTTGAAGGTTTACTTTCCTGCATATTGGTAAAGTAATGTTATGTGTGTTGAGTCATTGAAACTATTTGACAAAAGTGTATCTAGCAGAGCGTGGTTTCGATCCACGGACCTCTGGGTTATGGGCCCAGCACGCTTCCACTGCGCCACTTTGCTTCCCTATTTCATCATGTTCAAATCTAAGTCTGTGTCACCTAACATCTCAAATTCTGCAGGAAAATTGGCAGCTTCTTCCACCTACATATAGGCATGGTTTAAGTTGACAAAATAACACATTTTCCGTTGATGAAACATTGTCATAAATGATTTTGGCAAAATACCTTTTATCGTTTAAAGTTGAAGGTTTACTTTCCTGCATATTGGTAAAGTAATGTTATGTGTGTTGAGTCATTGAAACTATTTGACAAAAGTGTATCTAGCAGAGCGTGGTTTCGATCCAAGGACCTCTGGGTTGTGGGCCCAGCACGCTTCCACTGCGCCACTCTGCTTCCCTATTTCATCATGTTCAAATCTAAGTCTGTGTCATCTAACATCTCAAATTCTGCAGTAAAATCGGCAGCTTCTTCCACCTACATATATGCGTGGTTGAAGTTGACAAAATAACACATTTTCTGTTGATGAAACATTATAATAAATGATTTTAGCAAAATACCTTTTATCGTTTAAAGTTGAAGGTTTACTTTCCTGCATATTGGTAAAGTAATGTTATGTGTGTTGAGTCATTGAAACTATCTGACAAAAGTGTATCTAGCAGAGCGTGGTTTCGATCCAAGGACCTCTGGGTTGTGGGCCCAGCACGCTTCCACTGCGCCACTCTGCTTCCCTATTTCATCATGTTCAAATCTAAGTCTGTGTCATCTAACATCTCAAATTCTGCGGGAAAATTGGCAGCTTCTTCCACCTACATATAGGCATGGTTGAAGTTGACAGAATAACAATTTTCCGTTGATGAAACATTGTCATAAATGATTTTAGCAAAATACCTATTATCGTTTAAAGTTGAAGGTTTACTTTCCTGCATATTGGTAAAGTAATGTTATGTGTGTTGAGTCATTGAAACTATTTGACAAAAGTGTATCTAGCAGAGCGTGGTTTCGATCCACGGACCTCTGGGTTATGGGCCCAGCACGCTTCCACTGCGCCACTCTGCTTCCCTATTTCATCATGTTCAAATCTAAGTCTGTGTCACCTAACATCTCAAATTCTGCAGGAAAATTGGCAGCTTCTTCCACCTACATATAGGCATGGTTGAAGTTGACAAAATAACACATTTTCTGTTGATGAAACATTATAATAAATGATTTTAGCAAAATACCTTTTATCGTTTAAAGTTGAAGGTTTGCTTTCCTGCATATTGGTAAAGTAATGTTATGTGTGTTGAGTCATTGAAACTATTTGACAAAAGTGTATCTAGCAGAGCGTGGTTTCGATCCACGGACCTCTGGGTTATGGGCCCAGCACGCTTCCACTGCGCCACTCTGCTTCCCTATTTCATCATGTTCAAATCTAAGTCTGTGTCATCTAACATGTGAAATTCTGCAGTAAAATCGGCAGCTTCTTCCACCTACATATATGCGTGGTTGAAGTTGACAAAATAACACATTTTCTGTTGATGAAACATTATAATAAATGATTTTAGCAAAATACCTTTTATCGTTTAAAGTTGAAGGTTTACTTTCCTGCATATTGGTAAAGTAATGTTATGTGTGTTGAGTCATTGAAACTATTTGACAAAAGTGTATCTAGCAGAGCGTGGTTTCGATCCACGGACCTCTGGGTTATGGGCCCAGCACGCTTCCACTGCGACACTCTGCTTCCCTATTTCATCATGTTCAAATCTAAGTCTGTGTCACCTAACATCTCAATTTCTGCAGGAAAATTGGCAGCTTCTTCCACCTACATATAGGCATGGTTGAAGTTGACAAAATAACACATTTTCCGTTGATGAAACATTGTCATAAATGATTTTAGCAAAATATCTTTTATCGTTTAAAGTTGAAGGTTTACTTTCCTGCATATTGGTAAAGTAATGTTATGTGTGTTGAGTCATTGAAACTATTTTACAAAAGTGTATCTAGCAGAGCGTGGTTTCGATCCACGGACCTCTGGGTTATGGGCCCAGCACGCTTCCACTGCGCCACTCTGCTTCCCTATTCCATCATGTTCAAGTCTAAGTCTGTGTCATCTAACATGTGAAATTCTGCAGTAAAATCATCAGCTTCTTCCACCTACATATATGCGTGGTTGAAGTTGACAAAATAACACATTTTCGGTTGATGAAACATTATAATAAATGATTTTAGCAAAATACCTTTTATCGTTTAAAGTTGAAGGTTTACTTTCCTGCATATTGGTAAAGTAATGTTATGTGTCATTGAAACTATTTGACAAAAGTGTATCTAGCAGAGCGTGGTTTCGATCCACGGACCTCTGGGTTATGGGCCCAGCACGCTTCCACTGCGCCACTCTGCTTCCCTATTTCATCATGTTCAAATCTAAGTCTGTGTCATCTAACATCTCAAATTCTGCAGTAAAATCGGCAGCTTCTTCCACCTACATATATGCGTGGTTGAAGTTGACAAAATAACACATTTTCTGTTGATGAAACATTATAATAAATGATTTTAGCAAAATACCTTTTATCGTTTAAAGTTGAAGGTTTACTTTCCTGCATATTGGTAAAGTAATGTTATGTGTGTTGAGTCATTGAAACTATTTTACAAAAGTGTATCTAGCAGAGCGTGGTTTCGATCCACGGACCTCTGGGTTATGGGCCCAGCACGCTTCCACTGCGCCACTCTGCTTCCCTATTTCATCATGTTCAAATCTAAGTCTGTGTCATCTAACATCTCAAATTCTGCAGTAAAATCGGCAGCTTCTTCCACCTACATATATGCGTGGTTGAAGTTGACAAAATAACACATTTTCTGTTGATGAAACATTATAATAAATGATTTTAGCAAAATACCTTTTATCGTTTAAAGTTGAAGGTTTACTTTCCTGCATATTGGTAAAGTAATGTTATGTGTGTTGAGTCATTTAAACTATTTTACAAAAGTGTATCTAGCAGAGCGTGGTTTCGATCCACGGACCTCTGGGTTATGGGCCCAGCACGCTTCCACTGCGCCACTCTGCTTCCCTATTTCATCATGTTCAAATCTAAGTCTGTGTCATCTAACATCTCAAATTCTGCAGTAAAATCGGCAGCTTCTTCCACCTACATATATGCGTGGTTGAAGTTGACAAAATAACACATTGTCTGTTGATGAAACATTGTCATAAATGATTTTAGCAAAATACCTTTTATCGTTTAAAGTTGAAGGTTTACTTTCCTGCATATTGGTAAAGTAATGTTATGTGTGTTGAGTCATTGAAACTATTTGACAAAAGTGTATCTAGCAGAGCGTGGTTTCGATCCACGGACCTCTGGGTTATGGGCCCAGCACGCTTCCACTGCGCCACTCTGCTTCCCTATTTCATCATGTTCAAATCTAAGTCTGTGTCATCTAACATGTGAAATTCTGCAGTAAAATCGGCAGCTTCTTCCACCTACATATATGCGTGGTTGAAGTTGACAAAATAACACATTTTCTGTTGATGAAACATTATAATAAATGATTTTAGCAAAATACCTTTTATCGTTTAAAGTTGAAGGTTTACTTTCCTGCATATTGGTAAAGTAATGTTATGTGTGTTGAGTCATTGAAACCATTTGACAAAAGTGTATCTAGCAGAGCGTGGTTTCGATCCACGGACCTCTGGGTTATGGGCCCAGCACGCTTCCACTGCGCCACTTTGCTTCCCTATTTCATCATGTTCAAATCTAAGTCTGTGTCACCTAACATCTCAAATTCTGCAGGAAAATTGGCAGCTTCTTCCACCTACATATAGGCATGGTTTAAATTGACAAAATAACACATTTTCCGTTGATGAAACATTGTCATAAATGATTTTAGCAAAATACCTTTTATCGTTTAAAGTTGAAGGTTTACTTTCCTGCATATTGGTAAAGTAATGTTATGTGTGTTGAGTCATTGAAACTATTTGACAAAAGTGTATCTAGCAGAGCGTGGTTTCGATCCACGGACCTCTGGATTATGGGCCCAGCACGCTTCCACTGCGCCACTCTGCTTCCATATTTCATCATGTTCAAATCTAAGTCTGTGTCATCTAACATGTGAAATTCTGCAGTAAAATCGGCAGCTTCTTCCACCTACATATATGCGTGGTTGAAGTTGACAAAATAACACATTTTCTGTTGATGAAACATTATAATAAATGATTTTAGCAAAATACCTTTTATCGTTTAAAGTTGAAGGTTTACTTTCCTGCATATTGGTAAAGTAATGTTATGTGTGTTGAGTCATTGAAACTATCTGACAAAAGTGTATCTAGCAGAGCGTGGTTTCGATCCAAGGACCTCTGGGTTGTGGGCCCAGCATGCTTCCACTGCGCCACTCTGCTTCCCTATTTCATCATGTTCAAATCTAAGTCTGTGTCATCTAACATCTCAAATTCTGCGGGAAAATTGGCAGCTTCTTCCACCTACATATAGGCATGGTTGAAGTTGACAAAATAACACATTTTCTGTTGATGAAACATTATAATAAATGATTTTAGCAAAATACCTTTTATCGTTTAAAGTTGAAGGTTTGCTTTCCTGCATATTGGTAAAGTAATGTTATGTGTGTTGAGTCATTGAAACTATTTTACAAAAGGGTATCTAGCAGAGCGCGGTTTCGATCCACGGACCTCTGGGTTATGGGCCCAGCACGCTTCCACTGCGCCACTCTGCTTCCCTATTTCATCATGTTCAAATCTAAGTCTGTGTCAGCTAACATCTCAAATTCTGCAGTAAAATCGGCAGCTTCTTCCACCTACATATATGCGTGGTTGAAGTTGACAAAATAACACATTTTCTGTTGATGAAACATTATAATAAATGATTTTAGCAAAATACCTTTTATCGTTTAAAGTTGAAGGTTTACTTTCCTGCATATTGGTAAAGTAATGTTATGTGTGTTGAGTCATTGAAACTATTTTACAAAAGTGTATCTAGCAGAGCGTGGTTTCGATCCACGGACCTCTGGGTTATGGGCCCAGCACGCTTCCACTGCGCCACTCTGCTTCCCTATTTCATCATGTTCAAATCTAAGTCTGTGTCATCTAACATCTCAAATTCTGCAGTAAAATCGGCAGCTTCTTCCACCTACATATATGCGTGGTTGAAGTTGACAAAATAACACATTGTCTGTTGATGAAACACTGTCATAAATGATTTTAGCAAAATACCTTTTATCGTTTAAAGTTGAAGGTTTACTTTCCTGCATATTGGTAAAGTAATGTTATGTGTGTTGAGTCATTGAAACTATTTGACAAAAGTGTATCTAGCAGAGCGTGGTTTCGATCCACGGACCTCTGGGTTATGGGCCCAGCACGCTTCCACTGCGCCACTCTGCTTCCATATTTCATCATGTTCAAATCTAAGTCTGTGTCATCTAACATGTGAAATTCTGCAGTAAAATCGGCAGCTTCTTCCACCTACATATATGCGTGGTTGAAGTTGACAAAATAACACATTTTCTGTTGATGAAACATTGTCATAAATGATTTTAGCAAAATACCTTTTATCGTTTAAAGTTGAAGGTTTACTTTCCTGCATATTGGTAAAGTAATGTTATGTGTGTTGAGTCATTGAAACTATTTGACAAAAGTGTATCTAGCAGAGCGTGGTTTCGATCCACGGACCTCTGGGTTATGGGCCCAGCACGCTTCCACTGCGCCACTTTGCTTCCCTATTTCATCATGTTCAAATCTAAGTCTGTGTCACCTAACATCTCAAATTCTGCAGGAAAATTGGCAGCTTCTTCCACCTACATATAGGCATGGTTTAAGTTGACAAAATAACACATTTTCCGTTGATGAAACATTGTCATAAATGATTTTAGCAAAATACCTTTTATCGTTTAAAGTTGAAGGTTTACTTTCCTGCATATTGGTAAAGTAATGTTATGTGTGTTGAGTCATTGAAACTATTTGACAAAAGTGTATCTAGCAGAGCGTGGTTTCGATCCACGGACCTCTGGGTTATGGGCCCAGCACGCTTCCACTGCGCCACTCTGCTTCCATATTTCATCATGTTCAAATCTAAGTCTGTGTCATCTAACATGTGAAATTCTGCAGTAAAATCGGCAGCTTCTTCCACCTACATATATGCGTGGTTGAAGTTGACAAAATAACACATTTTCTGTTGATGAAACATTATAATAAATGATTTTAGCAAAATACCTTTTATCGTTTAAAGTTGAAGGTTTACTTTCCTGCATATTGGTAAAGTAATGTTATGTGTGTTGAGTCATTGAAACTATTTGACAAAAGTGTATCTAGCAGAGCGTGGTTTCGATCCAAGGACCTCTGGGTTGTGGGCCCAGCACGCTTCCACTGCGCCACTCTGCTTCCCTATTTCATCATGTTCAAATCTAAGTCTGTGTCATCTAACATGTGAAATTCTGCAGTAAAATCGGCAGCTTCTTCCACCTACATATATGCGTGGTTGAAGTTGACAAAATAACACATTTTCGGTTGATGAAACATTATAATAAATGATTTTAGCAAAATACCTTTTATCGTTTAAAGTTGAAGGTTTACTTTCCTGCATATTGGTAAAGTAATGTTATGTGTGTTGAGTCATTGAAACTATTTGACAAAAGTGTATCTAGCAGAGCGTGGTTTCGATCCACGGACCTCTGGGTTATGGGCCCAGCACGCTTCCACTGCGCCACTCTGCTTCCCTATTTCATCATGTTCAAATCTAAGTCTGTGTCATCTAACATGTGAAATTCTGCAGTAAAATCGGCAGCTTCTTCCACCTACATATATGCGTGGTTGAAGTTGACAAAATAACACATTTTCTGTTGATGAAACATTATAATAAATGATTTTAGCAAAATACCTTTTATCGTTTAAAGTTGAAGGTTTACTTTCCTGCATATTGGTAAAGTAATGTTATGTGTGTTGAGTCATTGACACTATTTTACAAAAGTGTATCTAGCAGAGCGTGGTTTCGATCCACGGACCTCTGGGTTATGGGCCCAGCACGCTTCCACTGCGCCACTCTGCTTCCCTATTCCATCATGTTCAAGTCTAAGTCTGTGTCATCTAACATCTCAAATTCTGCAGGAAAATTGGCAGCTTCTTCCACGTACATATATGCGTGGTTGAAGTTGACAAAATAACACATTTTCTGTCGATGAAACATTATAATAAATGCTTTTAGCAAAATACCTTTTATCGTTTAAAGTTGAAGGTTTACTTTCCTGCATATTGGTAAAGTAATGTTATGTGTGTTGAGTCATTGAAACTATTTGACAAAAGTGTATCTAGCAGAGCGTGGTTTCGATCCAAGGACCTCTGGGTTGTGGGCCCAGCACGCTTCCACTGCGCCACTCTGCTTCCCTATTTCATCATGTTCAAATCTAAGTCTGTGTCATCTAACATCTCAAATTCTGCGGGAAAATTGGCAGCTTCTTCCACCTACATATAGGCATGGTTGAAGTTGACAGAATAACACATTTTCCGTTGATGAAACATTGTCATAAATGATTTTAGCAAAATACCTATTATCGTTTAAAGTTGAAGGTTTACTTTCCTGCATATTGGTAAAGTAATGTTATGTGTGTTGAGTCATTGAAACTATTTTACAAAAGTGTATCTAGCAGAGCGTGGTTTCGATCCACGGACCTCTGGGTTATGGGCCCAGCACGCTTCTACTGCGCCACTCTGCTTCCCTATTTCATCATGTTCAAATCTAAGTCTGTGTCATCTAACATCTCAAATTCTGAAGGAAAATCGGCAGCTTCTTCCACTTACATATATGCGTGGTTGAAGTTGACAAAATAACACATTTTCTGTTGATGAAACATTATAATAAATGATTTTAGCAAAATACCTTTTATCGTTTAAAGTTGAAGGTTTACTTTCCTGCATATTGGTAAAGTAATGTTATGTGTGTTGAGTCATTGAAACTATTTGACAAAAGTGTATCTAGCAGAGCGTGGTTTCGATTCACGGACCTCTGGGTTATGGGCCCAGCACGCTTCCACTGCGCCACTCTGCTTCCCTATTTCATCATGTTCAAATCTAAGTCTGTGTCATCTAACATCTCAAATTCTGCAGTAAAATCGGCAGCTTCTTCCACCTACATATATGCGTGGTTGAAGTTGACAAAATAACACATTTTCCGTTGATGAAACATTGTCATAAATGATTTTAGCAAAATACCTTTTATCGTTTAAAGTTGAAGGTTTACTTTCCTGCATATTGGTAAAGTAATGTTATGTGTGTTGAGTCATTGAAACTATTTGACAAAAGTGTATCTAGCAGAGCGTGGTTTCGATCCACGAACTTCTGGGTTATGGGCCCAGCACGCTTCCACTGCGCCACTCTGCTTCCCTATTTCATCATGTTCAAACCTAAGTCTGTGTCATCTAACATATCAAATTCTGCAGGAAAATCGACAGCTTCTTCCATCTACATATAGGAAGGGATGAAGTTGACAAAATAACTTAAAATCTCTGATGAAACATCGCATAAATGATTTTAGCTTAATGCTTTTTATCGTTTATAGTTGAAGGTTTACCTTCCTGCATATTGGTAAAGTAATGATATGTGTGTGGAGTAATTGAAACTATTTTACAAAAGTGTATCTAACAGAGCGTGGTTTCGATCCACGGACCTCTGGGTTTTGGGCCCAGCACGCTTCCACTGCGCCACTCTGCTTCCCTATTTCATCATGTTCAAACCTAAGTCTGTGTCATCTAACATATCAAATTCTGCAGGAAAATCGACAGCTTCTTCCATCTACATTTAGGCATGGTTGAAGTTGACAAAATGACACATTTTCCCTTGATGAAACATTGTCAGAAATGATTTTAGCTAAATACCTTTTATCGTTTATAGTTGAAGGTTTACTTTCCTGCATATTGGTATAGCAATGATATGTGTGTTGAGTCATTGAAAATATTTTACAAAAGTGTATCTAGCAGAGCGTGGTTTCGATCCACGGACCTCTGGGTTATGGGCCCAGCACGTTTCCTCTGCTCTGCATCAAGCTCAAAATAAAGTCTGTGTCTCTTAACATCTCAAATTCTACAGGAAATCCAAAATGGCCGCCTCAACGGTTTCTGAGCAAACACCAACAGTAGTTTTTCGTTACCCTATGCTTTGACGATTCCAAAACTGTATCGCTATTCTCTAAACACTTTGAACGAAGGTATATTTCATAACATAGTGAACCTGAATAACTGTAAATGTTTATTTTATCAATCCTTGAGGTCAATGATTTAAAAGGTTTATCACCTGCATCTTTTTATCTCATTTCTATTGATAAAATATCAAACCATTTCTCCTTATATTTCTGGTTCCTTACAACAACAAAAAGAACTACGTTTAATCAGGGACCTTATATAAGGTCCCTGGTTTAATGGATCCTGCTCCATCAATTGTTTTAACTTTAATCCTCCTTTTGCAGCTTCTGCCTTTGAAATTTATTTTAGTTTAGTTATTTAGTTGATAGAACATGGAATATTACAAAAAGTCCTCTCATAATCAGATATACACATTCCTTTTCGCGGATTATTTCGACCATAAATAATCTTTGAACGATCGTAATTGTTTTTTAAAGCAATGTGTTAAATGAGGTTTTTAAAAAATATATATATATATATAATCCAAAGTAAAAATGTCTGGTAATTAAAATAATGAGTTTTAAAAAGTTTATTTGTTGACACAGTTTTTAGATCAAGTTATTAACCTAATAACTTGAATTAGTAACGTACTAAGTACTTGTTGTAAATGTTAAGTTGTTAACCGAGATTAATTTGGGGCAATGATTTACATGATCCGTATGATGCAGACACGTTTGTGGTAGTATAACATTATAAATCAAGGCCTCTTCTATATAGCATATATTCGGAGCAGGGTTTATTGGAGCTATTGCGGTGTTTAGGTGCTTGGACTATTTACTCCTTGTCAACAGCTTCAGATTTTATTCAATGAAATACATCTCCCGTAGTGTAATAAACAAACTTCAGAGGAATAGATATTTTATTACAAGAATATATAACCGCAATCGGCAGTTGTCTGTCATATTACCATGGACAGTTGGAGGTAAACGTACGTCTGGCTACAGTGGACACTGGATACAGGATGTTTGAAATTGTGGCAGCTCTGTAACTGTTGAGTGTCGTAGAAAGTTAAGGTGTTCAGGAGTACGGCAGTCTAAGAAAGCATCATGGACATCGGACATCTGGCTGGCACTGAACATAGGAAATGAGAAAGTGATCATGTTCTGTAACGTCGGTTTTCAGTCCCGAGGTAACTCCTGATGTACGTATCGAAGATCAGTATTCAGGAAACGCTTTGAAGATGACGTTTTGGGAAATATATATGGACATTTTATGTTGACTTTGGACAAAGGACGTTAGGAAACTGATTTCATTGATGGCATCTGGGTTCTTTACGCTGGATACACCATATGGGCATAGCTGGGTATCATAGAGACAGTAGCGACAACTGAGTGAGCGACATTCATACATATCACTTTGAGTGTCGTCATTGTAAACCAGGTTCCATATTGAAACAAAGAAGTGGTTCTTCTTCCCTAAGCATGGACGGATAGCCCAATTAGGCGATTCTTAAATTGGTGTGCGAGGAAGCAGCGTGTAAAGTATTCGGTTTGTATAGAAACTGGGGTTCGATCCCTGGCTTTTCCGACGTTTTGTGAATGAAACAAGCATGTGGTTAAGATTGGTAAATTAGCATAATACATGTAATGGAAGAATAATAATATTTGTTAAAGTAAAATGAGTCCTGAATGTAAGTCAGATATACTTGTTAATTATATTGGGATGATACAACCCAGTGTTCATCGTAGAGAGAAACAGATAATGTTATTAGTTATGTGTAAATCCATGGTTAGTGTCGTTCCGCTGTTTCACTTCTGCACTGTACCAAAACATGTTGTTATTTTTCAATATATAATATCACTATGCACATACATACTATTCATATACATAAGACAACTAAATGTAGAAATATGTATGTTATTTTCTATATTCTGATTAACAGTATGTTATAATAATTTCTTTAGTGCATCATTAACACAGCGATGATTAAAAGTATTATTCAAATGGATCATAAATGTCAACAATTACTGATGTTAAAAAGTACAGAATTTCACCAACCCGTTTCTGATCAAATATGCTTATGATTAAAGGATGGAATGTGCCTAAACCGCTTTTGTTGATAGACTATATATGTCATTTTGGAAGTAAAAGAAGATGGATACCATAAATATACATTATTATTATCTAAGTAATAATCTCTCTTGATTACATTATCAAAATGTACAAACAATTGAAGTGTTTAGTGCTGCTAAGTGTATTGTTTACAATTGTTATATATTCAATGTATGTAAGTTGTATTAAGATAGACATTTTAACTGCGTTTGATGCACTTTGATTCATATTGTGCGAGAGTAAATGGATTTCAATCAGCATTTGAAGGAAAGAGTATTTTGTAAAATTTAATTTAAAATCAAATTATTTAGAAAACATAGTTGTTGTTGTTGTTGTTGTGAATACAATTATACAATGTGCATTAATTGATAACAATAAATATTAAGTTGATAACTCATTCAAATAACATCTACAGTACATGTATTTAAGCGTTGTTGTTCAGTTTAGTTAACGTTCACCCGGCTACTGAACAGTTCTGTAGCTTATTACAATGTTGGTTTATTCATGGTTCAATTTTTTTTTTATCAGATTGAACTTTGAATTGACAATTTTCGTTTAAGTTTCCGGTAATTTATGCAATGTTTAAATTGGTTAATTTGATAAGTATTGGATTCACTGTCATAACCCTATGTGCGAGAACATGCGGTGTTCTTCACTTATTGCTTATAACAGACTTTGATTTATTAGTTTATAAATTCATCATTTTCGTACTTTCTCCTTTATGTTTCGATAAGTATTGGTTCAATATTGCTTATGGTCGGCATGTATCTTCACTGTAATCATTTCGAGGTAATAGTATATCCAATATATTTTAAAATTTTTAATTTGTTGGTTAATTCAGTTATCACTTTTTTGTAATGTTGTCTGTAATCGTTATTTTAGGCTGCATAAAAATGTTTCTCGGCCACATTTTTCTTAAAAAAGACGAGGACGGTAGGACGTTTTAATTTATTTTTTTGGGGGAAAAATAATGACGCAGGGTATTACATTTTTATTTTTCCATCAATAAATAACCTGGAGATGGTAGAAATATACAACACGGACGCACATCCTTTCCCGCAAACCCATATATTTTTGTGAACAAATGGATTTTGGGGTTTACCAAAAATGAAGCGACAAATTCTTAATTTATGTTCTTCAAATGACAAAAGAAAACTGTCACGCGTACAAATAAAAGTTTTATATTTTTTTATTTTGCCTTATCAATACAGCATTAAATTTCTGATGTTTGTAGATTGTAATAGTTCTGCTCTTTGGTAAATCCAATGTGCTTCATTTCTCTCGGATGTTTATAACAGACATTAGTTTACTCATCAACTCATACGTTTAGCAACATTTCTATTCAACGGTATTTTAAAGATAAGGTTTGAACTATTGAATTTGTAATGGTGATGAATAAAGATTGTAATAACTGTGTGTTTTAGTACAGCTGTGTTCCGTAACTATATGTCACCTTCTAGTGTTTTTTTTTCTTTCAAATATCACGTTATTTGGGTTTCTTTTCATGGTTCATAGAGAGGCGAAAATTAAACTGAATTATTTGTGTTTTCGCTGCTGGTGAAATATATGAATGTGTTCTTGAATATGACCTGGTTTCATATGGCGCTCTTATACATAACAATCTAAGCTATTCATTTAAGTGACGGAGTCAAAGTCTGAAATTATCAGTTTTCATTTCCCTCTGTAAGATCACCGATTAGTGACTTAATGAGAAAAGCAGTGGTTACATATAACCTAAGATACTCGTTTGTCATTCCTTTTTCTGGAATTCTCCTCATCAAGTTCATATAACAAATTATATTTCAATTTTAGAAAATTGGAAATTTAAAAAAATGACCCTTCCTTTGTTTTCTAAATTTCAATGATGATAACATGGTTATTCGAGAAGTGATAAATGTTCCACATAGACAAACGAAAGACAGTTACTGGTGCATCCGTTCAACGAATATGTAACAAAGTGTTGTTAAACGACATGAATACTGTTCCACTACCCATGACAGACAGATGCATCTTACCAAATGTTAATTTATATACTCATTATTAATCTGAGGGTTAAGTTCGGTTAGTTGAACGTGTCCCTCGTTACATAGTATTTACATGGTTTTCATCACTTATTTTATACACAATATGTATATAAATAAATAATTATGAATGCTATTCATATTCATCGTGACAAAAAATACCGAACATGCACGATTGTAATTTTGTTTTATGACGTTATAATAATGAATGTCATACTGTCTTATTAGATTCATCTATTATTTTTTAGACCCGTCACAATTGTCATTTTCTTTATAAGCCTTTATATGATTTTTGGAAATAACTCACATGGGAATATATCATGGACACCCCCTTGTACGTTTCCTTTCATTCAAGCAATACAATATTTGACTTATGTTTTGTAGAATAGGGAACATACATTGAATTATGTTTACCATCCATAATTATTCTCGAAGTTGTAAATTATTTTACATTATTACATGAAAGTCAGTTTTCGTTAAATCTAAGACGTTTATTGGTGTAAATCTATTTCGGGAAAGTATACTGAAGATGTATGCACCTTTTTGTTTCATTTTTTAAATTTCACAATTATTTCATATGTGATAATTGCCGCAAATTGTGTAAACATGTAAATGGTTTTGGGGTTAAAAAAGGTGTAACTATACAGTTGTTATCCGTTTAAATTGGTTATAACCTGGATAATGTTATACGTCTATGTAAATACAAAACGGTGAGTGGTATGTTGAGTTATTTACAAATTCAAAATAACTATATGACACAAATTTAGTTTTCTAATTTTGAGTTGTTTTTCATACCTTTATGCTTGATCCATTCAAATACAAAATAATTTACATTGTCATTAATATTACAGGACAGTTAATGGGTTTTTTCTAAGTCGGGGAACTTAACCTTTTCTAAGTGAATAAAATATGAAAAATATGTTTAAAGAAGCAGTTCTGTCGCTGATTGCCCGTCATCTGGTTGTTTTGCCAAACGTGAAATGAAAACCGCTTTACACTAATTTTATTTTTTTCAAAATAATACAACATATGCGTTGATGGAATATTCACAAACCAAACCAAGCATGTATATTATATATTGGATTTTTATTAAGTTTGTGTGAACAAATAGTAAAGTTCATTTTACAAGATTACGGGAAATTTTTAGAGTTACCACTTGTAAATTAGACAAGATACTGTTCTAATTATGAATATACCCACGCTGAATCCATCTAACAAGAGAAAGTTGGTCAACAATGATGTTTCCATTCGAACAGAACACAGCGTGTTGAATGGGATATGTAAACATCCTTACAGACAACGTGGAAACTTGTATGTATTTACAACCCACTCGTGGGGGCTACAAACGCCCTATCTTCCATAAATCTACCTGATTTATGGAGGCAATAAACCTGATTCGACATCAAGAGTCATTTTGGCCATTTCAATGTTAGCTTTTCTCCGATAAGGAATTCCAAGATGGCGTCCAGACTGGGAGTGTGGGGCTGCAATATCATGGCCGCTCTTGAGATTAAAAAATATGACTCGATTTGACCTCTCCTCTCCGTCCAATGTCAACAAGATGTTGACATGTTGTATATTGCACAATGCAAATAGAGGGTGAGAATTAGAATTTAATTTAGAAGTAACTTTATATTTTGAAAATCTATTTTACTTCATTTGTATTTCATATGGTCACCTGTCTACTGATTTTCGGATTTCATTTATATGTTGTAAAAGTCAATACATTTCAGATTTAGCTTTGGAAATATCAAATGCTTTTATTGTAGTTTTCGTTGAAGGATAGGTGTTCCTAGTGTACACTTACCACTTGCAAAAGAAATGCCACCTTGAAAATACGTATCAACTGTTTGAGCGTCATTCTAGAAGTTGGTGTAATGGAAAGACAAGGATATTTTATGAATGATCAACCTGCTGTTTCACCATGCTTGATGAGGGTATACGGTTCTATACAGAATTGTCGCCATTGTGAAATAAAGAACTTGATCATTCATAAAATATCCTTGTCTTTAAATAAACGTAATATTCAAATCCACAGGCAATATGCGCGACTGAAACATGGCTACATCATTCTGTGAAGTCAATTGAAGTAAGTTTTGGAAACAGTATCTGTTCTTATTTATGAAAACCACGCCTTTTAAATAATGTTGTTTTGGAATAATCTTGGAGAGATAGGAGAATGAAAAGTGAAATTAGGCAAGTTAGGGGGCTTGCATATTTATTAACTAAATATCTGCATTTCATATTTCTTAAGCATAATTGGCAAAAATTCATGCCACAATCGTATCATTCATTTATTCAGAATTGAAGGCCATGTGGCAAAGATTTCAACAGGTATGACATATATACATCGCATGGTGTTTAGGGCAAATATACAATATATGATATTACAATATTATTCAACGTTAGTGTTTCTTCAAGAATATGCATATATCACTTTGAGAACATTGCTATTTTGTACCTTAATAAGCGCTTGAAATTTGACAACTGAAGGTGGGATATAGTAATAAGCTGCAATATATTCAGATCTAGAGTGTTTATATGATGGACATATAAGCATTAAGTGGTATTCATTTTCAATTATGTCAGCATTACATTTGTTGCAAATTAATTCATTAAATGGAACCAATATCTTTGAAAAACGCCACAATCCATATTTATAAAGTGATTTCAGCACCCCATATGTGTTTGAACAGACATAAACAATAATACTATCCTATCCTGATGGATCCAATTGTGATTACTTCTTTACAAAATCTATTATTAGCAAAGACATTTAGAATCGACAAAGGTTGGTTTGTCACTTATCTCTTTAGTTGAATTGCTAGGTTTTCCAAGTTTTCCCCACTCGCAGCGCCGGTGAATAGCTACAGTTCTCATTGTTTTTACAACGTAAACAGATATCTCCTTAGTGAAACTCGATATATTTATTTGTGGAAGTCCTTGTTTTATTGGGTTTTTTCTAGTCAGTCATCAATACTCTTATTTTTTATCTAAAATTCATTTTAGAGGCTAAATGTTAGAATAGGTGGTAAGCTACTGTTTTATTTATCTGTTATCTTTAATTAAAATGTAAAGTAAGGTTGTGAAGTGCTTCTTCAATTTGTTTGTTTTATAAACACCGATACACGTTTATGACATACATGTACATACAATCCTTTCAGTTAAAGACACTGTAGCACGGTTTTACGACATATTGATACATACACACATATTTTAGCTTCCATTGATACCATAAAATACTTAATATTCCTTACAGTTGACTTGTTATTATAATTAAAACGGTGAAGCCGATCGCGTGAAATACGCGTGTAAACAATTGCTCCGTACATTGAAATCTGTCGCACGCGTTGTTGTGATGCTTAATTTTCTGGTTTCATCTACACGTTGCGCGTCTTGTTTTGCGCCCGACCATCGTCTGCTTCCCTCAGCAGCTCTAGATTCCTCTATCGTCACAAGATGGTGAAAAAAAAGATAAATGTCTTTTTAATTTTGCAAATATTATTTTTAATGATTTAGAATACGTCAATGAACAATTATTTTAATCTGTTTCATGAAGGCCCTATTCATAAAATTATTTGCACTCGTGCTTTTCAAATAGACCTACCCTGATAATAGGGACGCTTTTGTTAAAATACATTGCATAAACAATGATTTTCCCTTCCATGTCATATATGTCATTAGTCATATTATTTGTAAACACGAGTTGAATTTTACATATTTTAGTATCCTACTTGCCCAGTTTTAAAAAAAAAACATGAAAGATGATCACAGGCGTTCTACTCCTTGTCATGGATATATACCGTATGTCTTCTAATAGGGGCCGGGCTAGTCTAACACTAAGCCTGTAAAAAAAATAATAATAAAACTTGAAAAGGAGCCTTTTTTATGAAAATTCCATTTCTTGCAGTCTCCTTTTCAATATTTAATAAAATGGTGATATTTTCAGAATAAATACTTTTTTCATAGTCTGAGTGTAAGACTAGGGCCGGGCCTCTAATAGAAGCCAGGGGGAAAGGTACCTAAAGGTGAATAAGAGCCGGGTCTCTTATAGGGGTCCGGTTTATATCGCATTATTAATCACTCCCTACTAGATAACATTTCCCATATATGTTCCAAGATACTAAGAGGGTTAAACTACCATTCTAAATTAGGTTTACTTCAAATGGCGAGGAGGGGACGAGCCTTTTCATGTTAATAAGGGCCCGGGCCCCAATTAGAGGAAATACGGTACATGTTAAAAGATAAGACCCATGGTAATAGGACCATCTTCATACATACTAGTTCAGGCTATATATTTCATTGTTTATTATATAAATTCACTTATTAATTTTTACACCATGAAGAGGCGTGAAAAACAGGATGCTTTCTTTGTCATGTTATGTTGGTAAATCGGATGACATTATAGATAGGCCCACCTTCAAGGCTTGTCATCAGAACATTTAATACAAATTATGTGTTAAAAAGTGAAGTCGAAAGTTTAGTAAAGGTATCATAAATCAATTTTCATGATCATGACAGTGAAAGAAAACTTATAAAATTCAACTAGATTGTAATCGAACTTATTATTTTCATAATTTTCTAATTCATTGATTTTGAGCATGGTTTTGGAAAACAGAAAAATAACAACTTGGTATGTTTATAGTAACGTCAATTCCCCTTGCTACTACCATAATGTAAATACAACAATTTTTAAGGATTGGTCACAGTTTTAAAAATTCGAATCGAAAAGAAACTCTACCATTCCAATAAACAAAGTCAAAATTGTTGCTATGGAAACAGGAAACAAATATTTTTTATAAGTTCAGACCCCGGAAAGGCACATCTACATGATATGGGGAGGCAGTATGCCAAATTTGGTGAGATATGATCAAATAGTTTTAGAGAACTGCTCCAGAAACAATCTGTGATGGACGAAAGGACGGACAGACAGAGCCAAGAACTATATCCCTACCCCCCCCCCCCCCCCCCCCCGCATTATATGCCGGTGATAATAACATGGGATCGTATGGGGAATAGGCGATTTTTGGGACATTGCTATCATTAAATGAAAATCATTCATGTTACACAACATGTAAATGTTAATTGTAATGTATGGATATAACCTAAGGTAAGAATATAATTGACACCATTGTGCACTTATGTTGAGGTGGATGTTGGGGAAACAAAACAAAATGGTTTTTCATACATGATGATAATATTTGACATAGTTTGGTAAAATGATAGCATTCAATAAAGACAAATCTGGGTCTCAACAAAGTCATGACAATGATCAAATTTTGTAACATACAGTCTTCTTTTACAGTCACTATATCACCTTCAACACAGTCAAGCATTACAAAACCAAAACAATATAGCCATTGGCTCTGTAGTTTTCAGATATAATTATTGCATTATCAACATTTAACATTAAAATTATAAAGCATTGCCTATGTGATCTCTATTACAGTTTAGTCGATCAGCAAATTCACAAATCATAATTCATATTGGTTTATCTATACAAATTAATATTATTATCCTTGACCTACAAAAGAAGTATTGCAGGTCTGATGAGCTAAATATTTTTTTAAAACTTTATCTTTAAGTAACACTTAAGTATATTAGTAATAGTCGTAGTCACCGCAATGATTGATTTTAATGGAATAATTAACAAACATACCACGACTAGAGCAGAGCTTATAAGCACAAAGTTTAGAATGCAGCAAGAGTGTTTGCTCTCAATCTTACCGTTGAGAATGACATTGCACCAAACACTCAGTATCTCGGTGAAAATAACGTGTTCGTAACGCTGCACAGTGTATTTTTACTCACAAGGCTAACATAACCGAAAGGAAAGCTATTTAAACGGCGATGTTCATCTAAAACTTACATTTAATGAGGTTGTTTTAGGTTTAGCTTGTTTACACATTCCGACGACGAGAAACATGAGAATGGCGGCCGCCATGACATGACGTCATTCAAAGAACGGATTACTCTCATTTTAACAAATATCTGTCATAGTAGATATCTGTCATAGCTTTTATATCTTTACTGTCGTCAGACACTTTTCTAACTAGATCCAGAATTTGATCCAGTTTCTGGTTGTTGTTATCAGGCGAATCTGACATCATGCCACATGCCACATCAAAATGGCGTCTTGCCTGCTGCGTGAACAGAGCAAGAATGATTATATGACGTCACTTGGTGTAATAGATACGTTGCTGCTTCACATGACTATTATCTCATGTCCTCGAGCAGGGAGATGTTATATTACGTACGCTTCCTTCAGCGTGACTAGTGCAATTGGTTTCGCAATACCGAACATCACGGATTATAGAATGCTTTGATTTAAAAAGCGTGAATATTTAACATCGCAATATTATGAACTTATATATGCTGTGACAGGGTTGATATTGCTCCGCAATAGGTTCCTTTATAGGGACAACAGAAATATATTTTAAAACAATAAATCGTATGAAATTGGTAATAATTATAGGATACCCTTTCATATCAAGTTTATGTCTCGAGTGAAATAATTTTGCTTTGTCTCGAGCCTTAGCGAACGAGTTTGAATGTTTGTATTGCCCGAGCGAGAGCGAGGGTTATACATAAATTTGAACGAGTTTCGTAAAAGTCATATGGCACACTTTCGAGTGTAATAATTACTCAACCGTGGTGAGATCACAATGAGTGTGTACAAAAACATGTGTGATACCACAGCGTGCTGTCGTAACGACATACTCGCGCGACTGCAATATTTAGCGATTTTCTTGCAATTCAGCGCTATTTACATCATTGAGTAATAAATAAAATACAAAACTCCCGTTTGATAACATGTTTATGGAACTCGTGAATGGCATCGGTATTTAACTCGCTTTCACTCGTTAAAATACCAAACCGTTCACTAGTACTCGTTTAATAAACATGTTATCAAACGGAACATCGTTAAGGATTCTATATATATCCCCGACCATCGGTCCGGGGTATATAGCCTACATTGTAGTAATACCAAGCATCCCGTCCGTCCGTTCGTTCGCCGAATAATTTTTTTTGTCCGACCGATTACAGAAAAACTACACCACCAGGTTAGGTGCAGTGAAGAATTACAAGCGATATTTTGAATTTGTTTGTATTTACTTCATGTTTTGTCCGACAGATTGCAGAAAAAATTATTATTATTTTTTAATTTTGCACATATCATGGACACTGCCAGGAGAGGTGCAGTGCCAAAATAAAAGCCATTTCGTGTATTCTTGAATTTGTTACATATTTCTGTATTTTTATACCCTTTTTGGTACATTTGAACAAAACAGTAAGTAGGTTAAGCATATATTCTGCAGTTAATCAAATGGTGATTTTGTAACCTTTGCAATGAAAAGAAGGTTTTATTCTCCTCCTGATTAACTTCAGTTGGTCCTGTCTCTGCATCCTTTAAGGGACCATATTGGCGAGGTCACATATGTGTCCAATGTTATAATTTGTGTCATTTAATTGAGAATTATCAACTTTAACCGAAAATAACAAGTTTAAGGTCAATCAGTTCAGTATAACGAAACTACAACCATTCAAAGTCGTGGTCATGATCGAAAACCGGAGAGTGGACCTTGGCTTATGCAGCCATTAAGTAATTTTGGAAATTTTAATAAAGTAGATAGGAAGACAGAATTGCTTCTATAGCGTTTAATAGATCTGATAACGAGAACATGCATGCGTGGGAATGAGGGATTGGGAAAGGTAGGGGCCATTGGCCATTTCGCACATTCAATGAAAAAATGGCCCATTAAAATTTTAAATTTTACTATTGCTCAAAGGGGAATGGCCAATTTAAAATACTGAAAATGACTTAAAGCCCTAAAATGGCCTATTGTCAAAGGTGTTTTTCCCAATAGATAGAGCTTTAACTGTACTGCACATGCACGACACCGCTTCTTGCGTGTCAATGATGCATAACTCAGCGTTATGTTTTTTATTTTTTGATATCTTGAAGTTGCCATACACCTGGACAGTTGACTTGTTGTGCACATGTCCCTCAAACGCTCAGAGGTGTGGTTGAATGAACGGTAATTGTATATTGTATTGTATTACTTGCCTGTGTAAGATACTATGGTGTAGTATTTATACGGCAATATTAAAACTAGTGTTATACCGCCGTGCGTATGACATCACAATTATTTGCGGTTATGACGTCACAATGGGAGTAACGTCGTCAAAATGGTATCAGACTTGCGGGAATCATAGTTTCAGAGCCAAGTCGGCAATTTAGCTGGATTATAGGTGGGCGAGTAATAAACAGAATCCTAAACTTCCTTCTATTGAATACCATTTTTATTAAACTCGTTATTGATTTGGTATCAAACTCGCTTTCGCTCGTTTTATACAAAATCATTAACTCGTTTAATAAAACTGGTATTAAATAGAAGGTCGTTTAGTATCCGAGCTATGTATCATTAGAATAGATTCGTAAGTTTAGAGACTACATAATAACAACATAAACATAGGATGTTGCTTCAAGATGTATTGATCACATCGAGAGGTTCTGTACCAGTTGGAGGTCTTTAGAGACAATGTGAGTGAACTCGGTGAAGAACGTCGTCTTGTCTTGGGCTAGCATTTGGTCACTTTGAACTGAAAGGGGAAACATGGATGAGAAACAGACACTTTGAACTGAAAGGGGAAATATGGATGAGAAACAGAGACATTGAACTGAAAGGGGAAACATGGATGAGAAACAGACACTTTGAACTGAAAGGGGAAAATATGGATGAGAAACAGAGACATTTTAAACTGAAAGGGGAGAATATGGATGAGAAACAGAGACATTGAACTGAAAGGGGAAACATGGATGAGAAACAGACACTTTGAACTGAAAGGGGAAATATGGATGAGAAACAGAGACACTTTAAACTGAAAGGGGAGAATATGGATGAGAAACAGAGACATTGAACTGAAAGGGGAAACATGGATGAGAAACCGACACTTTGAACTGAAAGGGGGAAATATGGACGAGAAACAGACACATTAAACTGAAAGGGGAAATATGGATGAGAAATAGACACTTTGAACTGAAAGGGGAAAATATGGATGAGAAACGGATACATTGAACTGAAAGGAAATATGGATGAGAAACAGACACTTTGAACTGAAAGGGGAAAACATGGATGAGAAACAGACACATTTTGAACTGAAAGGGGAAAATATAGATGAGATAAAGACATGATTTGTGTGTTTGGCAAAAATACTATGTTTCATTTTGTCATGAATTTCGAATTATTATTCGTATAATAAACCGTAAATGTGTATGAAATAAAAGCTTTATTAACTATCTTATCACACTGACAGAAACATAACTAACGTATAGTTCCTACACCAATTAAATAATATCATAATACATTAAGTCCTCGAAATGTATATTTTACCAAATACTTTGGAAAAAAACACTTTTTACCAAAACTATTATATCAACTCATTTTCTCATCAACTCCTATACCCCTTGTCCAAATGTGACTTCCATATCCAAGTCATTTCAAAAGTCCATGTAGTATTGACAGTACCTGGATGAAAGTCTTTTACTCGATGTTTGGAGTTAACTTCTATTTGGCTTAAAAATTTAGTCATCTTGTATAATATATACTATATCCATTGTATGTTTTAGAAATATCAATTCAATATTGGACTTTATGTATTGAATTTCATGTATAAAATTTACTTACGTCGTCAAGGAGCCCAATGTAGTTGTCATATCCAGTAGCTTGACCAACATGCAACGCACAGTGAACAGTCAGGACGGGACCTAAGTCAGATAAAGACCGGTCAGCTGTATACTTCTAATACACATTGTCTCTCTTATTTCTATAAACATACATCAATACCGAGTTAATCTAGTCCTCTCTATTGGCAAATCAGAAAACGACTACTTACCACAGCTTAAATTCATTGGGAACTTTGAAACAAAATGTGAATGTTTACGCAACTCGTTCCCAAAATGGTCAGCATGTCCTGCCTTCCCTGTTGCACTCACCTATAGATGTTCAGAACAATGTTTGGTTATTGAGGCAATTCTATTAATATTTACCCTTCCCACTTGTTCAGGCTATATATTTCATTGTTTATTATATAAATTCACTTATTAATTTTTACACCATGAAGAGGCGTGAAAAACAGGATGCTTTCTTTGTCATGTTATGTTGGTAAATCGGATGACATTATAGATAGGCCCACCTTCAAGGCTTGTCATCAGAACATTTAATACAAATAATGTGTTAAAAAGTGAAGTCGAAAGTTTAGTAAAAGTATCATAAATCAATTTTCATGATCATGACAGTGAAAGAAAACTTAAAAAATTCAACTAGATTGTAATCGAACTTATTATTTTCATAATTTTCTAATTCATTGATTTTGAGCATGGTTTTGGAAAACAGCAAAATAACAACTTGGTATTTTTACAGTAACGTCACTTCCCCATTGCCACTACCATAATGAAAACATTACAACAATTTTTAAGGATTGGTCACAGTTTTAAAAAATTCGAATCGAAAAGAAACCCTACCATTCCAATAAACAAAGTCAAAATTGTTGCTATGGAAACAGGAAACAAATATGTTTTTATAAGTTCAAACCCCGGAAAGGCACATCTACATGATATGATATCAAATAGTTTTAGAGAACTGCTCCAGAAACAATGTATGATGGACGAAAGGACGGACAGACAGAGCCAAGGACCATATCCCCCCGCATTATATGCCGGTGATAATAACATGGGATCGTATGGGGAAAAGGCGATTTTTGCAATACGTTTGGGACATTGCTATCATTAAATGAAAATCATTCATGTTACACAAAATGTAAATGTTAATTGTAATGTATGGATATAACCTAAGGTAAGAATATAATTGACACCATTGTGCACTTATGTTGAGGTGGATGTTGGGGAAACAAAACAAAATGTTTTTTCATACATGATGATAATATTTTTTTTTATTAATGACATAGTTTGGTAAAATGATAGCATTCAATTAAGACAAATTTGTCTCTCAACAAAGTCATGACAATGATCAAATTTTGTAACATACAGCCTTCTTTAACAGTCACTATGACACCTTCAACACAGTCAAGCATTACAAAACCAAAAAAATATAGCCATTGGCTCTGTAGTTTTCAGATATAATTATTGCATTATCAACATTTAAAATTATAAAGCATTGCCTATGTTATCTCTATTACAGTTTAGTCAATCAGCAAATTCACAAATCATAATTCAAATTGGTTTATCTATACACATTAATATTATTATCCTTGACCTACAAAAGAAGTATTGCAGGTCTGACGAGCTAAATATTTTTTTTAAACTTTATCTTTAAGTAACACTTAAGTAGATTGGTAACAGTCGTAGTCACCGCAATGATTGATTTTAATGGAATAATTAGCAAACATACCATGACTAGAGCAGAGCTAATAAGCACAAAGTTTAGAATGCAGCAAGAGTTTTTGCTCTTAATCTTACAGTTGAGAATGACATTGCACCAAACACTCAGTATCTCGGTGAAAATAACGTGTTCGTAACGCTGCACAGTGTATTTTTACTCACAAGGCAAACATAAAGGAAAGGAAAGCCATTTAAACGGCGATGTTCATCTAAAACTTACATTCAATGAGGTTGTTTTAGGTTTAGCTTGTTTACACATTCCGACGACGAGAAACATGAGAATGGCGGCCGCCATGACATGACGTCATTCAAAGAACGGATAACTCTCATTTTAACAAATATCTGTCATAGTAGATATCTGTCATAGTAGATATATGTCATAGTAGATATCTGTCATAGCTTTTATACCTTTACTGTCGTCAGACACTTTTCTAACTAGATCCAGAATTTGATCAAGCTTCTGGTTGTTGTTATCAGGCGAATCTGACATCATGCCACATGCCTGCTGCGTGAACAGAGCAAGAATGATTACATGACGTCACTTGGTGTAAAAGATACGTTGCTGCTTCACATGACTATTATCTCATGTCCTCGAGCAGGGAGATTTTATATTACGTACGCTTCATTCAGCATGACTAGTGCAATTGGTTTCGCCGTCATCACGGATTATATAATGCTTTGATTTAAAAAGCGTGAATATTTAACGTCGCAATATTATGAACTTATATATGCTGTGACAGGGTTGATATTGCTCCGCAATAGGTTCCTTTATAGGGACAACAAAAATATATTTTAAAACAATAAATCGTATGAAATTGGTAATAATTATAGGATACCCTTTCATATCAAGTTTATGTCTCGAGTGAAATAATTTTGCTTTGTCTCGAGCCTTAGCGAACGAGTTTGAATTGTTGTATTGCCCGAGCGAGAGCGAGGGTTATACACAAATTTGAACGAGTTTCGTAAAAGTCATATGGCACACTTTCGAGTGTAATAATTACTCAACCGTGGTAAGATCACAATGAGTGTGTACAATAACATGTGTGATACCACAGCGTGCTGTCGTAACGACATAATCGCGCGACTGCAATATTTAGCGATTTTCTTGCAATTCAGCGCTATTTACATCATTGAGTAGTAAATAAAATACTAAACTCGGTCCCGTTTGATAACATGTTTATGAAACTCGTGAATGGCATCGGTATTTAACTCGCTTTCACTCGTTAAAATACCAAACCGTTCACTAGTACTCGTTTAATAAACATGTTATCAAACGGAACATCGTTAAGTATTCTATATATATCCTCACGCTGATGGACGGGGTCTAACCCACGAAACATGCTAGTAGCTATAAAACCCCGCTCCTTCTGTGGACGGGGTCTAACCCACTAAACATGCTAGTAGCTATAAAACTCCGCTCCTTCTGTGGACGGGGTCTAACATGCTAGTAGCTATAAAACTCCGCTCCTTCTGTGGACGGGGTCTAACCCACTAAACATGCTAGTAGCTATAAAACTCCGCTCCTTCTGTGGACGGGGTCTAACATGCTAGTAGCTATAAAACTCCGCTCCTTCTGTGGACGGGGTCTAACCCACGAAACATGCTAGTAGCTATAAAACTCCGCTCCTTCTGTGGACGGGGTCTAACATGCTAGTAGCTATAAAACTCCGCTCCTTCTGTGGACGGGGTCTAACCCACGAAACATGCTAGTAGCTATAAAACTCCGCTCTTTCTGTGGACGGTTTTATTCTCCTCCTGAATAACTTCAGTTGGTCCTGTCTCTGCATCCTTTAAGGGACCATATCGGTGAGGTCACATATGTGTCCAATGTTATAATTTGTGTCATTTAATTGAGAATTATCACCTTTAACCGAAAATAACAAGTTTAAGGTCAATCAGTTCAGTATAACGAAACTAAAGCCATTCAAAGTCGTGGTCATGATCGAAAACCGGACAGTGGACCTTGGCTTATGCAGCCATTAAGTAATTTTGGAAATTTTAATAAAGTAGATAGGATGACAGAATTGCTTCTATGGCGTTTAATAGATCCGATAACGAGAACATGCATGCGTGGGAATGAGGGATTGGGAAAGGTAGGGGCCATTGGCCATTTCGCACATTCAATGAAAAAATGGCCCATTAAAATTTTAAATTTTACTATTGCTTCAAAGGGGAATGGCCAATTTAAAATACTGAAAATGACTTAAAGCCCTAAAATGGCATTTTGTCAAAGGTGTTTTCCCAATCCCTGCTGGGATAGAGCTATAACTGTACTGCACATGCATGACATCGCTTCTTGCGTGTCAATGATGCATAACTCAGCATTATGTTTTTAATATTTTGATATCTTGAAGTTGCCATACACCTGGACATTTGACTTGTTGTGCACATGTCCCTTAAACGCTCAGAGGTGTGGTTGAATGAACTGTAATTGTATATTGTATCTTATTACTTGCATGTGTAAGATAAACTACCGGGCAAAAGAAAGGACTCACCTAAGTTTGTTTCTATTAATTCAATATTTAAAAGAAATCAGATGTATTTGACTATGGCACGATACAATAATACTTATCTGCAGTAGTTTGGATGACTTTGTTGGTGACTGTGGTTAACTTTTAGTTCAAATATCTTTTTGTAATGAAGACAGGGTTAAGAATTAAATTTACTCCAACATGACCCCTACCCTGTTTAAAATGTTGTAAATGTGTGCAGAATCAGGCACATTTATTTATTTTCACATAGGATATGTCTTATATGTCGGTGAACAATTGTGTATCATCAAAATATTTAAAAACAAAATTAGTTTTAAAATTTCATTTTTAAATTTTTTTTTTAAAAACATGTAGAAGTATTCTTTGACTGCTAACTAAACACCTGTACTTATCAGTTTTGGATTATGACATCGAAAACTTGAGATATTTGCAATTGAAAATCATACATATGATAAAATCAACTGAGGTGAGTCCTTTCTTTTGCCCGGTAGTTTACTATGGTGTAATATTTATACGGCAATATTAAAACAAGTGTAATACCGCCGTGTGTATGACATCACAATAATTTGCGGTTATGACGTCACAATGGGAGTAACGTCGTCAAAATGGTATCAGACTTGCGGGAATCATAGTTTCAGAGCCAAGTCTGCAATTTAGCTGGATTATAGGTGGGCGAGTAATAAACAGAATCCTAACCTTCCTTCTATTGAATACCATTTTTATTAAACTCGTTATTGATTTGGTATCAAACTCGCTTTCGCTCGTTTTATACAAAATCATTAACTTGTTTAATAAAACTGGTATTAAATAGAAGGTCGTTTAGTATCCGAGCTATGTATCATTAGAATAGATTCGTAAGTTTAGAGACGATATAATGACAACAACAACATAGGATGTTGCTTCAAGATTTATTGATCACATCGAGAGGTTCTGTACCAGTTGGAGGTCATTAGAGACAATGTGAGTGAACTCGGTGAAGAACGTCGTCTTGTCTTGGGCTAGCATTGGGTCACTTTGAACTGAAAGGGGAAACATGGATGAGAAACAGAGACACTTTGAACTAAAAGGGGAAAATATGGATGTGAAACAGACACTTTAAACTGAAAGGGGAGAATATGTATGAGAAACAGAGACATTGAACTGAAAGGGGAAACATGGATGAGAAACAGACACTTTGAACTGAAAGGGGAAAATATGGATGAGAAACAGACACATTAAACTGAAAGGGGAAATATGGATGAGAAATAGACACTTTGAACTGAAAGGGGAAAATATGGATGAGAAACGGAGACATTGAACTGAAAGGGGAAATATGGATGAGAAACAGACACTTTGAACTGAAAGGGGAAAACATGGATGAGAAACAGAGACATTTTGAACTGAAAGGGGAAAATATAGATGAGAAATAGAGACATGATTTGTGTGTTTAGCAAAAATACTATGTTTCATTTTGTCATGAATTTCGAATTATTATTCGTATAATAAACCGTAAATGTATATGAAATAAAAGCTTATTAACTATCTTATCACACTGACAGAAACATAACTAACGTATAGTTCCTACACCAAATAAATAATATCATAATACATTAAGTCCTCGAAATGTATATTTTACCAAATACTTTGGAAAAAACACTTTTTACCAAAACTATTATATCAACTCATTTTCTCATCAACTCCTATACCCCTTGTCCAAATGTGACTTCCATATCCAAGTCATTTCAAAAGTCCATGTAGTATTGACAGTACCTGGATGAAAGTCTTTTACTCGATGTTTGGAGTTAACTTCTATTTGGCTTAAACATTTAGTCATCTTGTATAATATATACTATATGCATTGTATGTTTTAGAAATATCAATTCAATATTGGACTTCATGTATTGAATTTCATGTAAAAAATTTACTTACGTCGTCAAGGAGCCCAATGTAGTTGTCATATCCAGTAGCTTGACCAACATGCAACGCACAGTGAACAGTCAGGACGGGACCTAAGTCAAATAAAGACCGGTCAGCTGTATACTTCTAATACACATTGTCTCTCTTATTTCTATAAACATACATCAATACCGAGTTAATTTAGTCCTCTCTATTGGCAAATCAGAAAACGCGTACTTACCACAGCTTAAATTCATTGGGAACTTTGAAACAAAATGTGAATGTTTACGCAACTCGTTCCCAAAATGGTCAGCATGTCCTGCCTTCCCTGTTGCACTCACCTATAGATGTTCAGAACAATGTTTGGTTATTGAGGCAATTCTATGAATATTTACCCTTCCCACTGTTGAAGAGTGATAACCATGTATGTTATATTGTCCGCTTATAAAGATTATAAACTACACCGTGGAGTAACATCTTGGACAATAGGCTGTCGTTATTCGCTTATGAAGCTTATAAACTACACCGTGGAGTAACAGCTTGGACAATAGGCTGTCGTTATTCGATAATAAAGCTTATAAACTACACCGGGGAGTAACAGCTTGGACAATAGGCTGCCGTTATTCGCTTATAAAGCTTATACACTACACCGTGGATTAACATCTTGGACAATAGGCTGTCGTTATTCGCTTATGAAGCTTATACACTACACCGTGGAGTAACAGCTTGGACAATTGGCTGTCGTTATTCGCTTATGAAGCTTATAAACTACACCGTGGAGTAACAGCTTGGACAATAGGCTGTCGTTATTCGCTTATGAAGCTTATAAACTACACCGTGGAGTGACAGCTTGGACAATAGGCTGCCGCTATTCGCTTATGAAGCTTATACACTACACCGTGGAGTAACAGCTTGGACAATAGGCTGTCGTTATTCGCTTATGAAGCTTATACACTACACCGTGGAGTAACAGCTTGGACAATAGGCTGTCGTTATTCGCTTATAAAGCTTATACACTACACCGTGGAGTAACAGCTTGGACAATTGGCTGTCGTTATTCGCTTATGAAGCTTATAAACTACACCGTGGAGTAACAGCTTGGACAATAGGCTGTCGTTATTCGCTTATGAAGCTTATAAACTACACCGTGGAGTGACAGCTTGGACAATAGGCTGCCGCTATTCGCTTATGAAGCTTATACACTACACCGTGGAGTAACAGCTTGGACAATAGGCTGTCGTTATTCGCTTATGAAGCTTATAAACTACACCGTGGTGTAACAGCTTGGACAATAGGCTGCCGTTATTCGCTTATAAAGCTTATACACTACACCGTGGAGTAACATCTTGGACAATTGGCTGTCGTTATTCGCTTATGAAGCTTATAAACTACACCGTAGAGTAACAGCTTGGACAATAGGCTGCCGTTATTCGCTTATAAAGCTTATAAACTACACCGTGGAGTAACAGCTTGGACAATAGTCTGTCGTTATTCGCTTATAAAGCTTATAAACTACACCGTGGAGTAACATCTTAGACAAAAGGCTGTCGTTATTCGCTTATGAAGCTTATAAACTACACCGTGGAGTAACAGCTTGGACAATAGGCTGTCGTTATTCGCTTATAAAGCTTAAAAACTACACCGGGGAGTAACATCTTGGACAATAGGCTGCCGTTATTCGCTTATAAAGCTTATACACTACACCGTGGAGTAACAGCTTGGACAATAGGCTGTCGTTATTCACTTATAAAGCTTATAAACTACACCGTGGAGTAACAGCTTGGACAATAGGCTGTCGTTATTCGCTTATAAAGCTTATACACTACACCGTGGAGTAACAGCTTGGACAATAGGCTGCCGTTATTCGCTTATAAAGCTTATAAACTACACCGTGGAGTAACAGCTTGGACAATAGGCTGCCGTTATTCGCTTATGAAGCTTATAAACTACACCGTGGAGTAACAGCTTGGACAATAGGCTGCCGTTATTCGCTTACAAAGCTTATAAACTACACCGAAGAGTAACAGCTTGGACAATAGGCTGCCGTTATTCGCTTATAAAGCTTATACACTACACCGTGGAGTAACAGCTTGGACAATAGGCTGTCGTTATTCGCTTATAAAGCTTATAAACTACACCGTGGAGTAAGAGCTTGGACAATAGGCTGTCGTTATTCGCTTATGAAGCTTATAAACTACACCGTGGAGTAACAGCTTGGACAATAGGCTGCCGCTATTCGCTTATGAAGCTTATAAACTACACCGTGGAGTAACAGCTTGGACAATAGGCTGCCGTTATTCGCTTATAAAGCTTATAAACTACACCGTGGAGTAACAGCTTGGACAATAGGCTGTCGTTATTCGCTTACAAAGCTTATAAAGTACACCGTGGAGTAACATCTTGGACAATAGGCTGCCGTTATTCGCTTATGAAGCTTATAAACTACACCGTGGAGTAACAGCTTGGACAATAGGCTGCCGTTATTCGCTTATAAAGCTTAAAAACTACACCGTGGAGTAACAGCTTGGACAATAGGCTGCCGTTATTCGCTTATAAAGCTTATAAACTACACCGTGGAGTAACAGCTTGGACAATAGTCTGTCGTTATTCGCTTATAAAGCTTAAAAACTACACCGGGGAGTAACATCTTGGACAATAGGCTGCCGTTATTCGCTTATAAAGCTTATAAACTACACCGTGGAGTAACAGCTTGGACAATAGTCTGTCGTTATTCGCTTATAAAGCTTAAAAACTACACCGGGGAGTAACATCTTGGACAATAGGCTGCCGTTATTCGCTTATAAAGCTTATACACTACACCGTGGAGTAACACCTTGGACAATAGGCTGTCGTTATTCGCTTATAAAGCTTATAAACTACACCGTGGAGTAACAGCTTGGACAATAGGCTGCCGTTATTTGCTTATGAAGCTTAAAAACTACACCGGGGAGTAACATCTTGGACAATAGGCTGTCGTTATTCGCTTATAAAGCTTATACACTACACCGTGGAGTAACAGCTTGGACAATAGGCTGTCGTTATTCGCTTATAAAGCTTATAAACTACACCGTGGAGTAAGAGCTTGGACAATAGGCTGTCGTTATTCGCTTATGAAGCTTATAAACTACACCGTGGAGTAACAGCTTGGACAATAGGCTGCCGCTATTCGCTTATGAAGCTTATAAACTACACCGTGGAGTAACAGCTTGGACAATAGGCTGCCGTTATTCGCTTACAAAGCTTATAAAGTACACCGTGGAGTAACAGCTTGGACAATAGGCTGCCGTTATTCGCTTATAAAGCTTAAAAACTACACCGGGGAGTAACATCTTGGACAATAGGCTGCCGTTATTCGCTTATAAAGCTTATACACTACACCGTGGAGTAACAGCTTGGACAATAGGCTGTCGTTATTCGCTTATGAAGCTTATACACTACACCGTGGAGTAACAGCTTGGACAATAGGCTGTCGTTATTCGCTAATAAAGCTTATACACTACACCGTGGAGTAACATATTGGACAATTGGCTGTCGTTATTCGCTTATGAAGCTTATAAACTACACCGTGGAGTAACAGCTTGGATATAGGCTGCCGTTATTCGCTTATGAAGCTTATAAACTACACCGTGGAGTAACAGCTTGGACAATAGGCTGCCGTTATTCGCTTACAAAGCTTATAAACTACACCGAAGAGTAACAGCTTGGACAATAGGCTGCCGTTATTCGCTTATGAAGCTTATAAACTACACCGTGGAGTGACAGCTTGGACAATAGGCTGCCGCTATTCGCTTATGAAGCTTATACACTACACCGTGGAGTAACAGCTTGGACAATAGGCTGTCGTTATTCGCTTATGAAGCTTATAAACTACACCGTGGAGTAACAGCTTGGACAATAGGCTGTCGTTATTCGCTTATAAAGCTTATAAACTACACCGTGGAGTAACAGCTTGGACAATAGGCTGCCGTTATTCGCTTATAAAGCTTATAAACTACACCGTGGAGTAACAGCTTGGACAATAGGCTGTCGTTATTCGCTTATAAAGCTTATACACTACACCGTGGAGTAACAGCTTGGACAATAGGCTGTCGTTATTCGCTTATAAAGCTTATACACTACACCGTGGAGTAACATATTGGACAATTGGCTGTCGTTATTCGCTTATGAAGCTTATAAACTACACCGTGGAGTAACAGCTTGGACAATAGGCTGTCGTTATTCGCTTATAAAGCTTATAAACTACACCGTGGAGTAACAGCTTGGACAATAGGCTGCCGCTATTCGCTTATGAAGCTTATAAACTACACCGTGGAGTAAGAGCTTGGACAATAGTCTGTCGTTATTCGCTTATAAAGCTTAAAAACTACACCGGGGAGTAACATCTTGGACAATAGGCTGTCGTTATTCGCTTATGAAGCTTATAAACTACACCGTGGAGTAACAGCTTGGACAATAGGCTGTCGTTATTCGCTTATAAAGCTTATACACTACACCGTGGAGTAACAGCTTGGACAATTGGCTGTCGTTATTCGCTTATGAAGCTTATAAACTACACCGTGGAGTAACAGCTTGGACAATAGGCTGTCGTTATTCGCTTATAAAGCTTATAAACTACACCGTTGAGTAACATCGTGATAGGGCGGGATAGCGCAGTGGTTCGGCTTCGGATCAAGAGGTCTGCAGTAGAGAACTGTTCTACACGCAGTTAGGTTAGGGTGCAATACCACACTGAATTTCAGCGCAGTACCACCCATGGTTCGCTAGTTCCAGCCGTTGCTCGCAGGTGTCACCGCAATGCATAGCCACGTGGCGTTGCGGGCTTTCTCCCTGCCGTAATACTAGCAGCCGCGATATAAGTGAAATACTCTTGAAAGCGGCGTTAAACCCAACCTCACCTAACAGCTTGATACTCATTCGATAAGTTAAAGTGGGGTGATCCAACTACCAAATATTGGGTAAATCACGACCCATCAATGATAGGAAATGTACACTCAACAGCAAAAGAAAGACCACCATACAAGATGAAACATACTTAAATCCATAAACACGACTGAAACAGAAATACACCATGTCTTCAGACCCCAACTAAACTGACTTTGAATTTTTAAAACATTATCTATTCATATGTCTTAAAGACATGAGTTTTAAGAAATCGTTGTTTTGAAATCTTCTTATCCAGACGAGATAGTCAAAAGGGGTTATTTTGCTTTGTTTTATGACGCCCTACAGTAATGCTGCGTCAATATATTTGCGTCCATTTTATTTATGTCAATTACATTTTTACATTTTATAACTTTTTAACTTAAATGAAAAAGTATCTAGCCAAAACTCATTGTTAAAAATTCAACTTAATATTTGAACTAACATCTTTAAAGGATAGATGAAATGCATTTTTCTCAAGAATGACAGATGATTGCCTCTACGTATATTGAATATCGGAATCAATTGAGCATAAAATCGAGACAATATACACTTGCAATTGATAATTAAGACGATTTTAATTCACCCATTTTAACACTATCGCAATTTGTTCGGCCAATCCTTTTGAAAATGCTCACTGAGGCGTGACTGTGATAAGCGATAGACGGGGCGGCTAGATAGCTTCTCCGCCGATGTCTCGTTAATTAATTAATGATAATTATCACTGCCGCTAAATGAATTTATGAGGTGTATTACATCGCCAAAAAGACATGTTTATGTAATAATTGTGTAATTGTCATCTGCGGAATTACCTAGTTGGATATCTAAACATTCGATATATGGGAAATTTAAGTTTGTTTATTGAAGATATCTTTGTGAATTTAACAATCAAAATATTGCGAAATTACGTTGAATTGTGACTATCGCTGAAAATCAAATTCCTCCACATACGTCACAGAAGTCATCCCTTCACGGGTCACACCCCCGCAGACTTTCATTCTGGTCGCCGGGGCTAAATCAGGCGGTTTTTTAAAAAGTCGTATATAAGTAATTTATGGACCGAATTCAGAAATTTAAAATCGAGCAATTGTCAAATTGACATCCCATTTTAATGAATCCGATTTGGACCATATGTCATTTCATCCATCCTTTAACAGTGGATTACGTCTAAAGTTACATAACACGTGCCAATCAAAGACCAACTTCCAAACGCAAGGCATAACTCTTGCCAGTCTGCATTACTGGCTGATTTAAGCCTTGCGGTTTTCCCTCGCTTTGTTGTGCCTAGACAGTGAATCGCTGCACCAGAAATGCATGGTGGGCCTGGATTTCTTAGCACAAATTTCTTAAGGATATACTGCAATGCCTTAATCAGCCGGTTATGGAGACTGACAAGAGTTATGCCTTGCATTGGGAAGTTGATCAAAGACATTCAAAATCTACTTTCTCCAACAGAATGTTTCGCGTTTTTTTGTGAGGTGACTTTGTTTTACGGTTGAGTGTATACCTAATATTCTAATCAACGGTGTTATTAAGTTTGAACTGTTCAACCAACTTACATTTCACGAAATTAGACTTAACCGAAAACTACAGTGAAAATAAATCTCTCTTAACCCTTAAGTCATGCACGATTTGTTTTGGAACAGTGATAACATACCCTCGAACGATTTACTGTCGCTGACTCCGTCAACTGTTGCTGTCACGACGCCGTCAGCAACCTGCAGTTTAACGTTGTTGAGAGCTCCACTTCGGGGCTGGAGAACGGAAAATTAAACATCGGTTTGTACTTCGTCTATGTAAGTAACTGTTTGCTCAGTTGCTTTGGGAGAGTTACTCAATGATATCGTAAATATTATAACCAATACGGGGTATAAAAAGCAATTTAATTAATTTTAACCAATAGACCATGTCATATTTATATTTATTACCTACGGGGGCAATCATATCGGGGTTCATATTTTTCATACGATACCCTAGGGCAACATATCACTTTGTCATGGTGACGTGACGTCATAAACAATACTATGACGTCACATTTCGTCTTTGATGTTGCGTTCTATATGCGCGACGGTGGGTCGCCAGCCTATGGTTGAAAGTGGATTTTAGCGTGTTTTCATTAATTTCACGACTTCGGTAATAAACAGAATATCATAGTCGTGTCTTTGCCATACTATGTTAACGACACTCGTGCCTGAATATCGGTATATCCCTCGCTCTCGCTCGGGAAATACTAATATTCAGGCACTCGTGTCGTAAACATAGTATGACATAGACACTCATATAATATCTTTATATAATGTGATACTTTGATATATGATGGTAAATAAAATATTTTGTGGAATATTAAAGTGACAGAGTAGCTATCTCAACATATCTCAAGCTTTAATAAGTGCAAAATACAATATGACCATTTAAGTTCGCCTCCAGGACACCAGGGATTTTTTGTAATTATCAAGCTAAGATGTGGATGCGTCAACGATTGACAATAAGATCACGTAAATACTACAACATGTATTATTACGTGCGCATATTTTCCAATAAAACAAGTATGGAGTCTTGTGGAGGTAAATATCGGTTTTCATTGACCTGAGTCAAACAATAGTCACCTCAATAAGATTCCATACTTGTATATTGATCTCTTTGATGAACTCACCGTGTAATCAACTCTGAGATCATGTTGGACTCCCTTCACATTACGGACCAGGAACTCCAGGTACGTCCCTCTGTTGATGATGTAGATGCTCCCCTCTTCGTCGCAGTGGGAGTTAGACATGACGGCCCGTCCTCTACCTGTCACGGGACCAGTCTGTTGCATCAAGAAGGTGAAAGTCACTTTGTATCCAAAGTAGGCGTTGGAGAATCGGTTGACTCGGAGTCCGGTGTTGTTCTTGAAGTTTCCAAGTCCTTCTCTGGTAATCTCAACGCCGTTGTTGTTCACGTACACATTCTTCCCGGAGCGATCCGCCACGCCATCGGTGAATGGTATAAAAAGCTCAGGCGTGCAGGCTGGGGAGATTAACGTGGAACCTTTTATTTGTGAATTAATCTTTACGAATTTCTGTATTTTTTACTTAAGTCATTTTATGAGATCTGAATGTGTCCGATCTATTGCAGAAAAACTAGTGGTCCGATTCTTTTCAAAATTTGCACTAATCTTCTATACTACTAGGTGTAGTGTTGATTTACAGATAAGTTTTGGGGTATTTTTTAAAATGAATTTTTACATAATACATTACACAAGTGTATTAATTTGATAAAGCCATATCAAACTTAGATAGCTATGTCAGGTATATACTTCAATACACTAAGCGGCAAAATAAACCATATCTTATTTTCAACAAGTATTTCTGACGTCTAAAGTCCAGTTTGAATGTCTGTGATGAGTATCTTGTAACTAGATATACACAATTTCTGTTCAAACACATTTTAGGTGCTGAACTTATCATTTCAAAGGTTTTCTTTTTACATAATGTTTGGTATGTAAAAACTTTTGTACAACTTTATGAAATATAGAAACATGTCAGTAAAACTAGTACTGTTGTCGACAAAATGCATTTTCTTGGACTTTAAATCGATGACGCATCGTTGCTGAAGGATGTCATAAAACAAGCCAAAAGTCATATTTCTCTTTCCTAATTATATATAATTCGCCTGGTTAAGCAGATTAAAAAACGACGATTTTTTTTAAAAAGTGTTTTTAAATATGGACAGATTATGTTTCAAAAATTAAAAATTACAGTTAGTTGGACTTTAGAGACATGGTGTAACCGTGTTCGAGTCATCACTCGTTGATAAAATATGTATTAGATGTATACCATCTTGTGGCCGCGAGTCTACATTTCTAACACTGTTTCTAATGAAGACCGAGATGCATCACTGGCCTGTGGCCGGTGGAGTCTACTAACGCCTACAGGGACAAACGCCTACAGTCTAAAACAAACAACTTTATATATGCACCAGTGGTTTTGATTTTTACAGCCTTGAACCTTTCATCAAAGTGGAATGACCCGTTACTTTGTGCACTAATGCCTACAACCTGTTACTTACTAATGTCTACAGTGAAAACATGTCACATTATATACATTTTACCATATCTTCATTATAGCATTATAGTATATAACATATTCAACACATTACATCTTATGTGTCACACAGATACACATGTATAGGATTACATATATGCACATATCTACTAATAAATATATCACATTTCACATACAAATGTATTTATAATTTTTGAATGAATAAATGTATAACACAAAAAGGTGTTAAAAAGGGGGTCATGGGGTCACAAAATCTACAATTTAGAATCTCAATTGGCCAAGGAGTCTGCACACAACCTTATAGCTCTCTAGACCTTTTGGAACTGGAGAAAATAGGTTGTTAAGGTCGTGACAACTCAAACTGTAGCTATAGGCGTTTGTCCCTGTAGGCAT
The DNA here is from genome assembly GCA_936450465.1 of Gibbula magus. Classification (NCBI taxonomy): domain Eukaryota; kingdom Metazoa; phylum Mollusca; class Gastropoda; order Trochida; family Trochidae; genus Gibbula; species Gibbula magus. The sequence continues at coordinate 38,079,547 of OW388294.1, read as the reverse complement.
CAATACACCTAATCCTGTGGCTACACAGCACAGCAGAGCACAGCACAGTGATGAATCTCGTTGGGGTCAAAGTATGTGCCAGTTCATCCATAAGATTCATTAGATTGAACTAAATCTTACTCACAGGTAGGAGTGACGCTTCCCCCGTGCACACACGTGCAGTTGTAGCTCTCGTATACAGTTCCCGGGGCGCAGGGCCTCACGAGCCAGCCCCGACCGGGGACCTTCTCCTCGTACTTGCTCCTATCTCCGCTCACTGGTCGAGTGGACCCGTCACACTCCGCCACCCAAACAGGCGGTTGGTCGTCGGGAACCGTGACTAAACGAATCAGTTTAGAAATTCAGTAAATCAATCGTACTGGGACCGACCAATACCTCACCTACGCAGGTGTGCACACCATCTGTCGGGGAAGGACTATAGGAGCTCTCCCCCAGGATGTCGGGGAATTTTATCTTGGGGGAGCCATCATAGCAATATTTAGTATCGGATCCAGGGGCGGATATGTGGACCCCCCTTCCATTGGTGAACCCCCTCCCCTTTTCAAAATTCCTGGAATGAGATTTCTGTTACAATTATGTTGCAGTCATTAACAACACCGATTGCTCCGAAAGTGCAACAACCCTCGCTTTGTGCCCTTAATGCAACGTCGATCTTTTCAATTAGCAGTTCCAATGTAAGGGTAATACATAGATTAAGGACCGTATTTTGTAAGTATCTGCAAAGGTGGATATGGTTGTTGATCAGCTTGAACCGTGTGCCTCTAGTCTAGTCTAGACTAGTCTAGTCTAGTGACATGTGATACACATCTCAATTGATACACATCTCAATTGATACATATCTCAATGGATACACGTATATCAACGGCCAAACTAACCAAGCTTATATTTTCGTGAAAATGTTTATCAAGGATAAAGGCACAGTGTCAAACGTTATGACCTCAATGGCATTGCGTCAAGGGAAACATATTTCAAGTATCAAGAGACTTTTACCAGTTATCGAACCAACATTCGCATCACTGATGTAAGGCGTATTCAAGTTTCAGAAAGATTGACGATTGAGAATGCGTGCCCTACTCATATTATAACATGAGAAAGCGAAATTTTGGGGCATAACTCATAAAGAGCCACCGAGTATGTTGATAGACATAACGAAAAAATGAAAAAAATCTATCGTATTGAAATATATACACTTAATTTTTCGCAGATTTTTCAACTCAAAATAAGCGGAGAAATCACCCTATTTAATAAAGGTGTTTTTCAGGACTAAATATTCAGCAAGTCTACCATTTTCAAGCGCAAAGCATTGTGGTCTAACCCAAACACTGTAAACAAACGTACAAAAGAGAAATATAGTTTATAATTACTCACATAAATTGAATTATTATGTATTGATAGATTTTAGCCAAAGCTCAACTCTATAATTTAATAGTATCTTCAATTTGGTGTACATCTTTATATATTTATGGTATCTATGTATCTATCTATGTATCTATCTATGTATCTATGTATCTATGTATCTATGTATCTGTATATCTGTGTATCTGTGTATCCGATGGGGGCTCAAACAGGAAATATATTGATAGAATTAGTGTTTGTTCTTACCTTATTGAGAGTTCATATAGGTTTCCTAAAAGAAGGGAAAATGGAACATATTTACAGTGACCAGGAAATAACTAGTTTGAACTTCCGCTGGTTATATAAAAGCTCACTTGGTGTCTCGTCGGTGCATGCGGCCCTGGAAGTTGTGCATGTCAACACGTCCTGGGACCAGTAGGTGCCGGGCGCACACGGTAAGGTGTGGTATCTCTTTCCGTTGTCAACACACTGCAGGTAGTTGCGGCAGTCGCTCTTATCAGCCATGAAGCCAACACCGTTCTCGTAACGGCAACCAGAACAGGGATCCGGCGCACCTGTACAGAAGCAGAGACAGGAGTACTTAGTATAGAGTCAAACAACACCGGTATAGCGCAGTAGTTTGTGCGTTTGGCTTCGGGTCAAGAGGTCTGGGGTTCGAATCATACCAGACCTCCTGGGGAGAACTGTTCTACATGCCGTAAGTTTTTGGTGCAATGCTACACTGGATTCCAGCGCAGTGCAACCCATGGTTCGCTAGTTACAGCTGATACTGATGCCGATATAAGTGAACTACTCTTGAAGCGGCGTTAAACCCACCTCGCCTCACCTCGCCTCATTTCATCTTACATCAACTCACGTTTGTGCTTAATTTAAACTTATCACTGTTTTTAAATTTTTAAATTTTTTAATTAAAAATTAGTATTTGATTTCCGAGTGAAATTTCAAAACTTATGATCATTTCGATGGAAACGAATGATTATTTTTAAATGGTATCCTGGGTAATTCTTTATTACGATAATAGCGTTTTAGTTCCAGGGGCCTTGTACCAGGCGGTGGTATTGCAGTTGTTGTCGTATTGCTTCCGGTTCGATAATTTCACGGGTCAAAATATGTAAATAATGTAATGACTTTGAAAATTTCTAGATATACGTACAGGCAACCAGAGCACATTCGCGAGTTTCATATTTTACGAATTCACCGGAACAGTCAGCGCCGCCATATTGAGGAGTGGGATTAGAGCAGGTGCGTGTGGAGGTGACGGTTTCCACTCCCTCCCCACAGGTCACTGAACAGCCACTGGGCGTGGGAGACCACGGGCTCCATCCTCCAGGAACTGGGTAAAACATATAGACACTCGATCAAGGTGATGGCATGGTGTGATAATAAGGGATTGTATTTCTTACTGAGCCACCTTAACCAAGATACATAGCTCTGACAGGTGTCAGTGGAAACGATAGGGATAACGGAATACCGACATGTTCTCTCACTTTAGCTATCTTAGACCACATCAACATACAGTAGGATGGTGAGTTGCCTCTGGAAAGCCACTCTGAAAGTTGCCGCTCTAGAAGTTTTCAAGGTTAGTTTCCAACCAACTGACGCCGGTTAAAGAACATACTGGGACAATTAACAGGAACAGGATTTAAAGCAACGAATGCAAACTTAACACTGTCAACACATGATGAGGCAAACTCTCACCACTGTATAACTTACCGGGACAGTGAACTAACAGACAAGATTCAAGATACAGCGAAATGGTGAACTGAATTTCAAATTGGAATTGCCTCAATCAGACATAAACAAAATGTGGTGATACTTCGTAAGCGCAAATACTTTAATTCATTCCAAAACGAAATTGAAAATTCATTGTTTTAAAGAACTGAGTAACGTGTGTGTGTGTGGGGGTGGGGGGGGGGGGGGGGGGGGGGGGGGGTGAGTGCACTTACCCGCACAGAACTGTTCCGGAAGTCGAGTCACCAAGGCTTCCAGTTCGGCGAACTCAGTGATGGTCTTCACGTCCGCACTAGAGGAAGCTATACCAATCAGTTCAGTCGTGTTAACCTTTCGCCCAACTCCCACTGCCACCATTCTTATTCCCGCATCACGTGACTCTTGTGCCGCAGCCAGGGTTAGAGTGGTATTCTTGGACTCACCGTCAGTGATGACGATACCAACCTGGAGTACCCCCTTTTTCTTGTCAGCAGCAAACATCTCATTCATTTTGGCGATACCCAGGTCAGTGGCTGTACCATCTTTAGGGTGGTCGAACGCCATTATCTTTTCTTTAAGGTGTGCTGTGTCGTGACTCAGACCGACCGAATCCGTAACTCTGGCACTGTACACCACAGCACCAAGACGACTGGAGACACTGGTGTCGTTGGAACTGACCCAGTCGGCTAGTTGGGTGACAGCGGTCTTCAGCCTAATGAAGTCATCAGATGTTATGCTGTCTGACCCATCCAACACTGCGATCACGTCCATGCTGCACTCTGGAGGTAGAGGGGAACGAAGGTGTTTAAAGGAATATTCCAACGTATTTTCAAATCATTTCTTGCAAAAAAAATTAGTTTTTAGGTATTTCTGACAAAATATATTTTTTATTTGGTCAGCGGGTGAGGTAATTACATCAAATATAAACCATCACTTTGGCTCGACATGGAGGGGCGCCATGTTCCTTGAAAACATGGCGTCATTGACACACCACAGAAATCGGTGCAAGGAGTTTCGATTGTAAACTCCGTACATCTTTGTGCCGTAGAGTTTGTACAATTCTAGACTTCTAGGCTGTGGAATAAATAATCCTTTAACGTGAGCATATGCCCCGTAGCTCTTGAGGTTTTGGCGACTTACATAGGAAATAAAGGTCTATAATATACATTGAAAGGTCAATATATGCAACAATGCCAGTTCATTCATTTCTTAAAGTGTTTTTCATAAAATAAAAATAATTAACTCTGAAACATGCCAAAAAATCATATGTGCAGATTTTAGTTCAAATAATTTCGCGAACTTACATATTCACCAAAATCGACAACTCTATGATTACTGCTTGTTCCGATCAAAATCGAGCAACGATCGCGACACTACGCATGTGCAGACACCGTAAATCATATACCGAATATTCTAGCATTGAAACGGTAATTTTAGGCAACAGTCAGCACTGCACTTCCCGAACACCATCTGTAACATTTGACATATGTGACTCACCCACACTCTGAATGTACCCATATACATGTGAGATACCCACACTCTGAATGTACCCATATACATGTGACTCACCCACACTCTGAATGTACCTATATACACGTGATATACCCACAGCAATAAAACACAGGCGGTCAATGGGACCGACAGCGTGCTCTGAGCATGAGACAATAAAACATGTTCGTTATTTAAGAGATCAGTTATAGCATCGCTTAGCAAATGACGTATTATTTTACGTCAATTTGATTGTTCAATTGCTAGTGAATGTGTTCTACGACGGGAGGCAATACTATTTTCAAAATATAGCTTATACAAATAACATAATATATCAACGTTTTTTTATATAAAAGCGAGTAATTGTTTAAGGGCATCTTTTATAGGAAATAGAAGACTCGTTGTTGTGCTTTATCGTGGTATATAAAATACCCACGGCAATAAAACACAGGAGGTCAATGGGACCGACAGCGTGCTTTATGAGACAATAAAACATGCTCGTGATTTTAGACGTCAGTTTGAGCGTCGCTTTGCAAATGACGTCACATGTTACGTCACTTTGATTATTCAATGCTAGTGAACGTGTTCTACGACGGGAGGCATTAATATTTTCCAAAAAATAATATATACAAACAACATAATATCTGCACGCCTTTTATATAAAAGCGAGTAACTGTTTGAGGGCATCTCATATAAAAAAAATAGAAGACTCGTTGTTGTGCTTTATCGTAGAATAAAACATAGCAGAGAGCATAAAACACTCAAGGCTGCGCCCTTCGTGTTTTATGCTTCCAGCTATGTTTTATTCAACGATAAAGCACGCCAACTCGTCTTCTATTTCTTAAGTATGCTCCGTGCTATATTTTATTTTACGATAGAGGACGCCAACTCGTCTTCTATTTCTTAAAACAATATAACGGAATGCTTACTTTCAGCCCTGACAGTCAGGGAACACAGCAGCAGAGCTGACAGAGCAACGTTCAGAATCCTCATCCTACCGTCTGGGAGGCCACGTGGAGGAATGAAAGTAGATTAGTAAATGAAAGTTTAAATATACTCATGGACATTAATGAAACTATCAAGAAATGTTACTTAACCTAAAAAAAAGTATGACATTGATAAGATACATGAATTTAGGAATAGTATTTATAACAGATAAATAATTTGCGTCTCAGAGCTGACCTAGTTGTTAGAGGTCATGGTGACCTGCGAAGTGAGGTCAACTGTTTGGCTAATGAGGTCACGCACGTGCTTTGTAGCGCAGCTTGTAATACGTCTTGGACAAGGACCAATCGCTCACACAAACAACATTTTGAGAGGAAGAAACAAGTAAAGAAAACTTGGTTCAATACTCAATGCAAAGAAAAACGAAAATGTTATCTTAAAGCGAAAAGACGCTATAAGAAATCTCAAAATAAACTAAATCAGTGTTACTTTAAATATCATGTTAAAATGTACTATCCAAGAAATCGAGAAAGCTGTTAAATCTCTGAAACGATGTAAAAGCAGCGGTGTAGATTTATAATTCAATTGTTTGGTCCACTATGGAATATGGTGTTGCTATACGGGGTGTTTATGATTTTTCTTTTATTAATGCTGTGCAAAATAGAGCGATGCGCTTCTTTTTAGGCCTCCGTAAGTTTGCGCCTAATAATGCTGTTATTGGGGATATGGGTTGGACGCCATCTTATATTTTACAGTGGTGTAGCGTAGTTAGACTTTACAGGCGTTTATGCAACATCGCAAATGATAGATTAACAGCTAAGATTTTTAATTGGGGAAATAATCAAGCTTTAAATAACAGGAGAAATTGGAATTTTAAAATTCGCCTCAAACTTTTAAACTTGGATTTATCTCACTTCGCCAATGTTTCGCTCAATTATCATGCTAAGTTTGTTGTCTCTGAGGTAAAGCGGGTGATGATGGATTGGTTTATAATTAAGTGGAGACAGGATATATCACAGCCTTTTAGTTCTACGGGTACTGGGGGGAATAAGTTAAGATTATATTGTACTTTAAAGAATGATTTTACTGTAGCTCATTACGTAGAACTTCCCACCCCCAGGTCGCACAGAAGAGCACTGGCTCAGTTTAGATGTGGAGTTGCTCCGATTAGAGTTGAGACTGGCCGGTATGATGGTACTATTTTAAATGAAAGAGTGTGTTTATATTGTAAAGATGAAATTGAAGATGAATACCATGTCTTAATGAAATGTCCATTGTATGAATGTGAGAGATCTATTTTATTTAGAAAATGTTATTTGGAACGTGATAATTTTACCAATTTTAACAATGATCAAGAGTTACATTTTATATTTTCCAGTCCAAATGTATGTTTTATTGCCGCCAAAACCTGCCATATTATTCTTTCTAAACGCAAATCTTATGTATGTTCTTCTTAATTTTAGTTATTTATTCTTATCGTGCAAATATTTGTAACCTGTAATTTTATATATATTTGTATATATTTATTTATTTATATTTTTGTATCATTTTAATGACTTTAGTCTCTCATAACTCCTTATGGGGGTGGCTCAACTTTTACTATTTTGTGTGTATTGTAAATATTTTATGCTGAGGTGAGACTCAAATAAACAATCTGTCTGTCTGTCTGTCTGTCTGTCTGTCTGTCTTTATTTGAGAATGAATACCTCGTAGATACTTTTGATAAAATTGGATCATGTTTCGCCCCTTTCTTTAATTTAATATTATCGTCTGGTCATTAATCCCTAAATCCTGGCTGACAGGTGTTATAAGGCCCATTTATAAAAAGAAAGGTGATCAAGCTAACCCCAACTCGTATCGACCCATAACTATTCTCAGCTGCTTTGGAAAACTATTTACGTCAGTCTTAAATAGGAGACAATACATTCCTTGAATCAAATTATATTATCACAGGCACAAGCAGGTTTTAGGGAACATTTTTTACCATTGATAATATCTTTGCACTCCATATTTTATCTTCCATTCTTAAGAATATCAAAAAGAAATTATACTGTGCGTTTATCGATTTTACTAAAGCGTTTGATAACGTTTGGAGAGAGTTGGTCTTTGGCATAAATTGTTAATGTATAATATTGATGAAATTTTTTAAAACTTAGTCCGAAATATGTATAGCAATATAAAGTCGTGTGTAAAGGTAGATGATATTCACTATGAATATTTCTTTAGTTACCGTGGTGTTCGCCAAGGAGAAAATATTTCCCCTCTCTTATTCTCGATTTTCCTTAATGATCTAGAATATTTTTTAAGTCAGCAAGGGTGTGAGGGTGTGACAATCGACAACAGTAATGCTGATTATATTGATCTATGTATTAAGCTATTCATACTTTTATATGCTGACGATATTGTCCTTTTTGGAGAAACTCCCCTTAAACTTCAATCTTCATTAGATAGCTTTCGTCATTATTGTGAACAATGGAAATTGGATGTAAATATCTCTAAAACTAAGTTCTAATATTTGGAGGGGGTGTAGCAGCCAAATCCAAATTACCCTTCCACTTTGGAGATGAATCTATTGAAATCTCAGACTGGTACACTTATCTTGGAATAAATTTTCATAGGAATAGAAGAATGTTTTATGCAATGAAAACCCTTGTAACGAGCTCAATAAAAGGCTATGTTTGCTCTTCTTAAGAGATCACGCAATGTTCATTTACCTCTAGACTCTCTTCTTAAAGTTTTTGATGTGATGATTCTTCCAATTTTAACACAGGGTTCTGAAGTATGGGGGGTATGAAAACCTAGACATTATTGAAAAAGTTCATTTAAAGTTTTGAAGTTAGCAGCAGGTTTACGACCATCAACACCCAACTTCATGGTTTATGGTGAGCTCGGAAGATTTCCCCTGAAAATTCATGTAGCCCTAAAAATGATAACATTTTGGTATAATCAGGGACCTTATATATAAGGTCCCTGGTATAATCAAGAAACAACTGATATCCGAAGGAAATACTCATCAAACCTCAATAGACTTTTGAACTATAATGATTCCCTTAATGTTTGTAATCCCTGGTTCAATTTTATCAAAACGCTGTTTACTCATTGTGGATTGACACATTTATATTATAACCCCATATCAATTAACTATATTGTAACATTAGTAGAGCGTGTATTACAAGATCAATTCATACAGAGATGGCAATGCGATGTCTCCAGCAGCTCTAAAGGATACTATTATAAGTTCTTTAAACACTCAATATCTTTTAAACCATACCTTTTACAGTCTAAATCTATAGCCTACCCTACATTGCTATTCAGAACAAGTAACCATTATTTACCAGTTGAAACTGGAAAGGCATCACACGCGAAAACAGAAATTGTCCTCTCTGTAACTCCCAATCAATAGCAGACGAGTTCCACTATTTATTTAAATGTTTAGCTTTTACCAATGTGAGAACCATGTATATACCAGAATATTTATGTACCTTTCCAAATATCCATAAAATGAAACCATTGCTATGTACAAAAAACTCTCAGTACTAAAAGGATTATCCAAATTTATCGCTATTGTAAATGCTGAAATGAAAAGAATTATGTAAACTGACCTGCACATATTGTATCTAATTCATTATTATATATCATATATGTGCTCTTGTACCACCGTCAGTGGACATACAGAGAATAAAGAATTGAATTTGAATTGAATACCAGATTTTCTTAACCACTAACATGTGTCTGTTACTAAAGAAGAGAATGTGTCCGAAAAGTAAGTGGTTTGATAATGTAGATCAAAGAGCTAGCAGTTCAACATTCCATTCCAGTATTTCATGGTTTCTGAATTATTCCTAATAAACATACTGCTGTCTCCGATCACCCTGCCCTTTACTGAAATAAATATTGGTTGTCGTCACGCTAGTACTGCCCAAACAGATTTCAAGTTTCGAGATACCAAGTCATTTTGATTATATATCGTTAAAACAGTATGTTGATTGATGTATTTCCAAATGTATATATAAGAAAATATTAAGCCTGCCATTCGAACTGACTGTGGTTTATATCATATTAAATGAACATTTGGTTCTGATTAACGTTGAAAAATGGAATTTCGGTTAATGTGTACTGTATGTATCTCCGCCTGATTGTGGTGAGAAGTTGGAAGACGTGTACTTATCGCGCTGTCTCTTATAGTAGAATTGCTACCCTTTTCTTGCATGAATAAGATAAGGTGTAAAATGGTTAAATGAACTGAAGTCCATTTTTTGCATTAGCTATGTCTTCAAAATTGGCAGTTATAATACGTATATGCAGTATATTCTTACTTAAGAAGATAAAACGGTCCATTACATTGTCGTGGAAAAACGATGTTACGTGTAAAACGAAAACTGCTTTACGCCATTTTAATGTGTCCACCTTTTAATAATTCGGGGATAGAAAAAAGATCCACTTAACCGAACCATAACTATTCGTTTTTAGATCTTTGGGCCCGTATTTTCGAAGCTGTCTCAGCACTAAGATAGTCGTAAGTCAATGTTAATGTATGGCACTTACGACTATCTTAGTGCTAAGACAGCTTCGAAAATATGGGCCTTGGTTATTGATCAACGAGGATTGTTTGCACTTGTAACATTTCTTTTCTATTTTGTCAGATCTCTTTATTTCCATTAGAAAATGTGCAATAGTCCCTTTAAAGTGAAGGAAACTTAACGGTGTGGGTTCCAGGAGATCATTTATATGACCCCGGTTCATTAAGGAGACGTTGTTGATAAAGAAGATTTGTAAAAAAAAAGGTTTATTGGAAAGAATTAGTCCTATGACGAATTCTAGAATTCGCATGTGTGTCCAAACAAAAAAAATCGTGTGTAAGTTCGCGTCGGGAAGAAACTATTGAAGTCCAGTGCTTACAACCAAGTTTCCATATATATATATCACAATGATATCATTTGAAAATTAAAAGTAATTTTAGAGTTACTGTAGTTTTCCTGACAATAATTGGATTGTATTTCGTCTCATGATCTTCAACAGGTAAACGTGCAGAACATTTTACCGTGGACTTGCTTCGGAGAGGGAAGAACTCCAGCAACATTTGCACACACCAAAATGTTCTTGTCATCTTATTGTGAATGATTATGTCGAGAAACTTTGTTTTCTGTCAAATAATAAATGCAGAAATTTGCGTTCCTGTCATAATAAGCAGACTGTTTGTCATATTTCTGTGAAGTCAAACATTTACAAAGCAATAACGATGTTACGAATACCATCACCTGAGCCTAACTATATACATACTACATGTAGATGTGTCTTCCTTTAAATATAGTGGTGTATAAATGCATGACGCTTTCCTCCCAATTAAGAATGTCTTGATAAATTATTTAAAATATATACGCTGTGCGTCATGTGCGCCAATTCATGTGTTCTTATACTGGCTGTAAGTCCTATAAATATGTCCATTCAGCAAGTTTCAAGGGTAAGTAAAGGTAAAGAAGTAAAAAAAAGTAGTAATATACCAAGTGTACATACTATGTAAATAATAAAGTCCTATTAGTCAGAAAATGTACATATATATAAGTAAAAATGTAAGTAATATACCAACTGTACATTCTATGTAAACAAAGTCCTATTAGTAAGAAAACGTACATATAGGTAAAAAAGTAACTTACCGTTTCGTGAAGCGAACAAACACAAGTCAACCTAACACGGGTGTCCCTTATGTACCCTCCAGGACGGATGATGATGATGGTGATGATTTGTTCCATGTCACGTGTTTCCACATCAGCAGGACCGCACCTCATCTTCACGCACCTGTGTTGTAACTGGAACTGTTTAAAAAAAAAGTCGAAAAGCCAAAAGCCCACGCTTAATGGACTGTGGCACCTGTGCAGTTTCACATGAGATGACACTACTTGTCGATTTGGACGCGCTAGGTATAGCACCTATGTTTTTACCTATGTGGGTGTTTTGGGCCCAGCATGTAACTTGATGTGACCGGATATAGCGCAGCTTGGATGTAGGTGCCGTGATACAGAACCACGTTGGTGTTATACCGGTACTGCTGGCTCAGATTACGTAACATGCTGGACCTAATGATTCACGTACACATCGTAAAGTGTCCATTGCTTATGTTAATGTCAGCATTGCGCATCAACGGTTTAACACACAGCACACAGCTTCTATGGTAGCAATGGTACCATTCTTTTCACTCTATGGTACCCAGTACCCAGAGAGACGTGTCGCTTGTACAGTACACCAAGTGTACTATGCAGTCTGCAGCAGACATATGACTATGAATTACAACAACTAAGTTTACAACTTAATTGGTTTTATCATATGTATGATGTTCAGTTACAAATATCTTGAGTTTTCGACGTCGTACTCTAAAATTGAATAGTGCAGGCCTCTAGTCATCAGTCAAAGATTACTTCTACGTAATAAAATTTTAAATTAAAAATTCATCAAAAAGTTAATTTGGATAAATGATTACTGTTCTTCGACATATTCTATGTATAAATCAATAAATGTGCCTCATTCTGTACACACTCACAACATTTTAAATATGGTAGGGGTCATGTTTGTGTACATTTCATTTTTTTACCCGTCTACATTAAACAAAGATATTTTAAGTAAAGAATAACCAAATACCAATTACTTCATTCAAACAACTGCAGATAAGCGGTGTTGTATCGTGCCATAATCAAGTGAATCTCATTTCTTTCAAAATATTGAATAATTGGAAAACAAATGAGGTGGATACTTTCTTTTGCCTGGCAGTTTATGTATTTTTTTACAAGCTGTTTTATGACCGAGGTATGAATTTGAACTATAAGGTAGTGATATTCGACTGGGCGTCTGTCAGTAGCACATCTATATTAATGCTGAGAAGTTGTATGTTTATTCATTGGTTACCATGTCAACGAACCATTATGCTGATTTGTCAAGACGTGTTCAATCTTGTACTCTTCAGTTGAGCAGTTGGGATGATGCATATATACTTAGACATGATATATCAGAAAAAAACTAATGTAAGTAATTCATGCAATATTGCCACTAAAGTCATGGGAAGTATATAGTTATATATATAGTATATAGTAGAACTTATATTTGAAGATAACTTAAAGGGGCAGTAGCACGTTTTTTGTAAAATTTATTTTTTCAAATTTCCTATTTATAATGATAATTTGTGCCATTTAAAATTACTTTAGAGGGTAAAACATCTTATTACACAAACCAATTATCCGTAGTTATGATAACGGTATTGCGTATAAAGCAAAAATTGCATGGCGGCCATTTTATTGTGAACACATTTTATTATTTAGAATGACAAAAACGAATCCCATGGCCTTACTGAGCCATGTACACTCATTTTTAACTTGATTTTTCGAAGAGAGAAGGGTGTTTTACGATTGGTGAAATTATGTTTCAAATACATTTCATCGACTTATTTGAGCGAAAAAACGTGCTACTGCCCCTTTAAATGAAATCGTAGCTCAATCCATATAGCTGAATTGTTTTTGATAACTCTGTTTTCTGTGAGCTAAAGTACTATGGGAACATTAAAAGTCTTAATTTGGAAGTATATTTATAAAATATGCATGTAAACTATGAATATTTTTAACGAATTATTAAAACAATATCACCAATTGTGTACGTATATCTTCATCCTCATAACTTTTCACTTGCCTTGTGTTTTTAAAGGGGCAGTAGCACGTTTTTTCGCTGAAATAAGTCGATGAAATGTATTTGAAACATAATGTCACCAATAGTAAAACACCCTTCTCTCTACGGAAAATCGAGTTAAAAAATTAATGTACAAGGTTCCGTAAAGCGATGGGAATGGTATAATAATAAATTGTGTTCACAATAAAATGGCCGCCATGCAATTTTTACTTTTTACGCAACACCGTTATTACCACTATGAATAATTGGTTTGTGTAATAAGATGTTTAAACCTCTAAAGTGTTTATAAATGACATAAACAATCATTATAAATGGGAAATTTGAAAAAATAAAATTTGCAAAAAACGTGCTACTGCCCCTTTAACAATGAATTAAACTCGCAACCAAAGGAACTTCAAATCTGTATAACTAATATACTTCTCATCTATAAACGAGGGAAGGAACATACATAATCCTTATTCAATACGAACTAAAGCGGGTCCCATCCACATGAAATCAAATTAACTATATTATGTTTGGATTTTTAAATGCAAAAATACATTTATATTTACCTGAGTATGCAAGTTAATTGTTCGGATGCAAATGTCAGCATCAGTGGTCCATATTGTGATATAATGTATAAGATAAGTTTGTAAAATACAAACACACTTTATTTATATAAACTAAATATCATAATAAGTATAACAATAAGTAGAAAACGTCATAAAACGTCTTAAAACCCATACATTTTGTAAATTACACATATTTATCACATATGCTTGTTAAAATGTATTCATGTATGATAAATATCCGTACATTGGTTGTATAAAAAACAATTGTCACATTAAATAGATAAAAAGTAGTCGTCATGCTTTTTATTTTCAAATATTTGTTAAAGTTTTTGATGCACAGGAAGTTCAATTTTGCTAATTACACCTACAAGTTTCATTATTTGCATAGTCAAAGGTTGAAGTTAACAAATATAATAGCAGAATTTATGGGATAATACATGTCAGTTTTCGATAAAATGATATACTCACTTGGTTTGGTTTAAACATATTTTATTCTCAAGGAAAAGGATTGGGAACAAGTTATCCAACTTAAAATACCCTCTCCTTATTATGTACAAGATTGATTTACATATATACAAGCATGACGACAGAAAGTGAACAAGAACAGAGTACGAAGATATAAAAAGAAACAGAATGACATAAAAATGCTAAACAAATCGTTTTGTTTCACTAATATAAGTATGTACTGAAATGAATAATTGTATATTTTGACATTCTGATAGGTCTGCACTTCCCTTAAGCAAAAGTTTTAAGTCGATTGGAATACATGATGGGTCTACAATGCGTTGTAATGACGACATCAGTTGATTTCTTTGTTCATTATACAATGTACATTTAAATAAATAGTGATAAGCGTTTTCTACATTGTAACCGCATATACAGTTAGCATTTGTTTTAATTCCAACTTTATACAAATCATAATTCAATGAGCTAACAGTATACCGTAACTTAGTATGAATAATATTTAGTTTTCTTTTGCCACATGAATAGTAATATGGTGCAAAGGTGTCCCGATGAGTAATACATGATTTAAAATTTGAAACTGATTTTGACTGACGGTGCGCGGTTGGTAGACCATTCCAAGAATATATTGTTGATGGAAAGAACGAATTTTGTGAAAGTTTAAGTCTTGAGTTGGGAGTAGATATATTATGTGAGTTACGTAAGTTGTAATTAGATTTAGAACCGACATTCGGAGGAAGCAGATCAGCAAGGTATTGGGGAGACAATCCATTTTGAATTTTATACATCATGTTCAACTTTCTTTTTCTCCTGCGTTCTTGTAATGTTTCCCAACCAGTTTCAAAATACAGATGTTTTTGTGATGTATATTTTGGTAATCCAGTAACTATTCTTGCTGCTTGCAGTTGAATCTGCTCTAAGTTGTTTATTGATTCAAAAGAACACCCGTCCCAGACTTCGCATGCGTATTCAAGATGAGGCCTTATAAACATTACATCAATTTTACTTAGAGTCTCTTTGCCCAATACATATTTCAGAAGTCTCAATGAACATACCATTTTAGAGACACGTTTTATAATACCATCAATATGTTCAACCCACTTTCCATTATTCGCAAGCGTTACTCCTAAATGTTTATGTGTCTCTACCATTCTTATTTCTACCCCATCGAAGTAAAGTTGTGGTTTATAAGTATATTTTTTTGAAGAAAACAAGATAGCTTCGGTCTTGTCAGGATTGTACTTGATTAGCCATGATTTACCCCACATATTTAATTTATACAAATTACTATTCAGGTTTCTTTCTATTACTTGATGATCTGCTGCAGAATATCCAAGGGACGAATCATCAGCGAAAAGCCTGGTTAAACAATCTAATTCATCTGCTATGTCATTGATATAAACAATGAATAAAAATGGGCCAAGCACAGAACCCTGGGGAACACCAGCATTAAGTAATTTCGGCTTGGAGGTAGTTCCATTAACAAACACGCTTTGACTACGACTACTTATGTAACTAGATAACCAGCCCAGCAATTGACCTGTTACACCATAGTTTTCAAGTTTAAACAATAGACCTTTGTGCCAAACTCGATCGAATGCTTTTGATACGTCACAAAATACCATACAATAATATTCTTTTTTGTCTAGTGATTCACAAATCTGATGGTATAATTCAATTAATTGGTGTACAGTTGAATGTCCAGGCTGGAATCCAGACTGATATTTATAGAGAAGGTTATTCTTATGGAAGTAATTGAATAGATGTTTAAAAACAACTCGTTCAAACAGTTTACCAACACAGCTGATAAGAGATATTGGTCTATAGTTCGAAGCTAATGTTGGATCACCCTTTTTAAATAGAGGCATAACATTTGCAACTTTCCTCTCAGATGGATACACACATGATTGTAACGACATATTAAATAATAAGCATAGCACAGGACTTATTGAGAACACAACCTTTTTCAAAAGTTGATGGCTTATTCTGTCAGGACCAGATGCTTTTTTTACATGTAAACATTTTATAATATCTTCAATTTCCCCTTTAGTTACTGTAAGAGTGTCGATTACAGCACTAGTTCTTTTTCTGAAATTTGGAAGACGAGTGTTTTGATCATCTAAGGTTGAAATCGATTGGAAATATTCATTCAATCGTTCTGCCTTTTCACTATCAGAAAAGCAAGTAGGATTTTCTTGATCATTTTTAGATTTAAGAGGAGGTATGCACTTACTCGAGCCAGATTGCTTTATTATGTAGCGTAACAGTTTCCAATACGAGTTTTTACTTTCAACATACAAGTCGAGGAGAAAATTATCCACATTCGCATAAAAACTCTCTTTTGCATAGTACTTCATATTATTAACTTTCTGTCTTTGTTTCTTGAATTTCATGATATCTGATAAATTCTTTGTTCTATTCGCCCTTTTGCGCAATCTGTCTCTTTTCCTGCACTCTCTTCTTAAATTTGAATCAAACCAAGGCTTGTCATTTGGTCTTATCGTGACTTTCTTTGTAGGAACACATGTTTTCATGAAACCATTTAATTTATCATAAAATATATCACAGGCTTCATTAACACCCTCACAATGCGTAAATAATTCATCCCAGTCGGTTTCGTTGATACGCTCATTCAACAATGTATAGTCACCTTGATTATAACATAATATATCTCTAGTATATGCCATCTGTGTATTCATAGAAGTGGCCAGTGTGATGTAAGTGCCTTTATGGTCGCTTATTGAACTATTAAACTCCGTAACACCACTATCAACATTATTCACATCCTCACTAATTATAATTGGATCTAAGAGAGTACTGGATTGATGTGTTACCCTTGTAGGTTCTTTAATGATATTTCTCAGATTCTTACTTAACATAATATCTTTGAGGTATTTACCTTTACAAGATAGAAGATCAGCATTGAAATCACCAAGTAAAATAATTCGACTAGAGATATCTAATGCATTTTCAATACTATTGTCCAGTCGCTCCCAAAATTCTAGCGCATTATATTCAGGTCTATAAGCCAAACATATGATAAGCGGTTTTGCAGGAAGGTGTATTTTAATCCAAATTGTTTCATCATATCTGTTCTCTAGGTCATACACTCTCATAAATGGTAAATTCTCTCTAATATACATGATGACACCCCCTCCAAATGAGTTTCTGTCTGTACGAATTGGATCATGATAACCCGTCCATTTTATTGAATCATTATCTATGTTCTTATCTAAGTGTGTTTCAGTGAAACCAACGATATGGTTATCTGACAGATACTCGCTTAGATAATTCAGCTTATTTCTCACGCTTCTGGTATTAAGATGAAACAATGTTAAATGTTTATCATGAAACTCGTGCGACTGCGGGCCTGGATTGGACTCAATATCACCAGCAAGCTGGAGTAACAATAGTAGCATGATTGTTACGTTAGTGTTACCGAACTGGCTCTGTAATACACACATAAAGGCTAATACAAGGCTTGTTTTACAAGATATTGCTAAAAGATTACCCATGTGATATAATTCAGAAAAAAATACCCACACAAATTTATTGTTACATACATTAAGTGGGTGATATGCTTTGCTAAAGCGCTTGAAGTTACTGCATGTCTTGCAATGAAATATCCCGATTGTCACACGATATTGAACAATGCTATTACCCATTGTCTAGAAACATGATGGTACGACTGAGGGTCAATGTGTGACATGGAAATCGGGATAGTTCACTACAAGACAATACAGATATTTGTAACATGTAATCAATGCAGACCGGAAGTGCAGACCTAATGAGATAACATTCACTTAGGGTATCCTTTGTCATAGATATATACAAGGGAAAAACAGTAGAGAATGATGATAAGACACACATTATACAGAAAATAGAAATAGTAGAGAGTAGTAACATAGTAGAGATAATGAAACTTGTGTGGATCTAATCTAATATATACACGAGGCTTGGCTATTAGGCAATATGTACACTGAGTTTGAGACTGTGACATAAATATGGATTTATATATATGGATATATATACATACACAGGATTGGTTAACTTACAGTGCTCTTTAAGTACATCCGTTTAGTTCCTTCTCACAAATTTGTTGAGGTCCTCCTTACACTGGATGTGTCTGATGGCTCCTTCTGGTTGTTCCAAGATGAAAATACGTCCGTCCTTTGTCCAGGTGTTTTCTATCCAACGGGATTTCTTCAAGTCACGAGCCATCTTAAACAACTTGCTCCGGCGTTGTGTGAGGTCCTCGTTGATGAACACATTATCCAATTTGTTCCTCAATTTCCTCCTGTTTGTGTACATTCCGTTCTTATCCAAGTAGCTCACGAACTTCACTATGATCTGTCTCTTTCGTCCTTCCATTGGCTTGCCTACCCGGTGGCACCTGTCGATATCCGATATCGAAATATCCTTGTTGATCTTCTTCAACACATTGATCGTCACCTTCTGGATATCCTCCTCTTGCGATTCTTGCACACCACTTATCCTGATGGAATTCCGGCGGCTGTACTGCTCCAGTTCATCAGTCTGCTTGTACAGCTCTTCCTTTGTGGTCTTCAATTCCTCCTTTAGAGCTGTAATTTCCTCCTTCAGTGGTTTGACGAAGTCGTTCAAAGTGTGAACAATGATATCCTTGGCTACCTGTGCAAATGCTTGACGGAACTTATCCTGTAGTTGTGGAAGCATTAACGCCTGTGAGAGCTTTGTTGTCAGGACATCCACACCAACTTCGTCTATAAAGTTGAACAATGTCGACGGATAAGAGATGTTAGGACTCCCTGTTTCTGACGAATGGTGATCATTTTCGTCGAGTTCTTTCTCAAATCCAGTGATGGTAGCTTTTGGCGTACTCGTAAAGGTGAATACATCCGGCATAGTGGGCTGTAGAAGCTGTTTTGTGGATTTGGGCGGCAGTGAGTCAGTCGGTGAGCCTGAAGGTTTCCTCTTCTCACTTGAAGTTCTCACCGTTGCTTTTCCACTTCTCTTGAGACTTCTTTCTCGGGTCGACATTTTCTTTGTAATTCGGTGATATATCCGTTTGCGTGTTGTAGGATAGTTACTTTCAACAAAAACACTTGAGCTGAGCCTCACATAAGCTAATTTACGTTGATAAGTTCCACACAAGACAGAGCGATCTTACACACGTCTAGTCACATCCGCCATCTTGGATACTCACTTGCAAAAGAACGATATACTTTTGTCGGAGAAGGTAGATTTTGAGGGATGAATAAAGGAATGAATTAATGAATGAATGAAAGAATGAATGAAGGAATGAATGAATGGAAAGAAATACTCACAATCAAATACATCAGTGAATGCTACTTTTATTTTTATGCATGTTCTTGTGCAGTTGGGGTGCTGAACTCGCTTTTGTCTTGCCCAGAATATTTGGCATTTAAGTTATAAAAGCTATCAAATGTAGACATTTAATTAATAAATGGCGTTGTCCTTGGACTTAAATTGTTTGATACATCATCACTGTAGGACGTCATAAAAAACCTTTGACTCTCCTATATCGTCTATGTGTAGAGATTCCAAAACAACGATTTCTTAAAACATGTCTTTCTCACAAATAGGGAAAAAAAACAGATAATGTTGTGAAAATTCAAATTTTGTTTAGTTGACTTCTCAAGAAGGTTTCTTTAGCACTTAGTATAGATGTATAAAAGATGGCCATTTATGAAAAAAATATCATCTATTTCTGTAAAATAGCCTTTTGATATGTAATATTTATTTTTTAAAGAAACACTATATGTAAAACGATGCGATTTTCTCAATCAAATTTATAATATTGACACTCTCGAAGTTGCAATGTAGTACAGTGTTATCAAGCGAACTCTTGTCTCAGAGCGATTTTGGATCCCATTAGATGTTTTACGACTTCTCCGAAAGGGGTCGATTTTATCCAGTGTGAAAGTTCACGCTAGTTAGGTCTTCAAGACGTATGTCTCGAAGACGTATTGTTATTATCCTGTTTCTCTATTATTATTATTATTAGGTCTTCAAGACTACGTCTGGAAGACCTATTGTTATTATCCTGGTTCTTCATTATTATTTGTACTTTTCTTGTCCAGATTGTTCCCAAGTAACCACTGGGCCGATTCGCATGATATTCTCAAGGATGATAGCCTTTGACTAACTCTGGAAACAGACGAGCCACTTTTTGGATTTTCGACTTCGTTCTCGAATTATCTCCCCTTGAAGTCAAAACTTTAAACCTTCATAGCTCGAATACTAATCACTATATTTTCTCGAAACTTTCACCAAAATGTGGGCAATAACATTCCCGATCGAAAAGGTAAATGCCATTTTTTCGGCCGTATATATAGATTTTGTGCTATTTCGAAAAAACTGAAAATTTTGTGCAATTTCGCGGTTTTTAGGGTACGAGTCTTCCAAAATCTTCTCCTAAATCAGGGCAATACATAAAGCTACACATGATAGCTCAAATGAAAGCTGAATACCTGCTCAATAGCGTGCTGTGGGCCGAATTTTAGATTTTGCCCTGTAATGTGAGTTATCTGCCCTTGAATATGGTCCTTTTTTAAATGTTCATTTTTCTACTGCATGTTCAAAGGGGCAAACTCTGTTATAAATTAAGCTTTGTCAAAGTTATATATTGCAATCTCTTCATAATAACCAGCTTAACACTTGCATAACATATCATTATCATGTAAAAATTGATAGTTTAGGCACAATTTGGACATATTCACAAAAGTGTAAAATTTTGGGATTTTGAGACTTTTCGAGGGGTTCTTTCTTTGTAGAATTTTCCGTTGTAAACCACTGAAGATACAATTATGTTAAATATATCATCGTGAAGTAGAGATGTCCTTTATTAAGGAGAATAAATTTCAAACATTTTTCTGTCATAGTTTATGTGTGACAAGTCATAGAAGATTGCCTTTTTTCAGAACTCGCCATTTTCAGCCATGTTTAAAGGATCATAACTGCTTAACTTCTTATGCTATTGAAATTTTCCATACACCTACGTATGCACAATTTCAAGAAGAACAACGTTTATGTTGACCGCTTTCATAAAAAAGTTGATAGTTAAGCCTCGAACATCGCAAGTGATGTCTAGGGGTCCAAATTTAAGCATTTTTGAGTATTTTCTTGAATATTCAGAACAGCATAACGCATTAATTATGTATGCAATCTAAATGATGATTACATCTTCTTAAGTGGAAATTAAAGCACAGCATTTTCTATGTTACACCTTAGTATGGAAATATTAACCATTTTGTCTTAATCGTGAGAAATGTAATGTAGGGGTCGATTAATATGTGATTTTTCCGTTTTCAGAGGGGTACCTTCTTTGGATAATTTTTGTAAAAAAAACTACTGAAGATAGAGACATGTTTGATATCTTATTTTAAAGCAGAGAAACAGGTGTATAACCCTGAGTCCAACATGGAGTTCAAGGTCAAGCAGAAGTCTTGAAGACCTAAGTATTGCCTTGGCAATCCTAGTTTGTACTTTTTTTGTCCAGAGCTTTTTGAAGTAACCACTGGGCCGATTCGCATGAAATTTTCAGAGATGATAGCCTGTGACCCAACTTAGATTTTAACGAGCCACTTTTTGGATTTTCGACTTCTTTCTTGAGTTATCTCCCCTTGAAGTCAAAACTTTAAACCTTCATAGCTCGAATACTAATCTATATATTTTCTCGAAACTTTCACCAAAATGTGGGCAATAACATTCCCGATCGAAAAGGTAAATGCCATTTTTTCGGCCGTATATATAGATTTTGTGCTATTTCGAAAAAACTGGAAATTTTGTGAAATTTCGCGGTTTTGAGGGTACCCGTTTTCAAAAATCTTCTCCTAAATCAGGGCAATACATACAGCTATATATGATATCTCATTTAAAAGCAAAATGAATTCCTAAAAGATCGTTGGGACTCGAATTTTTAATTTCCACTTAGTATTCGTATTATCTGCCCTTGAAAATGGTCTTTTTTTAAATGTTCATTTTTCTACTGCATGTTCAAAGGGGCATAACTCTGTTATGAATTAAGCTATGTCAAAGTTATATATTGCAATCTTTTCATCATAACCAGCTCAACACTTCCATAACATATCATTATCATGTAAAAATTGATAGTTTAGGCACAATTTGGACATATTCCCAAAAATGTACTTTTTTTGGGATTTTGAGACTTTTCGAGGGGTAGTTTCTTTGTAGAATTTTCCATTGTAAACCAGTAAAGATACAATTATGTTTAATATATCATCGTGAAGTAGAGATGTCCTTTATGAAGAGGAATAATTTTCAAACATATTTCTGTCATTGTTTATGTGTGACAAGTCATAGAAGATTGCCATTTTTCAGAACTCGTCATTTTCAGCCATGTTTAAAGGATCATTACTGCTTAACTTCTTACGCTATTGAAATTTTGCATACACGTGCGTATGCACAATTTCAAGAAGAACAACTTTTATGTTGACTGCTTTCATCAAAAAGTTGATGGTTAAGCCTTGATCATCGCAAGCGATGTCTAGGGGTCCAAATTTAAGCATTTTTGAGTATTTTCTTGAATATTCAGAACAGCATAACGCATTAATTATGTATGCAATCTAAATGATGATTACATCTTCTTAAGTGGAAATTAAAGCACAACATTTTCTAGGTTACACCTTAGTATGGAAATATTAACCATTTTGTCTTAATCGTGAGAAATGTAATGTAGGGGTCGATTAATATGTGATTTTTCCGTTTTCAGAGGGGTACCTTCTTTGGGGAATTTTTGTAAAAAAAACTACTGAAGATAGAGACATGTTTGATAGCTCATTTTAAAGCAGAGAAACAGATGTATAACCCTGAGTCCAACATGGAGTTCAAGGTCAAGCAGAAGGTTATTCTTTATTATTTGTACTTTTCTTGTCCAGAACTTTCTGAATTAACGGCTTCATTGATTCGCATGAAATTTACAGAGATGATAGCATGTAACCATGTCTGGAAATAGACGAGACAGATTTTGGATTTTCGACTTCTTTCTTGAGTTATCTCCCCTTGAAGTCAAAACTTCAAACCGCATTAGCTCAAAAACTAATGAATATATATTTCATAAAAGTTTCACCAAAATGTGGGCAACAACATTCTGCATCGATTAGGCCTATAGCCTATATATAGGCCGTAACAATAGATTTTTTGCTATTTCGAAAAAACTGAATTTTTGGTGAACTTTCGCGATTTTTAGGGTATGCGTCTAAAAAAAACCTTCTCTTCCTTCAATTCTTTGAATAAAGTTAAATGTGATAGCTTATTTTGAAGATAAATGAATTCTTCAGAGGGTTGTAGAAGTCGATTTTTTAATTTCATCCTTGAATTTTAATAATCCTTCATTGAAGATGGTCATTTTTAAAAAGACCGAATTTAGGCCTCATGCTGAAAGGGCCATAACTCTGTTAGAAATGAAGATATGTCAAAGATACTTATTGCCATCTGATCACAGTACGTTACTTAACATTTGTATAACAGATCTTTATGATGTAAAAGTTGATAGTTAGGCCACAATTATCGCATTTGTCAAAATGTATGAAATTTCGTGATTTTGAGAACTTTGTAGGGGTATAATTTTAGAAGAATTTTCGATCGCAAACCACTGACGATACAAACATGTTTAATAGCTCATTTTGAAGGAGAGACATCATTTTATTAAGGACAATAACTTTCAAGCATGTGTCTGTCATAGTTTACGTGTGACAAGTCATAGAAGATTGTCATTTTTCGAAAATCGCCATTTTCAACAAAGTTGATAGGTTCCTAACTGCCTAACTTCTCATGCTATTGAAATTTCATAGACACCTACGTATGCACAATTTCAAGAAGAAAAACTTTTATGTTGACCGCTTTCATCAAAAAGTTGATAATTAAGCCTCGAACATCGCGAACGATGTCTAGGGGTACGAAAATGAGCATTTTTGAGTATTTTCCTGAATATTCAGAAGAACATAGCGTATCAATTATGTATGCAATCTTAATGATGATATCATCTTCTTACGTGGAAATCAAAGTATAAAATATCCTATGTTACACCTTATTATGAAAATGTTTACCGTTGTGTCTTAATAGTGAGAAAGATCGTGTAGGGGTCAATTTTTTCGTGATTTTTCTATTTTCAGAGGGTCATCGTCTTTGGGGAATTTTTATAAAATAACTACTGAAGATAGAGACATGTTTGATAGCTCATTTTAAAGCAGAATATCTGGCGAATCACTGAGAGTCCAACATGGAGTTCAAGGTCAAGTAGAAGTCTTGAAGACCTAAGTATTGCCTGTGGCAATCCTAGTTTTTTTCTTGTAATTGGTTTGATACCAGCATGAATGGTTAATGTTATTTTAAAGACAATACACACATATACTATACAATAATATAAGATACCCACGGCAATAAAACACAGGCGGTCAATGGGACCGACAGCGTGCTTTATGAGACAATAAAACATGCTCGTGATTTTAGACGTCAGTTTGAGCGTCGCTTAGCAAATGACGTCACATGTTACGTCACTTTGACTTTGAAATAATATATACACTGTATACAAACAACATAATATCTGCACGGCTTTTATATAAAAGCGAGTAACTGTTTAAGGGCATCTCATATAAGAAATAGAAGACTCGTTGTTGTGCTTTATCGTAGAATAAAACATAGCAGAGAGCACAAAACACTCAGGGCTGCGCCCTTCGTGTTTTATGCTCCCTGCTATGTTTTATTCAACGATAAAGCACGCCAACGAGTCTTCTATTTCTTAACTATACGCTACAGTGCAAGAGCATTATAATATATACTTATAAGCATTTTTATGTTTTTCAACATACATATTTTTTAATTACAAATCATAAACCTTTTTTTTCTCAGTGGCTATAGTTCAGATTTCCTATATAAAAATCATACCAGAAACATCACTGCAGAATGAATATTGTAAACGAAATGCATGTCATGAGGTTAAACTTCGCATAAATATGCTTATTATGCCGGAATTCTTTTTTGAAGGAGATAACTATTAGTTTATTTACATTTGCTAAATTTAACCCGGCGATTATTTAAGGCAGGCGATTATTTATTTCAAAGAGGGCTTAGACCCGACAATTATTCAAAGCAGGCGATTGTTCAAGACAGGCGTATTATGGCAAGGAAACTGCGGTGAAACCTGCGAGCAGCGGCTGGAACTAGCGAACCATGGAAATTCAGTGTAGCAATTCTCTACTGCAGACAAAGTTGCCGTGCCAAATTCAAATTCAAATTCTTTATTCTCTATACACCACCACTGGTGGTACAAGAGCATAGTAATATAAACAAAACAAACATATACAAAATTGTGAAGGTCAATATCAGTACAGTTTTTTCAGTTCGGTATTTACAATTGTTATAAATCTGGACAATTTCTTTACGACTCTGAGTTTTTGTGAACATAACAAATTTTTCATTTTGGGAATATTTGGGAAAATATATATATATTCTGGTATATACAGTTTTCTTCTATCTGAGAAAGCTGAACATCGAAACAAGTAGTGAAATTCATCTGCTATTGCTGGAGAGTTACAGAGCGGGCAATTTCTATTTTCACGTGAGATGCCTTTCCAGCGGCCAGTTTCAATAGGTAGATAGTGATTACTTGTTCTAAATAGTAATAAAGGGTATGAAATTGGTTTAGGCATTAAGAGATAAGGTTCAAAAGAGAAAGAGCCTTTAATAAATTGATAATAATATCCTTTAGAGCTTTCAGAGATATCACTTTGCCAGCTCTGTAAGAATTGGTCCTTTAATGTACGGTCTATTAGTGCTACAATTTCGTTGATTGAATAATACATAGGTCCAGAGAACATACACGTTAATCCACAATTGTTAAAAAGCATCTTTATATAGTTAAACCAGGGGTTACGAACACTGAGCGATTCATTGTGCCTTAATAGCCTGTAGAGGTTGGTTGAGAATTTGGTTGGAACATCCAATGTTTCGAGCTTATACCAACATTTGATCATTTTTAGAGCTACAGGTATTTTAACGGGAAATCTTCCAAGTTCGCCATAGACCATAAAGTTTGGTGTTGATGGCCGAAGACCTGCTGCTAATTTCATAAACTTTAGATGCACCTTTTCAATAATATCTAAGTTTTCGTAACCCCATATTTCAGAGCCATATGTTAAAATTGGTAAAATCATTACATCAAAAGCTTTAAGAAGCGAATCTAATGGTAAATTGATATTACGGGCTCTTTTAATAAGTGAAAACATGGCTTTTCTTGTGCTGTTTGCAAGATCTTTCATCGCAAAAATCATTCTTCTATTCCTATGAAAAGTAATCCCGAGATAAGTGTAAGAGTCTGATATTTCAATATTTTTCTCTCCGAAGCAGAAAGATAGTTTTGATTTGGATGCTACACCACTTCCAAATATAACAATCTTAGTTTTTGAAATGTTTACATCCATTTTCCATAACTCACAATATTTATAAAAGTTATCTAGAGAAGATTGAAGTTTAAGGGGAGTTTCTCCCAAAAGTACCGTATCATCAGCATATAAAAGTATTAATAACTTAATACACAAGTCATTGTAATCAACATCAATGCTATCAAATGTGACACCCTGGCAACCTTGCCGACCTGGCGGGATTCGAACCCCGGACCTCTTGATCCGAAGCCGAACGCGCTAACCACTGCGCTATCCCGCCCCCACTTCGATATGTAACCAAACATATATTTAGGAGTTCTATTTATGATGCCAACTGTTCTGCACTGTCTTGGACAGACATGTATATGTTTTTGTTACGAATTTTAGTCACTGTGATAAATAATAGTTACTACCATTGTTTTCGAGCCTTTGTCCGAGAGGCCCAGGTCCGAGGCCTTTGGCCGATGACCGGGCTCTAGGACAACTGTCCTGCTATTTCCCGATGCAACGAGAAAACTATGGTAGTAACTGACTTACATCTCACTTATTCCGCGTGAAATAACATGAAAAATGAACAGTTTTTAAATAATGTAAAATACCATGACCTTTTCGTGCCCCTTCTCTAGTGAATGAATGAAATGCGTAGTACTACGGATGTTCAGCCTTACCGAGTATAGCACGTGATTCTCGCGTGTCAAATTAGGCGCACGCACTAAATGTTCAAAGGGTTATGGTCCGGGAAGCCTTTGCTTTGCTGTGAGAATTTGCAACTTAAATATAGATGCATTACTGTTTTCTTTATCAAATACATCTTTTCAAATGAGACACTTGTTGTCTTAATAAAATATTTCTTCTCAAATTCTATAAACTATTTCTTTCATATCTGTTAGCAGAAATCAGTGTTATTTCTGCTAATCATGTTTTCTTAATTAAATACCTCAACTCAATTAATTAATCGCGCTTGTGTTTTGATAAGCATATCCGTCAGGCTAGGGATTAGGCTTAACGGTACTTTCTCCAAAACTGACAATTATGCTTCCCGGTACATTTGTAATAAAGATTTTAGGCGTCCAAGGCCGACACCGTTCAAAGATCGTGCAGGTTCGTGCAATTCAAGAACATACGGGTAATTTGCAACGAGATTTCACAGTTTGTCAATTGCTTGATTGCTTCTGAAGAATGAGGTCGTCTTATTAGCGTGGCTTTGCAACAATAGAAATTGAAGGTGACTTCTGAATAGAATTAAAATCGGCTGAATTTTCAATATTTAGGTAACTTGAACATTCTTAAAAATTGTCTTTCTTTTACGAAAACTTAGATATTATTGAAAAGGTGCATCTAAAGTTTATGAAATTAGCAGCAGGTCTTCGGCCATCAACACCAAACTTTATGGTCTATGGCGAACTTGGAAGATTTCCCGTTAAAATACCTGTAGCTCTAAAAATGATCAAATGTTGGTATAAGCTCGAAACATTGGATGTTCCAACCAAATTCTCAACCAACCTCTACAGGCTATTAAGGCACAATGAATCGCTCAGTGTTCGTAACCCCTGGTTTAACTATATAAAGATGCTTTTTAACAATTGTGGATTAACGTGTATGTTCTCTGGACCTATGTATTATTCAATCAACGAAATTGTAGCACTAATAGACCGTACATTAAAGGACCAATTCTTACAGAGCTGGCAAAGTGATATCTCTGAAAGCTCTAAAGGATATTATTATCAATTTATTAAAGGCTCTTTCTCTTTTGAACCTTATCTCTTAATGCCTAAACCAATTTCATACCCTTTATTACTATTTAGAACAAGTAATCACTATCTACCTATTGAAACTGGCCGCTGGAAAGGCATCTCACGTGAAAATAGAAATTGCCCGCTCTGTAACTCTCCAGCAATAGCAGATGAATTTCACTACTTGTTTCGATGTTCAGCTTTCTCAGATAGAAGAAAACTGTATATACCAGAATATATATATATTTTCCCAAATATTCCCAAAATGAAAAATTTGTTATGTTCACAAAAACTCAGAGTCGTAAAGAAATTGTCCAGATTTATAACAATTGTAAATACCGAACTGAAAAAACTGTACTGATATTGACCTTCACAATTTTGTATATGTTTGTTTTGTTTATATTACTATGCTCTTGTACCACCAGTGGTGGTGTATAGAGAATAAAGAATTTGAATTTGAATTTGGCACGGCAACTTTGTCTGCAGTAGAGAATTGCTACACTGAATTTCCATGGTTCGCTATTTCCAGCCGCTGCTCGCAGGTTTCACCGCAGTTTCCTTGCCATAATACAAGCAGCCGCGATATAAGTGAAATACTCTTGAAAGCGGCGTTAAACTCCAACTCACTCATTTTCATATCGAAGTTTTTACCAAACAATATTTATCAGAACCATCATATACTATAATCATTATATTAGAGTATACCAACAACACTAGGTTGTATAATATATATAATCTTCCCCACGAATTTATTCCCGTCCTTTATATCCTTTAATGGTGGAGAAACTTGGGTTAATGTTTTGGGAGCGAGGAGGGAAGGGGGTGAATTTTATATATACTTACTTACGTACTTTGTATTTAACTATTCTAACCTCAGGGGGGTAGGCTTCACGGAAACGATTCTGACAACAGTAAAGATTAACGACACAAAAGTATTGGATTACAAATCCGTATTCGTAAAATGATGTTATTGAACTGAATCACAAATAACACAAATGTTCATTCTCCTTGCCAATCGTGTATATTTCATTTCTCACGATATAAGGGAGATAACTCTTTCGGTAATAACCACACTGCACAGTGCATGGTCCGACATAACGGTTCAAATCCATATTAGTTGTGGCATTTTATATCACAGATTTGTTGTATAAGCGAAAGTGTTAAGTTTTAAAGTGGATTTACCAATAATTTTGATGATTGTAGATTGTAAGTGTAGATTAAAATCACTAAGCAAGTCCTGTGTTTGCTAATATCTGCAAAGGATTACAAACTTGTTGTTTTCGTTCTCACTCGTTTTAAGTTCATCTTAAGCCTCTTTCACATGGACACAATACCTACATAAGCAATTTACTTACAGGAGTAAATATAGTCACATTAGTAAAAGTAAATTTACATCACGTTCACATGTTGTTATCGCCCGTTATAAGTAAAAATAATATCGTGATTAGAATAACAGAATTTTCATCACTTGAGACAATGTCATTGAGAAAGCTGCTCATACATGGGGCATGTCGTGGGAGAGAAGTGTGTGGAGTTGAGAACATTCTCACAATAATTATTGGTGATCGTAAATCACGAACATTTCTCTTTATGACACCATTTGGATGAGAACTTTTGCATGACTAAAGAGACATTCTATGTTCTTTGTGTCACTTAATTTAGTATTGATATAACTACCCTCTGTGATATCTTATGATGTCTTAAAGAACCATTGATTATGTTGATAAACATGCAGGAAAAATTCTCATCAAAAGATTATTAGTAAATTGATTAATTGGTAAAGGTGTTTTCCAGCCTAAATATATATCGAGTCTTTTATTTTTAAGCGCAAAGTATTGTGACCGATTCTCACACAGTAAACAAAAAAAAAGAGTTCATGAGTAGTCCTATTCACGGAAAGTAAAATTTGGCGTTGTGTAGTTCCTAATGAAATTGAAATAGCTGTTTTTGCCAACGAGATATTTTAAAATACCATTTAACAGATAAAATGCCAATCTTTTGTGTATTTACAAGATGTTTAAATACACATTGATATAACTATCGTCACAATCAGCAATGACAAGACAAACCTGCAGGTCGAGAGAAAGCACCTGCACGTGCACGTTGTCATGGAGACTTTGCAATTGACAGAATGTTGGTCTCTTAAGGGGCAGTAGCACGTTTTTTCGCTCAAATAAGTTGATGAAATGTATTTGAAAAATAATTTCACCAATAGTAAAACATCCTTCTCTCTTCAGAAAATAAAAAAAATGAGTGTACGTGTTTCGGTAAAGCCATGGGCATCGTTTTTGTAATACAAAATAATAAATTGTGTTCACAATAAAATGGCCGCCATGCAATTTTACCACTACAGATAATTGGATTGTGTAATAAGATGTTTTATCCTCTAAAGTTAATTTAAATGACATAAACTATCATTATAAATGGGAAATTTAAAAAAATAAATTTTCAAAAAACGTGCTACTGCCCCTTTAATCCTTTTTATTGTGTTCAACATCATGCATGCAATAACGGAAAACTCTGTCTAATGACATGACATTCAGTGGTGCACGCTTATCAAAGAGTTCGTGTCATCGAAACTGAATTTCATCGGATTGTCCTTGTATGAAAATACGCCATGACATAGATGAAAGATTTCTCTAGCGATTGGTATTATTTGTATGTTTTTTAAAAAATAATTTGATGTTATATATAAACATAACATATGTGATAGCTCTTTAACTTTTGGGTGAAATACTCACCTAAGCAAACATAAATTCTGTTCACATGGCCACACATTCTCCTGGAGTATTTATACTTAGGAGTAAATATGCTTTTACTAGACCTCTAGGTGTCTAGTAAATATACTTTTACTTAGGTATATTTACTCCAGGAGTATATTTATTCATGTAAGCAAATGCGTTCACATGCCACCATAAGTAAAGTTACTTACATGAGTATGTTTACTCACATAAGCAAATGTGTCCATGTGAAAGAGGCTTTAATTTGGTTCAAAACTTTACATTACATCACATTTTACTTGGAAAATATTAAAATGGCGAAAACTATTGACATTGCGAAAACCAGTTTCTCAACGGCCAACTTCGGATGGTCGTTAGGTGTAGGAGTATCACCGTTTAATACATATAGGAAAGTGTTATAACTGGCTTGAAATAATGTTACACTAAATAGATGATATATCCGTATTATACAGATAAAAACATGCCGGGGTGTGTATATAGGGATACATCGATCTAAGGGAGGTAACTATGTCAGTCATAACGTGTCATGCTCTATGCTTTTGACAACTAGTTGAATTATTATTCTCATAACAGCAGTAATCCTGCATAAAATACCGGAAAAACTGTTTAAAGGTTAGCTATATTTGGCGGCGTCTACAACGCTATAGGGAATACTGCCAAGCGTATTAATCAAACGACGTTATGCACCAGTGGTTTTGAATTTAACAATTAAACAAATTGGAATGTCCCATTACTTTGTGTGAATAAAAAGGCATAACAAACACAACAAAGGTTCGTAATATGTGTGTGTAGTAAACAAAGTCCGGAGATATTTCGCTGCGACCTCTAGCTTTCCTCAATGCGCAATGAAAAATAAGTACACAAGTTTAAAATGTTAAAACTTTCCTTAATACATGAAAACAATATTTCTTAGATAACATATGAATAAATGTTTCCTAAATCCTAAATTGTAATATATATGATAACGACACATAGATGATGTTTCCAGGCACCTCCTGTACCCAATGAGAGGTATTAAAACACTTTCTTTTCCCAATTATCCAAAATACCATAGTTTGAAGCAGCCGTAAAATCACCAACTTTCCTTCAGATAACGCACTGGGCAAACAATACTAATATTTTAAAATCTGTCACTGACTTGCCGACTAAACCTGTAGTAGAATACCACATTAGAGTACATCAATGAAAATTCGGAAGTAGAACTGCAATATGCCATGAACAACCGCATCGTCTTGATTTGACTTGATGGATAAACTTTAATGAGAAAGTTTTTCAATGACCCAAATATTCTTTTATAATTACCACACTGTCCATGATGTTATATGCAATAGTAAGATATGTCTCGCCAGCACTGAATGCCCCAATAGCTTAGCAACAGTGACCACAATCAGGAGAATAATGGTTAAGAAATTTAGCTAAATACAAACCTTCAACCTCACTTGATGAAATTGTTTTAGTCAAGAAAACACGGATATAACCTATTTCACGTGCGTTTCTTTTATTCAAATGACATTTGCCAGTCTCGATTACTGGCTGATTTAGGCCTTCCAGTATTTCCTTTAAAAATTTGTGTTTAGAAATCCAGGCCCGCTATGCATTTCTAGTGCAGCGATTCACTATATTGACACAACAAAGCGAGGGAAATACCGCAAGGGTTAAATCAGCCAGTAATGCAAACTGAGTTATGCCTTGCGTTTGGAAGTTGGGCAAAAATTAACACGATTCTTACGATTAACTTACTCATACAAATAAATAATTTCGAACACGATCTGTGAATAATTTGATCAATATGTTCTGATGCCTTCGCCAATGTGAGCGTTAACCAACTTTCTTGAAATAATAATTTTGTTTAAGTTGTGAGACGTTTTATTGAAAATCGCATTTGGCAAAAACCGATTTTTCGAAACTAAAGAAATCAAAACAAAGTTTATATTGAACATTATTTTAACATAACCCTCTTTTGGCTATCTCGTATGATACATACTAACTTCAAAGACGAGTGCATGGAATGCATGAGAAAATCAATATGCACGTGCAACATGGTGAAATGAACAAACATTTATTGAAAGCAGTAATTTCTTGGTTTCAACACATATTTGCATAACTTGCAGAAAATCTGCCAACTTCTGCCCTTTTCTATTAAACATGTGTATAATGCTTTTTCACATTAAAATAGAATAAGAAAACTGATTAATATGCAAACCTTGTATAAAATGTATAAAGGGCATTTAGAAGTGAAATAATGGCAAGATTTGTGAATAGCAACTTCTTTATAGTAAACATTACGACGTGTCCAAGTATGCTGTTACTAACGAAGGAGTAAGTATAACTTACAAGTTGTGTTTTTCACAAAACAAAGACGTTTTCCAACTACGAATAACAAAAACAACAACAACGTAACGAAAGTTCCTTATGACTCTTTGAGATGACAGAAAGGAAATTTTCTCATCTCATAAGTAGAAGGCATTACTTGGTATTTTGAAAGGGGCAGTAGCACGTATTTTGCAAATTTTATTTTTTCAAATTTCCCTTTTATGATGATATTTCATGTGATTTATATTAACTTGAGAGGGTTAAACATTTATTACACAAACCAATTATACGTAGTGGCAATAACGGTGTTGCGTATAAGGCATAAATTGCATGGCGGCCATTTTATTGTGAACACATTTTATTATTTCGAATTACAAAAACGATTTCCATGGCCCTACCAAGCCATGTACATTCAGTTTCAACTTGATTTTCCGAAGAGAAAATAATGTTTTACTTTTGGTGACATTATCTTTCAAATACATTTCATCTACTTATTTGAGCGAAACACGTGCTACTGCCCCTTTAAATTACATATATTCAATGATACGATTTGAAGTAACGAAACCTCAAACATATCAGATTATGAAAAAGCCTTTGTATACTAGAGGTAGTTGATAATTCGAATACTGAATGAAATCATCCTTAAAGAGACGGTTCTATCGGAGTACCCATCATTTTGTTTTTTACATAACGTGAAATGAGAAACATTCTGTAGTTTTACTAACTTTATTTTTGGTTATTTCTAAAATATATTTATTGATGAATATCCACAATGGAACAAATAATGTATCATTAGACTAGTTAACAATGTCATGTTATGCTTTGCACACTCGTGGTGCAGATGAATAATTTTGGGTGTTTTACTTTTGACTTTTGAATACGTTTTCAAATTGCCAAATCTTAACTCGTGATGTTACCTCTACGAGATTCAACAGGAATGTGATACAATCAAGTATACTTTGTATATACAAGCAGGAATGTCCTCTCGAATTTCATTTCCTCAAAAAATACTTCGATAGAATCCTGCTTTTTAACACAAAACGTATATACATACTAGGCTACAATATTCTCCGTCATGACGATATATCGATGCTCTCCAGTTGGGACGATATTTCGTGGTATTGATATTAGGAATATGTAGTAACATACAATATTAAGAAATATAAGATATTTTATGCACGCTTCAATATTGTTGGGAATTACAGCTTATCTCCCTTATATGATGTGTTATTGCTTATGTGAGGTTAGTGTTTCTTCTTCTTGTGGCAAAGGTAATGAATTTGGAACTTTCAATTGGGAAATTGGTCATAGCTGTGGTAAAAATGTCACTGTTTGTGTGTTTATTTCTAAGAGGTACATTTCAGGCCATGTCGCTTACCCAAGGCGACACCACGAGCCTCCCGGCTCATGTCTCATTGTGGGGTAAGAATAGTATAAGTTGTCAGACCGCAGCGAGGGGTAGATGACACTTCGTAACCCGCGTAAGCGTCCTTGTAGACCGAGCCGTAGCACACTTACGCGGGTTATAAAACTTCATCTAACCATAGGTGCGATTTTACAACGAATTTATCTCAACTACCATGTTTTTTTAAAAATTTTATTTATTAATAATAAACAAAATTCAAGAGAAATTATGTAGAATCTTTCTGTTACACAGTTCGGCAAATTTTAGGCAGTTCGGCAAATATACCTTAGATTTGTATCCTGCCTGAACAGGGTATAAGGGAATAGGAGAACACCGGCTATTGGCCAATCAAAATCAAGTATTTTACTGTGAGGTAAGATAAACTCTTTTAACTTTCAGATAAGCATGCCCCGAAAATGGTAACCCGTCTTGTGAGCGGCGCTCATTGTTGATGAACTTCACGAATAGCATTCAATTGAACTATGCACAAAAACACTTGTCACTGTTTATTGTAGCTAAAATCATATTGAATGGAATTGTATCATTCTAAGGCGTATCGTACCGGAATATTCAGTTCAATCACACCTTAATCTTATTGTCTATTTACATTCCCTTTCGTGTTCTTTTCCACGTTTTTCAATATTTAAGTATATGAAATAACCATTCGTAATTTATCATACTTGTTTCTTCGTCAAAACGTCTGTTTCCTCCTCTTTACTTCTTGTCTTTCAATTGTATTTCCTTCCTTCCTTTCCTCGTATCCCCGTTCTATTCTTCTCTTCTTTCGAATTACTATTTTTGCAATCTACTTTTTCACATTCATATTCCAACTGATGAATGTGTCAGCCTGACTTAAATCGACGGTTTTCCGAAAAAAATTGAATAATAGTGCATCTACCGGGATACGAACTCATATCGTTCGGAGGTTTCCTCGCAAAACGAGAATCTACAGAACCTGTTCGTATCCCGGTAGATGCATTATTTTGAAAATTTTATTCCTCGGAACAAGGTCGATTTTAATCAGACTGATGAAGGTGTAAGCATTTACTCCGAAACGTCATATATATTTACAATGAACAAGCAGTTATCCAGAAAATGTTTTTTTTATTTCCTCGTTGGTCTTTCTTTCACGTTTTCCTTGATTATGCTCTATCATTTCATTTTTAAAAAGATTTATACATAACGAACAAACGGTTCACAATAGTTTTACCAACCTCTTTAATATAAAGTAATTAAGTTATAAGGAATATGATGCAAACATTTTCAAAGAACTATAATGGACTTTGTAAACCTTCATCTCTATACATGGACTTAATTTCTCTCACTGCAGGACGCAATTCAATTCAAGACTTCAATTCCCATAATTTGATTGACATGTAGGCCCAGTAATCTTAAAATGATGTCCTTTGTTAAAATGTATTTCATTTTAAATCCTTGAACGTCTTAAATTAAGACGTTGAGAAAACTCGATGTGGTTCAAAGACTGCAGGAGAATATCGTGCCGAGGGTTATATAATTTAAACTCTTTATTGCAAAAAGTGACCCCCTACTCGGCCCTACAGAATATACCCGTATAATAGTTGTCACCTGCCTCGGTATAAACCCGTCCCCCTCTCCATTTGTTGTTCCGTGCTTTAGCGGGGAGACCTGCACCGAGACGCGCAGAGCGAAGCATCGGGTGAAGACAGCGTTATTCTGTCTCGTGTCGTCTTTACACTGGCTGATTTTGACCAGGAAAGATTCAAATATGTAATAAGCTTGCATGTGTTTGATCACAAAATCACTATTAATTCTTGTGCCTCTGTTTAGCTGGCTTATTCATTTACATGTTGATGCTCTTATTAATGCATGAGTAATTGTTTGCTGCATTGTTATGTCTGCAACCAGGAAGCATTACTAATTTTAGTGTATATCAAATATCAGATAAAATGTAAAAGATTCGAGTGTATATTTCCTTGTGCAGATCATTCGCACAGACGAGCGAAAGAAGTATAAACTATTGGTAAAGGCAGAAACTCGAGATCATGTTTCATAAGAGTAATTCAAATGTGTACGTTCACATGTTACAGTGCCAGTGTGCTGATTTTGTTTATCATTTCGTCGGCACTGGTAACAATACAGCAAACTGATACCTATCACTTCGTCATATCGTCCCCCTCTCAACAACTATTGTGACAGGAAGCTGACCAAGAGATAACATATTATATTAGACGCAGGCAGCGTAAGATTATAATTCATTAAGTTCTGCGTTGTATAATAAACCATCACATCGTCTTTATAGCAGGTTGATCTTGACTTGGAATCCTTCATGTTTCGTGTTATACTCCATGTTAGTTCATAGTGTTAATGGTGTATGCGCGATGAAGTACCTCAACAATGCCATCCCGTAGACACCAGATCTGTATATAAACAGTACGCACACGCTCCATTTCTCTTACGTAGTTTTTCTCATGGGTTACGAAATCATGAATACTCTCAGTCTATTAAACGGTACATTGGCCAATCGCGATGGACATTGTTTCTTACTTTCAACACAACAACAACTCTAAATTGTCGATTTTGTAACGTCTTACAGGTATTCCAAATGTTGACACCTTTTGAAAGCTTCCTAATATATTCCATCTTACACGGTTCAATCCGTCGTACTTGTTATATTCATTCATACTTTATATCACGTACTTGTAAGTCGTCTTCTCTATCCTAACCCCCTGTAAGCATTCACCGAATCATTTACCATGTGTCATATTTAGAATTGTCGTAGCAATCGTGATGGAACACGTGCCTTATACGTTCTACGAACACACGGGACTTAGCGTTCACCTTCAGCAACGTTTTACGTATGTCCTTCTACAGATTAGCATCCACATACCAGATAGTTACGCCTGAAGGTAACCGAGGTCAAAACATGGTAAATAGTTACCCACAAAACGTCAACTCAACAGCGCATCTCTTGTATTTCACTTACCGTGTTGAACGATGGTCCCAATAGGTCTCTTGCATGCATTTCAACTAATCTCAACTCAAGCATTCGTTACTTACTAAAGCACGCTCACTAACCATGGGGACTTGTCAACCCTAAACAATGCCTCACACAGGTTGTGACGACTAATAATCAAAACATTTCATCCAGACTGAAGGTAAGCGTTACTTACTCCAAACATCCCCACCAAGACGTTAATCTTACCCTCCAAAATCGCCCCATCCCCCACCTTATGTCTGCCAGAAAAAATATCCCCACAACGCGTGTTCTTTACTCGGACGCGAGCTCCTTGCAGTGTTCTTTTTCGCTAAGTAGACATAACGTATTAAAGCAACAAGAACCCAACACCCTTAATAGGTCGGCACGCTTTCCCCGTGGTATTGTGTCCCGGCTACTCTTTGTGTGAATATCTCTAGCAGCGCGTGCAACACTCTTCATCCAAATGATATGTAGCAAGTGCAATGTGTGGAGCTAGACTTCTGACCGGCTCCTAACAGAATATATATTTCTCAACTTTGAATCCCACGTACATTAAGTATACTATTTCTCAGGAAACATTAACACTAAAGTTATTTTCAATATTTGCACACCAATATTAGTTTGTTATCTTATCTCATTTGCCTCACATTACAGTATATTGACATTGTTTATTAGCATTGTTTAATTTGGGGTAAATTCGTTATCAAGCAAGTGATGTATGAGGATATTTGGCGAAAATATCGAAACATCATCTTTTCAATTAAAAACCATAACATTGCTCTAGATAGTAAACGTCGCTTTCCCTGTAAAATGTATGACAAATATCTTTGTCATAAGTTTCTTGAATGATATGTCTTTCTTCATCAACACCATGGCTCCTCTACACCTATATCAAGCCCTGTCGGTACAATGTCCGTACCGCAGGTCAACTCCCAGCAGTCTATTCTATATCCCGAGAGATCATCTGAACCAATATGAAGGACGGTCCATCCATGACTGACCCTGTCTTCTGGAACAATTCCCTCAATTACTAACAACTTCCACAACACCGGACATGTTATAAGTTTCTGTTATCATTATCATTATTCTAAATGGCAAGTATTTCTAATTATCATTGTTCATTTTACAATTGGTCGAAGCTAAATCTGAATGTTATTCATAAGGTCACCAAACCTACTATCTTGAGTATCATGTCCAGTTCAAAAGAACATCGTCTATTATATGTGAAGCCGTACGCGTTCGCTATGTCAGCTTCCTATAGTCATCAACGTGTTCCTCCTTGAGGGAATTGTAATTTATGTAGAGTTCACAGTTCGTTGCATGTACATTATCTGCATATACGAATGGCAATCTTTAAATACTTTTTTGTTAAAAGCGTTCTGAAACGGTTACAAATACAGTCTGCTTTCAGTATGATGACGTTTTTATGACAATGCTAAGGTCACATGGTAAAACATGATTTCTGTGGCTTAACTAATGTTGCACGTTTCCAACAATGTTTTATTTTAAATGCGTTAAAGCATTTTTTTTGCAAATTATGTTTCCTCAAAGTTTTCATTTGTTATTAAAGTTTATCCATTATATTGTATACGTTAGAGTGTTAAACATATCATTAAACGACCCGATAAGCGGTATACTTAGAAAACGGTTATCCGTATTGGAAGAAAATGGTGCGACGTATAAAGCGACAGTGGTGTGGAACTCTTCAGTGAGAGAGGTAGATCTCATAGGAATTTGAGAGTTTAGACAGCACGATGGTTGACCATTCCATCATTCTGCCAACTGTCATCTGAGTGTATGGTATCGCTACAACAGTCAGATCTCTTGAACTACCTTCGAGTGACCATCTTAACATGATCACCTTAAAATGGCCGCTCGGTGGGAAATGGACTCGCATGGCGTAACCGAACCATGTAAATTCGTTTTAGAACTCTTTTTATTGATTTAGGAGTATTATTTAGCTATTGGTAACACTGGTATATTTGTTTGTGAGAACACTTTATTTCAGTTAGAAGATCGTGCTACAGCGTCTTTAATTAGTCAGAGTGATTTCTTCAAATATTTTTTCCCCGCAATATAACGAAATTAATTCTGGTTTCGTCTGAACGTTGAGTCATTAAGTTGCTTGATGTGGTATGTCAAAGATAACATTACATAATAATTTATTTCTGGTTTATAGTTTTAAAGTATGGACACGCCTCATATACCTTTTCAACAGACACATGTGGAACATTCAAAATGTAAAATTGTAAGGGTACATGCATTTGTAATGGTAAATTAAATACTAAACATTATAATGCGCACGCTTTGTGACACATAACGCTTCAGGGTATGAATAGCATTTACTAAAAAGCATGTACGAAGAGTGCTAAAATTTAGTCTATCAAGCATGCTATCATTGGATAATATCACGTTGTGCAACCTATCTAATTGATATATACGTGGACAGAAACATTAAATTCCCATATATCATACCTCACTGACTTCATCCGCTACGATTGTTATCAACGGGTTTAAATGTCCAAGATATCAAAGATGTGAGATTTCTATGGGCATTAATACAACAAAGCAAGCGTGTCATTCACTGCAACACCCCGTTAATAAACGATCAAACGGGTTAAATTTGAAGGTGTTCATAGCATACAACTGTCTCCAGACCGACGTAGCTGCAAACTAACCTTGGTACAGCTGTGGTAATATTGAGAAACGCAGGAAATATTATTCATAAGGAAACAGATATTTGTGAATAAGCGGTCACACGAGTTCAAAATCTAGGACTCTGCTATTGGAAGGGTATGACTGGCGCCCGACTACCTGATGTTTAGGTGTTAGCTAGGATGGTGATAGATGAAGAAGAGGAAAAACGCTTATTACGGTGTCAGGTAAAATAAACATGCCATTTTAAAACATATATACATGATATAAAACACTTTATAAATAAAGCACCTGGTGTTAAAGGCATATGAGACACCACAATACACTGGTTCATATTAGAATATGAAATATAAAACTATACATATAGACGTTTAGTGAAACGATGGGCTAGATGTTAAAGTAGGTGTAAACCCCTTTCGTACATGTCAGACATTAGTTCAGAGTATACAACACGACAAGTATACAACCTGCTCAGTCGGACCAAAGAAGGATCCACAGACGAAATAAATATCTCAAAACTATAACTTAAAATAAAAATTATACACAGTGAGAGAGAAGATATCATCCTCAATACTATAGAATACTAAGCCGTTTACTCTTCGATTCTGTTTACAGTTTTAATGCTAATACGCTTTTCATTTCATATTCATAAACAAAAAAAATAATGATATATTGCAGCAAACTATTTCATATTTCAATGAGAATATTTGAAAGCTTTCGATGTGGCTTCATTTTATGCATTTTCTGGACTCTATTTTCCGTCACACCTTATGATACCATTTAATGTCATATTTAGAAAGGTAATCAACCATGTTGGAACGTACGTGTACATTGTATTGCATAATCAGAGAATGGTTTAAACTCGAAGGTTAAGTACCACCCTCACATTTACAATAGTACTGGTATTATATTCATAATCATCATCACTCAGATCATACGTGTGTAATACAGTTACTTGTTATCATAAACACGGAGGTGGACCTGAATGTACATGCGTGTTTACATAGGGTTACTTGTTAACGGAAACACGGACGGTTGACCTGAATGTACATACGTGTATACATAGGGTTACTTGTTAACGGAAACACGGACGGTGGACCTGAATGTACATACGTGTGTACATAGGGTTACTTGTGACCAGAAACACGGACTGTGGACCTGAATGTACATACGTGTATACAGAGGGTTACTTGTTAACGGAAACACGGACGGTGGACCTGAATGTACATACGTGTTCATAGGGTTACTTGTTATCAGAAACACGAGGCGGACCTGAATGTACATGCGTGTGTACATAGGGTTACTTGTTATCAGAAACACGGACGGTAGGCCTAAACAGACAACCATATACACACAGGGTTACTTGTTATCAGAAACACGGAGGTGGACCTGAACAGATACACGTGTAAACACGGTTTCCTTGTTATCAGAAACACAAAAGAAAAAGAAAAATAAATTAAAAAATCAATCAGATCATACTATCTACTATTACTTCCTCCATTTTAGAAAGTTATGTTATGTGAAACATATTTGAAACTAATAGCGATAATATTCAGAGTAAATCGTACGTGTTTTCACTCACCCCTTTAGGATGTCTGCCGAATATAAGTGTTGAAGTAAGTTTTTGATAAAATGCCAACTTACTTCAAACGATTCATATCATATCATAATTATCAAAAAAATATGTGATAAAACATGCGTTTATCAAATAAAAAGTCGAATTTTCTGCGGTTTTAATTTTACCAACTACCAGTATATGATATTATGTGAAGTTTAATCAAATAATAAGGAATATAATACCATTATCAAAGACTGAATAATGCAATTAACTTGGTTACGCACCTCCTGATTGAATTCAGATGACTTATTCTTCTCATTTGTTTGTCAATGTAACATGTTAAGTAAACCGTAAAATGACGTAATTACAAATATGGAAATTAGACGCTTAACATTTTTCTTACACCCGTAAGACTATTTGCGTCTAAACCAGAAGGCTACATGTGAAAATCTCCTTGAATCAAATGCGGGTATCAGTTAAAAAGCGCGTTGATTAAAACGGTAACGTCAAACTTATCTTCACACATGGATACATAAATTTTAACCACAAAGTATTTCAAATTTATTAAAGTAAATTTGTTTTTCGTAAAATAACGATATGGGGTAGGAAAATAACGGGAGGCCACCCGTATTAGAAAAATCAATACATTGAAAGGAATGTCCATTGCGCATGCGCAGATCTAATAATAGAGACCAGCTATTCCATTGGAGGTTAACAAAGACATGAGATAGTCCCCTTTCTATTGTAGCGTACCGTTATGTGGACTGTTCTATCAGGTCCGTGCTTGCCCCATGAATATATTTATTGAATAAAATGTGCGACGTTTAGGAGGCGATGGTTGTCAACTTAGTGTGGCTATTAAAACCCTAAAAATTCACCTGGTCCCTTCAAAAGGGGGTGAGAGGGAGGGGGTAATTAAGGGTCTAAAGGGGTCGGCTAAGCCGATTATTTGAACCAGAAAGAGGGCTCAAGGGGTCCCGTTAGTTGACTCAACACCGGGGTTAAAGTTTACCCTATGTGCCCTCGGGGAGCTTTTATCACCAATTTAACTAAGTTGCTCGATTAAGACCGATATTAAAACACTTAAAAGTGATCTTAGGGGCAACATACATCATTGAAAGTATAAATATCTTTTGATTTGGGCCTATTAACGACGTTTTTTAACGGTTAGAATTATTTTTAAATTTCGGCGAAAAAAAGTAAATTCTTAACAAAACATAAATATCAAGGGAAATACTTAATGTTTTTCTTCATTGTTTCGATAATATTTTTAATCTTGTAAATCAAATAAATGTTGTAACAGTGTAAGAAGTCATTACAAATTTAAAGTTGAATGCACAATGTGACGCAAATATTAAGATGTTGATAATTCATATCTTAATACTTGGTTTAAGTTTTGTTTCACTGCAAATGTTTGATAAAAATGCATGTAATTTGCTTTTTGAAAAGAAATTGCAATGCAAGAGTATGGTACGCTTTTAAAAGTAATTGAAAGTCCTTGGTAATAGCACGAGACTTTAGTAGGGTTTTTTAAAACTTAACATCTGCATAATAACCGGAAAAAGCAAAATATCTATTGTTCTAAAAAGTGAATTAATTCATTTTAGCTTTCTGAAAAAGAGAAGATACTGACTTGTTAATCATACAATGAATATTACCTACTAATATATAGATAAATATGTGATTGTGTTGCCCCTGTTGCTATTTTCGCTGTGTATAAGACGATTATAATGCTTCATTTAACAAAGGAAATAACCATAATTGAGTAAATAAACATAAAAATTTGATAGAATCCTAACAAAACCGTTTGTTATATTGTAAAACATCATAAGACAGCTCCCATAGGAGAGCCCCATGTGATTTAGATTTCTGTCGCTAGCGCATTAATACATGAGCGAAGCCCGCGTTGAGCGACCACAGCGCACAATGGCCTATTACAATGATAATAGCGCGTGCTTGGGCGGATGTTGCGTCAAACAACGCGCTAAGACTGTCGGGAAGTAAAAGTTTTCAAACTTTTTAGCGCCAAACCAGAGAGGGCCACCCCAGTCGTGTGTTTCGTGCTGTCAGAGGCGGGTAAAAGCTATTTTGAAGTCGGTATTAATGTTAAGACAAAGAGAAGTGCTTGCAGCGTCAATAGCATGCAAATTGGGCTGCTTTAGCCCTGACAAGCCGCACGGGCTGTGGTTCAAAACTAGCATCTGCTTCGCTTCATGATGGTGTCTCGGCAGGGATGTGATTTACAGGAATCGGCGCGATAATTATGTCTACATTTTAATGTGATTGGCTAATTACACGTCTTGTCTGCATGGAGGGGAGTTTGAGGAGCAGGCTGGCCACTCATGTCACTCCTGCCAAGACTGTGGGGTGCACTTTTTCACATCCGCACACACAACAAAGTAACGAATTTGCAAACTTCAACTTAAGAGATGTAATTACACGACA
Organism: Gibbula magus; assembly: GCA_936450465.1. Taxonomy (NCBI): domain Eukaryota; kingdom Metazoa; phylum Mollusca; class Gastropoda; order Trochida; family Trochidae; genus Gibbula; species Gibbula magus. Next base: position 38,035,154 of record OW388294.1, on the reverse strand, counting down.
TGGCTCTCTCGCAGACAGTAAAGAGACATGTCGGGAGAAAGAAGTATGGAGAATTCACACCCCTCCAGGGCCAAAACAAAACCCAGATCAGACCAACTGTATTAGAGCGAACGCGGGGCAGGGGGAACTGCCCCCCTCGTGTGTTAGCAACCTCACATAGCATCTGTTCTGCAGTCAGAGCGCCGCTATACCCCTTTTCCTACAACATGAGAACCCGTGATTACTTCTCCTATGCTTGGTGTAGCCCCTCTACCCCTCATGTAATCAGTCACTTGTTCCTGCACTATGAATAATTCATTGGTCCATGCCAAAACTGAGTCTGGGGCCTGCAGGGGAGAGAGGAATAACGGTACTTTCCACCCCCGTCGCATTAGCCAGTCAGTAAAGAGCTTGCTTTGTTTTTGACGGCTTTCACTCCCGAGGTAGGGGGCCGGTCTGGGCATTTTCTTGTTTAGACTCCATTTCCTCCAGTCCCTCTCTATCTTTAATTTGTCCCCTACTAATGAATATTGCATCTGCCTCTCTGGGCAGGTGATACGTTTGGCAACAGCATCAAAGCACGTCCTCATGCCGTCGCCCGCCACCTCAACCAACGCGTGTTCGAGGCAAGGTACGAGCTATGTTTCGAGACGGCAAGATTGCTATTACGTACAAATTATTAAGCATACTGAGCAATTGGCAGTGGGACAAAAGACAGCTTTTCCTCAACAAAAGTTACCCCTACTTTGCAAAGGCTGTGAGGCACGCTCACACTCCGGCTATTAAGCTTACGGTGCCCCTCTCACGTGTCATGTAAAAAATTCTGTGTCTTGTTTCAGAACAACCCCCTCACCCCTACCCCTCCTTCAGAACTTATTTGCCTTCGTATTCTAGGCAGCCAGTGTTTCCACTACAAATAAGAATATTTATTCATAACGGTGCAAAAAGTTTTACCACTCCAGCAAAGCTCTTGAAGACTGTTGAATTTGAAGTGATCACAACTCCTGATCAATCCCTCTCTTAAACATAGGGTTCTGTGTGTACCATCTGCCGCCAAAATATGACGATATGGCAATTGTTTCTTTGTCACTGCAAATTGTTGGTTTCTTTACAAGACATACAAAGAGTCAGGAACTCTCACTGGAAAGGTTCTAAAGCTGCACATTAATTTGCATATAGTACCACCGTTACACTGGGATTGACGTTAACCATTATGCTTTGGCGACTAATTTTAAGCTAAGAAACGATAACGGGACAAAGAGTTATCGCAAACTAAAATTTGCGATTAAATCTTATTTCTTGAATCAGTTGTTTTGAACGCGTGTGGACAATTGCTCGCAACGCCATGAGTTCCACACAAGGTGAATTCGGCGCCAAGTCGTACAAAGCCGTCCTAACGATAGGCTATTTCCCAAAACAGACCCTTAGAAGTCTAGACGTTTTAATTGACTTTTTTGGCACATAACATAACAACCTTTTGTCCCGAACATGGAAAAACATATTCAATATTAAATATCATTAATTTTGAGTGAAATGCGACCCTGTAAAAAACCTTGGAACGGCAGAAACATTAGTTTGCAGACTTTTAGAAAGTTAAAAGGCGTCTTCAATAGCACTACATCGTTCATAGCTCATGCTTTATTTGTCAACTAGAGGGACACATTCAGAAAGAACCGTACAAGTGGAAAGGCAAGGGTAATCAAAAGCTAGCTTCTTTCTTGCTCACGTATCAAAACACACCTTGCAAGGTTTGCACCTGAGACGGTTTGACGAGAAACTTTAATGACAGAGAATGTATTTAATAGAAGCAGATTAAAATTCAAAACTATGCAAGCGTATTTGATTTTAACTTCACTTGGTATTCATTAGGGCCTTTGTGGGTTTCTATTTGCAAGCTAATCGGCTGCACGTGCACTGATCAAGGTTTGCTAATATCTTGCATACTTCACAGGTGAACGTGATGTGAGAGAGGAGGAAAGTTACATACAACCACAGGTGATTCTGGCTCTAGGCGCGTGCGTCTTTATTCTGGTTTTCCCAAGAGCCCTACATGTCGAAGACCATTTGCCATGTTCATAGTAATCATTGGTAAAAGTCTTTTCATCTTGGTCACAAAAGAACTTCAAAACTTAGTTTTGAATCCACTGACAGTAGCAGCTGATAATTTTGTCATATTATCTCATTGGCATTTATGTGTTTGTCAAGAGTCTACTTCTAAGGTTCTGAACTCTAAAGAAGGGTTCTTTCAGGATGCAAATGTTTAACCTGTATTAAGTCAAGTAGATTAATGTAGCAATTAGAGTTCATGTAACGGACACACCTTTATATTTATGACAATTATTGATGTTAAAAAATATGTTTAAGTAATATTCCACATTTGCAATCAATTCTATGCTACAGCTGCAGCGACTATGCCTATAAGAGTTAAAGTTGTTGAACTACTAAAATAGTTTGTTATTTATGTATTTTTTAATAATAATTTCCATAATTGATTTTATTCTATTATCATCGGCAATAGAGGGAGTTACCTTTCTTGCTATAATGTCGACATGATTTATCCCAATTTAAACACATACAGTAGATTAGACGGTAAACCTTTCTGAACACTGGTGTTTTAGCGACAGGCCAATTCCTGCGATGAGGATAGATATTTAGAGTTACGTCCCCTTGAAAGAAGACTCGCAAGACGTGCATGCATATGCAAGGCTATTATCATATTGTTTTGTGTAGTATGTTCATTTTAATATCTTTATATCTAGGTTTTTATCAATGAAGTTTTATCAAAACTAAACGTATAAAAATATACAAATATCCCAACAGTTAGTATGTGCTATAAATGAATTAACATATATAGTATATGAAAAACATTAAATGTAATAAACAAAAAGATACGTCAGGGGTGTCTATTAACTAAGGTGACACTTGCATTCTTTACATCCTGAACCTCTGTTCTTTGAAAACGTTACAACTTTATTGATATGATATATCAATATTCTATTGACTGTATATTTGGTACATCATTTTAAACGGCTGTCATTGTATATTCTGCACTGCATTTTGATCTAGAAAGAGGGAGGGAGAGGGCCTAGTTAGACTCAGTCATCGGGGAAGGTTAACGTCTTTGCATTCGTTATGACGTTGTAACGTCACAAAGCTACATGTTGTCTCATATATATAAAAATAAGATGAGTTGCTTCTCACGTGAAGTAAGGTTATATATAGAAAAGGGTCGAAATGAGCTCATCGTATTGTATTAAAGAAGATTGATCCAGTCAAAACCATCTGATGTTTACTCTTTTCTATATATATATATTTGGCAAATACTAATCTTGATATATGTACATATAGGTACGAGGGCAAGTTAATATATTCATGGTAATAATGGTTGACACCCCTTAATAGTTACAGGAATGAAATGTTATTATACATGTTATATAAATAACGTGTCAGTGTCGATAGTTTTTAGCACATGTTACTACCGGATGTCTTTTTGTGAATAGTGCCCTTGAGCATTTGCTTTACTTTAAAATACCAAAGAAAGGGGAATATAAGAAAAATGAAAATTATTCAAAATAGTTCATTTCGTGTGTCTTGAGATCTTGGCATTGGTATATTGTTATAGTGTTTTGAGTGTTCTCATTTTGGTTCTAATAAATAATGAAAAGTTGCATTCTACTGAACCCAAATATACACAAAATCTTTCATGGAGTCTCATTCGCACACAATACACACATGGCAAGTATTATATAGTTTACATCATGTGTTTGTGCCATTTGATTTTAAAAAAACATCATATCAAACAATACTTATTGTCCATGCTTTTAATTTGCTAACATCCATTTTCTGTTTAGGGGTGTTAACCATTTTTACAATGAGTATAGTTCAGTTTGTGTTATATTTAATGAACACCAACGCCATCAATAAACCGCTGAATCCCTGTTTTGGTTGTTTGTGTTGGAAAACATGCTGTTATTCTAAAACACTATCTGTTTTCTGAATTACATTTATTACATAAATATACTTATATATAATTAATGCTGTGACATGTCTGTATCGTTTGCTTCATGGTAACTTTCGATCGATGAGGTTGATATAGGGTGTGATATGAAAACATATCGCAGTATATATAGTAGTAATATGTATATGAATAATTTTGTTTGTATATGTATATGTATATGTATATGTATATGTATATGTATATGTATATGTATGTGTATATGTATGTGTATATGTATATGTACATGTATATGTATATGTTCATGTATATGTATATGTACATGTATATGTACATGTATATGTATATGTATTTGTTTAGGTATATGTATATGTATATGTATATGTATAGGTTTATGTATAGGTATATGTATATGTTTAAGTATATGTATATGTATATGTATATGTATATGTATATGTACATGTATATGGATATGTATAGGTATATGTATATGTTTAGGTATATGTATATGCATATATATATGTATATGTATATGTATATGTACATGTATATGTATATGTATATGTATATTATTATTTATATGTATATGTATATGTATATGTATATATATATGTTTAGGTATATGTATATGTATATGTATATGTATATGAATATGTATATGTATATGTTTAGGTATATGTATATGTATATGTTTAGGTATATGTATATGTATATGTATATGTATATGTATATGTGCATGTATATGTATATGTTTAGGTATATGTATATGTATATGTATATTTATATGTATATGTATATGTATATGTTTTGGTATATGTATATGTATATGTATATGTTTATATATGTGTATATGTACATGTACATGTACATTGTATATGTATGTGTACATGTATATGTATATGTATATGTTTAGGTATATGTATATGTATATGTATATGTTTAGGTATATGTATATCTATATGTTTATATATATGTATATGTACATGTACATGTATATGTATGTGTACATGTATATGTATATGTATATGTTTAGGTATATGTATATGTATATGTATATGTATATGTTTAGGTATATGTATATGTATATGTATATGTATATGTATATGTATATTTATATGTATATGTATATGTATATGTATATGTATATGTTTAGGTATATGTATATGTATATGTATATGTATATGTATATGTACATGTGATACTGGGTGCTTAATGAAGAGTCTGTCAAAAATACACAATTTACAAATTTACAACCAGCGTGAGTTATTATACATGACACCTGATGAGGATATATGTTCGTTCTGTATGGAAGAACAAGTAAATGTTGAACATGTGAACTACTATTGTGAGCATATAAAAAAAACTTTGGTCTCGCTTAGAAAGCTACTTACAAGAAAAAATACCTGATTTATTCCTAACTAAATTCATAGTCTTTTGTGGTTCCTAAAATTGAGAACATCTTAAAAATCATATCATTCTCCTAGCCATGAAACATATATATCATATGAGCATAAAAAGGAAAGTCCGAACATTTCAAAACTTTAACAAATCTCTGATAGAGATTATTAAAATAGACAAATATATTGCAACACAGAGCAACAGAGACTTCACATTTGAGCACAAATGGAGACCAATGGTCAACGATGTGCTTCAATAGTTTTGTAAAATATAAATTTCATCTATCCCAGAGGGGCAGTCTACATGTTCAAATAATGTAAAAATTGTGAATGATTGCAATATCTTAAAAGAAGAAGAAGTTTATTTCAGTGTTGTAGGCCTTCGGCTCATGTCCAATAACAATATAATTTATACAGTTTCAATGGCAATATGTACATACAATATCTGAATGTAAATAAAGAACTTTGAACTGAATAAAAAATATTTTTTTAAAAAGCAAAAAAACATACATGAAAATCATAACACCCTTTTGTTTAGCCTAATATGTCATTTTTTTTATTTATGTATTTACTTTAAGCAGAGCTGAATATAGAGATATCTACATAAAAACTAACATTTAAACTAAGATGTTTAACATTGACCACTTTCATATAACAATCTATAGAAATGTTACTTCAAATTCTTTTTCAAACTCTTCAAGGAAAATACTTTTTTTTTATTGTGAGCAGGATGCTTAATCAATAGTTTTTATTAAAATTGAACATTAACTTAGGATGGGAACCAACATCATCCATCCCACAATGGGAAATGTACAGCGTGTTGAATACGTCACTTCACAAGCAGGAGGACAGCAAGTATTCTTTGCAGGATACTAGTTGCTATCGTTTGAATGTTGAAAACATGTATGACATTGAAAGCATAACCATGCAAACATTGAAATATACTATGTATGTGTTGTATGTGTCAACAGTTTTGTGTGTCATTGAAAGCATAGCCATGCAAAGATTGAGATATACTGTGTATATGTCAACAGTTTTGTACCTTTGTTAGTGTTCCCCCCTGAGCTAGTGCAGATGAAATAAAGATATCTGGAAACGATAATTTGGTTGAGTTCATTTTTTAGAGGTAGAACAGGATAGCATATAACCCTGACTTCCTGATCACTGGACCTTAACATGTTGTTATAAGCTGCAGGCAGATTGGGACTGTAAGCAGTATGGGACGCTACCGGAACTACACCCAATACCAAAAGAAACTTTGCATCTCAGTTGATTTTATCATATGTATGTTTTTCAATTACAAATATTTCAAGTTTTGGACATCGTACACTGAAGCTGAAAAGTAATGGCGTATTGTCATCAGTCAAATATTTTTTTCAGAAGTTTTTAATTTTTTTACAAAAAATGAAATTTAAAAAAAATTAAAAAATTAAACTTTTAATTTTGACAAGACACACATGTTAAGCGACTAACGCACTACTGAAACAGTTTCTGTTGTTAAAAGTCCGTTGATATTACCCATTAGCAAAGACCACCGAGTACGAGACCACTACCGAATCACAGACGAATTGATCAAACACATTTTGATACCCCTCGTATGTTGATGCGTCCAAACTTTTTATTTAAATAAACTTTTGAAATGAATATTTTCATACATCGAATGTAAAATTGAATAATTATTACAATACTTAAAAACCCAAATCCAATCGTTGCCTAGTATGTGATTTATTAAGACAAGAAGATGGGTGCAAAGTTTCTTTTGGTATTGGGTTTACGTGCCGATAATTAAAGACACGAGAGTTACTCCTGTTAAGTATCCTCTACGTAGCACGTAGTAGGAGACTGTGTTAGACGCATGCTCTCTTATTTACATAATGAAGTTTGACCTTTTTCGAACTGTAAAAAGTTAAAAACACTTCCATGGACCGCCATGATACATGGCTGTCGGTAATATTTTATTACAGCATATTAAGGGTTAATCTGACAATGATTTGAATAATGTATAACTTTTGCACGAACAATTCTTGTTATTTGTAAATATCAAAGTATTTTCTAGAATAGGAGATTCTGTTATAGTTAGGTATATATTAATTAACTTGATCAACTAGGCAACTACCTCATAAAGCTCAAACAGTGACGAGGTTTGATCTATGATACTAAGTTATTGCTTCGTTAATAACAAATGACGAGTGTGGAATAATTGTCAAAATGCATACAAAGAAAGTTGTCAGCACTCTTCTTTCAAATGCTCTCAAAACGCCATATTTGCTAACTAATTATTGCACTAATCCTGTTCCACTAGTAGTGCCCCGCCCACCCTCATACCAGTTGTCCCAATACTAACACCATCGTGTAAAGTCACCAGGGATTACAATACCATGACTATTGTTACAATACCGTGACGACCATGAAGCAGTAACACCACCATGGAAGCATATGTAAGGGTCATCGTCCCACTACCTTTCACCCCTTAAGCCGACCAGCCGGGCCCTCTGTTAAAGGTTGAATGTGTTCTAGGGTCATGCTTCACCCTCACCAACTCCCTGACCCTCGGGTTTGGGAGGCAATCTGCTCGTAACACTGACGAAGAAATACGAGCGGGGGTAGCGATTCGGTCAAATACCTTGCCCATAATTATACACCCTATTACCCCCGTCCCCCAACAACAGGCGTAGTCCCGACTAGATACCCGCTGTGCCGAAATATGTCCACTAATTTCTGTTTGTAACAGCCTGGCCTTTCAGTGTACGAGGTTTGATTGAAGAATTAGAAACAGACCTCTGTTCTATAAGGCATAAAATGCCAGATTGACCCTTGTCCAGCTATGGTCATCTACTCTCCGTCCATCACCCAACGGCATGAAATTTATGTCATTAGTAACACTAACGTCCATCTGTCTTGAGTGAATCCATTGTGGTCACCGTTTGTCCTGTTGGTCAGTTTCGAATTACTAGCCCCTGGTCAGTAAGACTGACCACGCCCTGTGTCCAAGGGGGACCAGCGTTCTAATGACCTCTCAGTAGGAGGGTTAGACCGTTTGACCGGGGGTCAGAAAAAACTGTTTTGTATCGTGAGTTTGGAGAAAGAGATAATTGTGTTATTGTTACACTGTTAACTTTAATTATGCAGTAACGAGCAAGATTAATGTACGCACATGGTGCACGATTATCTCTATATCGTCTGATTCATCACCTTTAAGCAATGTTAAATTGAGACAGTGTCGGGTTTGAGGTTGAGGTCAGATGTTGCAGGCTTACTTTGGATCTTCTTGGTAGGATCCTTCGAATTTTATTTAACTGTAATGTAATGAGATCATACTTTTTCAGCCAAATATATTCAAATTGTTTTTTGTTTTCACGCTTTTTGTATTAAACATAATACTAACAGACATCCCTACGCAATGCATCTCTCGCAAGTCTGGTTGATTTAAGCCTTGTTATTTCCCTCGCTATTCCGTGCTAAGATAGTTGATCACTTCACCTTAAAATAATAGTAGGCTCTGGTATCCTGACACGGAAACCTTAAGGAAATATGGCAAGACTTAAGCCAACCAGTACTGGAGACGGGCACGGGTTGTGCCTTGCGTTGGGAAGTTGAATGCTATCGTGCCTTTCGTCAGTAGCTATTGAGCTGTCTCACAGGTAGACGAACTGGAATCAAACGTTGCACTCAATGCATAGGTATCAAGTGTGCAGGTAACCAAAATAAGAATTCCCCTGACGTTATGACAAATATCATTCGTGTTTAGTCAGGTGACAGTGACCCCTTCAAAATTCCTGGATCCGTCCCTGGGTGAAATGCACAGTTTTGATTGTTATCTGTCGTAACAATGATGCGTCATTGAAAACGTAATGAAATAATTCGTGACGTCATAACGATTTAATCAGCAATGGAACGGCTCTACCTTAAATATTTTAGTTGTATTTTTACTGAAGATTGGTCCTTTGTCGTTGCATAAGAGCGCTTTAGATGTGATTTGTTATACTTACATACGTAAATATACAAATGTGTATTCTCCTACGTGTGTATCCAAGTGAAGATAGCCACACGGATGATAAACCATGCCAGTGCTAAACCGGAAGTTGGCAGTCGTCTACAACCTTCTTCTTGATAGACAATTGTTTTTCATCTGGGACAGGTCCCGAAAACGGTTAGTTTTGAATCTTTTCCATTGAACTTTGTTTCAAGTCTTGGAAAGGTATAAATCTTAATTATTACAATGTACTGTATATGGCATACGCTTATAAAGATTTTAAAAAATCATCAATCGTCGTGAAGTAGAAAAGTCACGGAAAGAGTTTCTACGTGAAGATAAATACTCGTTATGAATAAAGCTCACATTTCATGTATTTAAAAAAACTGTACATATTAATAATTGGTCTCCATCACTGTCCAGGTTGTTGAAAATGAGCGGTACAGGATAGTACATTATACCCCTTTGCACTTTGTATATTTGACGTTGATTTCTTAACAATTAGAAAGAAAAACAAATAAAACAACAGAGCAATAACATTTGAATGCGAAATGTCCATTGAGTTTTTATTGTTTTCTAACTTTTCTATTCAGAAAATGGACGAAGTAAACTGTGTAATTGTTACACCTTGAATATATACATTTCAAAGTTAATGTTTTAGTGACAACAGCCTTGATTATAAAAATAAACTAATTGGTTTTCAGATTCTAATGTTCAGTACTTAAATTGTATTAAAAATTTAAAAGGTCTAAAAATGTATTTTCGTCCAAACGTTGTGCATTGTCCCCTGTAAAACAGTATATTTTGTGAAGATATAATTATTACCTGTATTTAACCTGATTAACTATCTAGAAATACCACGATTATGTGGTATGTATAACACTAAATAAGCTAACAGTGTGTTGGTTAAGTATACTGACCAAATAATGTTTACTATTGCAAAATTACAATTCCAATTTTCATACACAATCTACAATCATACTACAAGTATCTGAACTTATCTACATTCATATTTATGCGAAAGGAACATGATATGTCTTAAAGGTACATCCATTGTGTTATTGGGGGTCAAATATTGCAAACGTTATAAATGGTCTTATTTCATCGAAAAGTACCAACTGTTACCTAAAACTACCATTTTAATGATACTCGACTTAGTATATTGACGATATGAAGGTAAAAGATTCGATTTCTGATCGAAAACCGGACAATGCAGAGCGTGTGGCGCGCGCCAATGAGTCAAACGTAATTTTGGAATCTTATTTAAACCAGACAAAATAACAAATTTGGGTTGATAATGTTGAATAGGTCATATAACTACCGTGCATGTAAATAGGACGTGCACTTTCGGTTTTTGCACATACATAATGATGTTACTCGATTTTAATTGGAAACTAGTAATTATGATATGTTTGCCGATTGGGGATGAATATGCAAGCTGAGTGAATTTGTTTGTATTGTAAACAGCACATATGATGTGTTGGAACGTATTAAAGCCAAATAGAATTTTATGAAACACAATGGATGCACCTTTAAATTGTAATGATTCGTGTTATATCTATTTTGCATAAAAATTCATTTCATACCGAGAATCCGTACTTCATAGCAGTTAAGCTGGAAGTTCTTTTCATTGAAAGGCAAGTAAAAAATCCTCATACAAAGTTTTGATTAATAATTGTACATATTTTCTTAAGAAATATTTATATATATACATATATTTGCATTTTTCCTCCTCTCAGAACATATAACTGCTCCACACAAACTGCTACCACACCAACTAACTGGACTGTTCATTTTAAACGACCTGGACAGTGTGTTTGTTTAAAAGAGCAACTACCATCAATATGCACAGCTTGTGTCAATATCTAGACTTGAATCAAAATATTGATGGCATAACGTTGATGCACGTACTAATCCACCAATTCGATTTTTGCATTTTTGTGTACAGTTTCTGTTTTCATGTAGAAGGTCGCGGTATTCTCCTTGGTGTATATTGGTGTGTTCTGAAACGTTCAAATTGTCACGTTCAAACAGATGCAGTGATTATGAGGTGTAGCTATCCAAAGCAAGACATACGTTTACATGTTTATAATGCTCACATTATTCAATGGAAACAATTCAAAGCATACCAATATCGGGATCCATTACACTTTACAATAACATTGCTCTCTATTGAGAAACAAGTTGTTAACGATTGTCACCTTCCGGTTTAGCCTGGCTTACGCCCTTTAATAATGTAGCTTGGATTTCGTTTTGACGTCAATTGTATTACTTCAACTACAGTGGCAACGGTAATGAGTATCCTATGCCCATGCTACACTAATCTCATTCCATCATATGGGGGAGAATAGAACAGCGGTTATCTCGCTCGGCTTTCCGACCAAGAGATCCGTGGTTCGAATCCCGCCAGGGTAATTTTGTTTGCTGTAGAGAATTGATCTACATGCAGTAAGGTTTGGGTGCAATGCTACACTGCATTTCAGTGCAGTACCACCCATGGTTCGCTTGTTCCAGGTTTCACAGGTTTCACCACACTACATAGCCACCCTCTTTCTCCCTGTAATAATACTAGCAGCAGTGAACTAAGCGAAATACTCTTGAAAGGGACTGTATACCCCAAATCACCTCACCTCATTTTCATGTGATCGTCTGGTCGTTGTTGCAAGTTTTCTAACATTGGCAAGATTGGCAAAATAACAGAAATCCTGATTTTAGAATATTTTCCATATGAAATTGAAAAAAAGTTCAAGAAAACATATGACTTATTTTTGGAAGTCTTTGAGCTCTGATGGGGTATTTCACAGAAATATATAAAAATCAGACACTTCAATAAGACGCAAAACAGTTGATTAACTCTGAGGTATGAAGTGAAACCAGGAAAAAATCGGTTTTATTTCTAGCTTGTTATTTGCATGAAGACATCACAAATTACATGATATTCTCACTAACACACATTCAAGATCCAGCGTCTGTTTGATATACAAGATGTAATATAATGACTGCATGGACTTAAACAGCAACGTTACAGCGACACCATCATGCAGTGCGTATTACCAGACATTTTACCTTTCATAAATGCAACCAATCACAGGCCTGCTGAGATATCTTACTCGGGCCGAAGATTTCCTAGCCTCGGCGTTGATTGGCTGGAGTGAAAGATCATGAGAAATGATCCAAGATGAGTAGTCGCCAGAATGTAATGCACCGAAATATAGAGAATCTCACCCAAGTGTCTTCTGATATCAAATATATCAATACGAGTTGATAAAAGTTAAAAAAAATATCCGAGGCTTGCCGAGTGTCAATGAGTGTTGATATATTTGATATCAGAAGACACGAAGGTGAGATTCTGTTTATCATCCAAAATAATTCTTATTACGTTTAAGTGAAAATATTGTACATCTCTGTGCACATCTCTCCAGTGCGGTGAGGTCATAGCATTGTGACGTCATCATGTTTATGACGTCAAAGTATTGTGATATCATTGTGATGTCATGTAGTTGACGGCGACACGGCATTGTGCAAAATCTACTGCCAGAAAGATATCTCCTGTGGAACACAGTTTTGGGTGATAAACGCGTGTTACAGGGATTTAATGAGACTGTGTCATAATGATACTGATTCAGAATGATTAATACTGCATAAAGGAGTAAAGTTTGTAGCACATACATCAACAATAAATATAATTTACACTGAAGTACAGAAGAAAGTGTACACCTCAGATGGTTTAGATTAATTCAATATTTTGAAAGAAATGAGATGCTTTTGATTATGGCACGATACACGCTTTTCAGCAATAGTTTGAATGAATTATATTGGTGACTGGTTAATTTTTAGCTAAAATATCTTTGTTTAATGTGGACAGGGGGAAGAAATTACATTTACACCAACATTACCCCTACCATGTTTATAATGTTGTAAATGAGTGTAGAATGAGGCACATTTATTGATTTTCATATTAAATATATCTTAATTGTCAATAAACGGAGGTATTTTATCCAAATGAATTTTTGAAGAATTTATAAGGTTATCTAAAGTCCTTGTTAAATTTTCGGGATTCAGTGTTGTGAGTATTCAAGATTTTCATGAAACATGACATTTTGATATTTAAAAAAACATAAAGTCAACTCGAAGAGCTCATTGATTTTATAGCTGTTTTAGAATACATTCGAATAGTATTAATCGGATATTATGTGAACCTGTTGAATAGTTCTATAGGCTTGGAAGTTATGAAATACTAAAACTTATGAGAAATGGGGATATTTTGTTATTGATCACTGTTTATCTATTTTCGAGTTGGTTTATCTTTGATGATGTCACGAGGTTATATTGTTTGAATATTATTAATATATACGACATCTTTTGTGATGCAAATATTTTGGATATTCAACTGCTTGACGACTAGAAAAATCATTTTGCGTTCTATCCATTTGAGTCTGAGATCCATTTCTAAAATATTAACTCAAATAATGAATATATTGTTCCTCTTTGAACTTATTTGAAGGAATATTGAATGTTATGTAATTTGGTCAATAGTAACTCAATCAAAGTATTGAGTAGTGCTGTATCTTTTCAAACCACTATAAATGGTTTAAACGACTTAAATGCCAATTGTAATTGAAATGCCAAGTCAAATCAACGTTGCACACTTAGATGATGTTATACTTATGTCCATGACGCATGAGCTTTTAAATATTGGTATTTCCCGAGCAACAGCGAGATCCGTACATATATTGAGACGTGTGGTGTAACACAGAATGACATTGAAAACGAATATATACAGGATATTTGACATTTCTCACCATGAGTGAAGTAGATAAAATTTCCACGAATGGCGCAGCCACGAGCGTAAATATATGATATATAATTTGCATATTTGAAATTGCGGTCATTTTATGTACGGAGCATCTTAGATAATTTTGCTGTATCAGGGTCATCTTATGACGTCATCATATTGTTACGAAGTGATTACATGTTACATCGTGATGGAAAAGCGTTATTTCATAGATTGGTTGATCAAATGAAACATTGGAAATATGATAATATGTGACATCTAGTATCAAAGTCATGACATCGAGGAAAATAAGCAAAACTCTATTTTCCAGCATGGGCTATAAACTGCCGTTTTTAGTACACAGCTCATGGACAAAACGTGATGTCATAACATTGTTAATAGTTTTTACGTCACGTCACGTCACGTCACGTCACGTAACCATGAGAGTGTAATATTTTTTTCAAGAGCACCACATGAAATCTATCCACCTCGACAATATTGCACGTTTGATCAGACGTTTGGTGTTTCTAGAACTGTTACCACAACTGTTATACCAGAACATAAAACCATTTTGCATTTTCTAGCAAAAATGTTTTCATGAAGAGTTTGATCTTTTTACGAACCCATAGACAGGAAAATACTGGAAGGTCTCTATAGAGATGAGTGAATTTAGGTGTATGTGTTAACTGGTTTAAGCATTTTAAAGTTGTTGTTAATTAACAGATATGACAAATAATTTTGGATACCAATTTTCTTTACTACTCAATAAAGTTTTTAGGTATAGACCCTTATAGAACTTTCAAGCATATACTGGAATGGTGACATAATACCGACTGAATAACGGTCCATGTTGGTAAAACAATAATACATATGATTAACATAACAGCAAAAAACATACACATAAAGGGTTTGGACGAGATGTGGAACATTATAGAAGAAGAAGAGAAGAAGAAGAACATTATTTTATTAAAGTGTCACATGTTACAGTTCGAAAGACATTGACATAAGACAGAGTAACATCCGACCTAAAGGCCTACGAGACACTAAAGATACATTAAAACAAAATATATATATTAGATAAAAAGTTAGTTTACACTAATGAACATTCACACATTTATACAACATATAATAAAGCGAACATACACAAAGACAATAAATCGATGTTTAAATTTGCTTACTTGCATTCAGACACAACCACATGCACATAAGCACGTATGCATACCAGAATTATACCATTACCATTATAGAATCCAGCTGACTCTGTTGCACACGGAACTATTATACACCTTCAAATGTTATGTTTTCTACATTAGTATGTACATGCATACAGAGGATATTATATGAGTGCCCATGTGATATTATTTTACTGCACTAATGCCTGGTGTAGGTATATGTATTTCCCGAGCAAGAGCGAGGAACATGCTGACATAAGATATTATGATATTGCCACCGATCTATTATTCTATTTATTACCTACGTCATGGGATTGAAAATTATAATATAGTAAGGCTGTCCGTATCGCCGTCTTTAGAACGTCAATGATGAAATTAGAGTGTCATCTCATTGTCAATGATGACAAAGATACATTTTGCCCTAGAGCTTCGAATGATAAATATGAAGCCCAGTTGCAACTTTGCCTTCTTAGATATCAAGATATAATACACTTCAAACGGCGGGGTATACAAATGCTCTAATGCTGACAGGCAGTAATTAAAAAATTCAATTTGTTGAAACCGCAAGAATAAGATACTATCAAACAATTGTGGTAACGGCTTTGATTTATACGGCTTAGTGTACTGTAACACATAATAACCAAGTGAACAGATTGCGTCTTAAGGATTTGTACTGAATGCCATTTGCGGTCAGACATGATTATTAAAGATTATCTTTTCAAATGTTCGGAGAGGATTATGTTTAAATACAACGGATACTTAGCCAGCAATGTTTCAGATCTTGGGACAGATTATGTCCAAAGTTAACGAAGCCTAACCTAGAACTTGTTTTCTGCTCTGGGAGGACTACATTAAAACTTAACGAAGCCTTTCTCACAACGGTTTTGATTTTTAGAAAGATTATATTAAAATGTAACCAAAGCTTAGCCAAAAAAACTGTTTCACATCTTAATTAAATATGTAGATTAGTGCAGTCTGACACTTGATAATTGATTTCTTCAACCTTCACCTGTTATTGGCGACATTAGGTTATAAATCATATCATAATTACCGTTAAACAGCAGGTCATTATGGATGAGGGTGCGTCCATTTCACGCGTGACCCGCTGTTGGTTAACAAGGCCACAATCACCTCTCAACAGATCCACCCGTTATACGTTGTGGCGATGACGCCTTCATTCGCATCTCTCCCATATGGCGGAATTTGAATTTGAAAAAAATGTTTTTTTATTAACGTGTAACATAGTAATTACGTTGATCTATAAAAAATGATCACGGTGTTTTTGGCAAACGGTATTTCAATGAATAAATTAGGTGACACTGATTTTAGAGGCCCTTCAATAACGTGCTACACGTGTGGTTAAACATTAGTAGTATTAAAGAGAGATATTATGTCAACTTTCGAAAATCGGTTGACCTTTATGGTGTTATTTCGTTGTAATGATTGGGCTGATGTGTGTGATTATGGTAAAACGTCAAGCTTGATTATCATTGAAATGATCTTTTGATTGAATTAATATTGAAATGCTGATGATTGGATTTACTTAAAGAGTGATGATCGTCCATATGTGACCACTTCTGTTAATTCAGATTCATCTTTGTCTCTTGGCCATTTTTAAAAGTTTTTATTTCATATAGGTGTAGTGTAAGTGATTAGTCTGGTTGAACGTTTACAAATCCGGTTTGTACTTCGGTTACATAGCTTTATTCCTAAATATTCTTTGAGAAATAATTTTGCTGGTGGTAATTCCTCCACAGTTCTGTAAATACAATACAAATCGAAATAATTTTGTTAAATAATTCTTTAATGCCAATAAAATTTTGTATATTTTGTATTTATAATACTGAGTGTCAAGCATCGACGCTACGACATCTTTTAAAAATCTTTTGGTATGTTGCGACCTGGAATCGAACTCCGGTATTCCATGTGATGTGCGCACACTTAACCAACTAAGCTATATCTTAGGTGCGCAAAACCTATATACAATTGGAATATTCTCAAACCATTCGTATCTACCTAATAGAACAAGATGCTATTACTCTTGACAAACGATTGTTGCGTACGTTGAGTAATGTGTCAATCATCAGAAACATCCGCATCAGAAAGTATTCACTTTCGTACAAAAGAAAGTTAAAAACGTCAAGTATATGAAAAACGATCACTGTATATGTTGCGAATTTGTTTTTTTCGTTAGGGAATTCAGGGGTATAACTGCAAGTTATGGACAATTGAAAAAAGTTGCATTTTGTTGTCTGATAATATTGATGCCTAATATACGCGTTTTTGTTTCCAAATTCATGTTTCAATTTTGGAGAGGGGCGACCTCAAACTGTCAGATTAACGACACTTAACGGTCACCATCCGTTGAAACGCCATGTCTTTCGTTGCTGAACTTAACATACATCGATCAACTAAGCTAAGCAGAAGGCCAAGATAACGATATCATTATGTTTTAATGAACATTCTGTTAAAAACAAAAAAATACAACATTTTAATTGAAAATAATTTCTCTGCAAAAATACACTTATATAATGAAACTTAAATTTAGTAACAATCAAACAAGGAAGGTACATCCTAACCATTTCCTTTTATTGTCATTAGTGAATGAAATCAATGTATATATCAAAATTTTAAGACACTTAACTTAAACAACTTAACAACTTAAATATTAAAAAAATATGAAATCACATTCATAAACGATTTACTTTAAATATGTATTCTTCTGAAAGGTGTGAAATGAAGTTCATACCACCAATTAACATAAATTATAGCTAAAAGCAACATGTGGTGAAATTGAAAATGACCGAAGACAAAGTTCAACATGGAGGTTGCCACCATATACTGTACATTTATTACTATCATATCGACGTCAACTACAATACCGGAAGTTGTTCATATTCGACATATGAACGGAAGTCCTTCAGAAAAACACATGAATCTCGATACCACAATGTTCCTACTAATTATAAGGATGAAGCCAACAGTACGTTCCTTTGTTCCTATCCATTGACCGTTCTCGACATCATGAAGCACCTGTCCCGTCCTACATTAATATGACAAAGAACAACCTTTGATTTAAGTGGACATTCATTGGCAAGACTGATAAAGACTCAACATGATTGACGGAAAACAGCCTTTCGAAAATGACCCTTCATAAATGTAATAAATTAGACAGTGGATCGTACAAGCCTGGTGCTAGAGTATGGGAACAACTTTCTATAGAATATAGTGTTACATTCAAGGGTTGGGCTACACAAATACTGTTCACGGTGCTGTAGATCATTGAAGCAATCAGCTTTTCAAGAGTAGTCGTTTATGGATAAAATGTATGTTCTGGCCGCTCTGGACAATATTGCTACAGTGTAGGAACATCTTGGACTCCATTTGATATATTGCTAATGTCAGTGATGGTCGGGACAATTCTTTACTGGGTGTATGATGAGGGATGGTTAAAGAAAAATGGCCGTTTATGAATAAAGTACTATCAGTCATGATGATTCCGAACTTTAAAAGACTATATTGTTTACAATATGTGGAAAAACTTAGTCTGTATATAGTACTGTCGGGATGTATTGTTAATGTGAAAGATGGACGAATGACGAATGGCCATGTAATATACCGGACAAAAATAGTTTATTCTCGTTATAGTTTCACATTTTCAAATTATGAGAAATTATATATTCATTGATGGCCACTCTGATAAAATATCAACGAACTTATATTGTCCAGTAAAGTTTTATGTGCAATTACCACTTATTACAATATCGATAGAAAACATATTGTATCATCTAGAACTGAGAAGAACAATTAGTAGTTGTAGACATTTGTACTGTTACGAATGATCGGTTATGAATATGATAATTTATTTAATATGATATTGTGGATATGACGTATCCATTTTTGGATCATGATATACACTGAAGTAGCATCATTGTACCTCCATTAAGGACAACTTTATCTCTAAACAATTTACCGTTGAAAGTGTATATGCAATTACTTTGGGGGCAGTGAAGGCAACAGAGACGTATCTGACGTCATAGTCCGTATTGTAACTGACAAGTATTTCTTTCAGCGACTAATACTATATCGACATGATAATGATAATTCTAATGTAACCCGTAAATTGTCCACTACTTAATGAGTACAATGGTAAAAACCAACAGACGCCGGGGGTAGGGGGAAGGATTTTGAGAGAGCTATAGGAGGACAGGAGGGAGGGGCAGGGAGGGTCAGGGTGTCGGGGTAAAGTTGATTTAGGTCCCCCTTACACGTCACATAACTCGACAAGGTCAAATTTATGACCATGGCGGGGACGGTAATGACAAGTTTGGTCCACGGACAGTGGGTTCGGGGTTTCTGAAACCAATTTCTATTTTGGCTATGAGGTACCTTTTCTGAAACTAACATGTCTAAAAAGCTTTAGGTAACATTAGTCCATCTGGTGTGGTTTGTGATAAATTATACTAATTTTTATTCCGTTCTTGGGGAGATGTTTAGAACATATTCAGTTGATATTGTGTTTTTTTGGTTTGTTTGCCATATGGTGTTTCACATTTGATAGATAATAGCCTAAAAGGGTTTGAAATGCACACTCCTCTGTGTTTTTGTCGTAAATCTCCGGAATATTGAAATGAAAATTATACTCTTGACAGAACTTCCTTAAAATTGAAATTGTCTTTTTTTTTCTTTTTGTCAGATGGTAACAGACGAAACACGAAACATCCGTTAAGCCTAGGGTCACTTTCACACCACAATGTCCGGTTTGTAACAAAACGGCCAATGGTCAGTAATCTGATATTCGGTCAAACCGGTAAAAAATTAAACTGTCAAGCGAAAACATGAGTTTAAGTTCGGTTCATTGTCTGTGTGTGTGTTATTACGCTGGACAATTGGTGTCATTTGTTTGTTAACCTTAAATAAAAGTCGATCTTTCACGACATTACTCTAATTGGAAGTGACCAGTAAAGGGATTTATCCCGGCCACGTGGACTTCCCCCTCAAGACTGATCCTCAGACCCGTGCTGGTCGCGTGCCAAGCAGCATTTTAGTCGGGTCAGAAGCATTTATATGAGCGTATCGGTGATTATAGTGTCTCCTGGTCCCTCCCAGGGTCTTACCACGCCATCGAGAGACTGCTGACAGAGTCGGGACAATTGGGCGGAGGTCTGCGGCAGGATATCGCCAACGCACCATGTAATATTGAACAATAACAAGCTTTCCTCTGACCAGAGCCTTGTGGTGTTCGCTTTCATTCAGATAGAGTGATCATTACGTTTTCCGCACTGTCGCGGTCATCCGTCAATATAAAGAAAGGTGGGAGGGACAGATGAAAACTGATAATGCTGTAATTGGGGGTCGGTCACCCCAACACGCTCCACTCTCCAGGACCCGCCTTATCCCCACGGGGACGCCGGTCGGACCCGACTATGGGGGGTAGAGGACGTCAGTCGTATACAAACATATGGTAGCTGACAAACAAGTAGGGACGGCCACCGTGGACAACCAAGAGCGACCAACACACGTTGGTTACCCCTCGAGGGTAAATCTTAAGTAATGAAGTTGATAGGGCTAATACAATTTCCTCAGGTGTGACGTTAGGGTCTAATCAGCGTTTGGACATTGGAATTTGGGGTCAGAACGCCAGGTAACCCCTCGCCTTGTAATAAGCTGACTGGACAATGACCACTTAGGACATGATTTCACGCTTCTGCGTTATAACACTGATGTTTGGTTTACACTCGCACCTGGTGTAAGGTCAAACAATCCTTTGATGTGTCTTATCATAATAGATCTTGCGTAAAGTTATAAATAAACAAGAACAACTATGAAATGTTTGCCTCAACGTTTTCAAATAAAACGCATATTGTCATAAACAAATCTACGTCTTTATATATGAAGGGAAAAAGTGTGTTTATAGCATCACTATATACCCATAAATAAGACGGTTTTGCAAGTATTACATTCACATAATATCCAAACTGCTAAATAAGAGACTTTATTATCCGCGAAGGAAATTTTGATGAAAAATTGATTCCATGCTTTGTTTTCTTATTTATACTGTCGTGTATATATAGGCTATATGTCAATATCTATGCAATCGCAATATTTCCTCTTTCCCCATAAAATATACTGATCACAGTGTGTTGAGCCTTCTGTTTAAAATATATCCTCACGACAAATCCCCAACACATTAAACCACAATAAACCCTTTCATTGCTCGAGAAGAACTGACCGTAAAACACATGTCGTTATAACAAACAGCCTATACACATTATAACTCTAACCCTCAACCCTTAAATATGCCTTTAGCTAAACAACTGTCCCTCTCAATAGATTCAATATGCAAACAACGATTTCTTTGTAGATGTCTATATCCCGTAGTACTGCCTTTAGTAAAACAACCGTCTCCTTCAATAGCATAAATGCTGGACGATGGTCAGGTAATCCTGTAGATGTGGCCAATCTGTCCGTAATTCTATACTGACCATTGGACGTGTCTTCCCATTGTCCTGAACAAACCACTGGCCGCTGCAGGCTGACGGGACAACATGGTCAAGATCCGCCCACTGTACCTTAATCAACTCTGACAGAAGCAATAAGTGGACATGGCGGAAGCATAGTGTATACGAGACAGTCTTTGGCAGAAACAATATATTTTGTTATAATGATGATGTCAAGCAGATGGATTAAGTATCAATGTTTCATTGTTGGGCTAATGGATTTGCGTTCGAGAAAAATGTAACATATTGTCTATGGATTTGGTGCTTCATTAATTTGTTTCACATTCTCGGTAAAACTTTAACGGATATTGTCGTGAATAGCAACTTACTTTAATAACTATTCATGTTCATTCATATACATTCAACTACCTGATATTTTCTTAAATTATTTATTGAACATTTTTTCATGGTGTTTTTTTTTAACTTCTCCAGGGGCATTGTGTTATTTCCACTGATCATCATCATCGTATGTCCATCGTTTTACAAATTGACAGACAGACAGACAGATTTTATTGGTATATATGGCCCGGAGACCAATAGTACAATGTAAATGATTTTAACAATATAAACAGCACTACCATGTAATAGGACAACCATAACATCAAAATAATATGTTTACAAAATAAGAGGTTTACAAATGATGTCGATTTGATCGATAACGGTTGATATGATAAAGGACTAGCGATAGTCTGTACAAAAGCTGGACATTGTTTGTAGTTAAAAGTGATATAAACTTTTCTGTAGTTGGGTATTTACAGAAATATAAAGGTAAATATTTATATCTTAAACATGTGTATTGAGGACACTCCAGAAGTACGTGATATTCATCCTCCGTGAGGTTACAATAGTTACAGATGGAGTTTTCATTATCTGGGTCCTTTGAGAATCGTGCTGCTTTTACCTTAAAATCATGACCATTACATCTGAACAAAGTAACAATTCTACGTAGGTGCAATGAAGATAAAGAGGATAAATACAGTTCAGGCTTAATAAATGTTTTAAATTCAGCATAATAACTGATACTTGTCGACGAACTAAGATCATAGTACCATCCCTGTTGATATATGTCTTTACATCGTTGCTTAAGCAATTTTTAAAATGAATTCCTGTCGCCAATATCATGTGCGATCCAAACGTGGCCAAAACCGCATTGAAACAGAAATTCAGGCACATTTTTACAAATTCATCAACATCAATAAGATCACATATCTTTTGAAATATTTCTATAGGACATATTCATCTTACAAGACACAAAAACATGTTATAAAATATCTCAAGCCACAATACCACATGTGCATACCTTTGACTGAATGGGAAGGAAGCCAAGTTTGATAAGGAAAGCAATACCTTTGAAATGCCTTGTTCTATCGAGAGCTAGTTGCCATAATCTATGTACATATGTACATTGTCTGATCGTATTGACTGATATCGTATCATTGATAGCTTTGACTGGATGGCTAATCTTGCTGCATTTCCATCGTACTATTGTCCCGTACTATACTTGACCATTTAGTTTTACATAAAAAAACATAGAATATTCTATATATTGATTAATTGCTTCGTGAATATTATATTTAACTAATAATAATTCCATCATATGAATATAGGAGACTTCATGCCCAACTTTTGCTTTCTGACAATATTGCGCTCATTATAGTATTGTCAAAAAAAAAATTAAAGTATAAATATATGTATGTATTTATACATCGTATTCAGTTTGTGAAAAGAACCATATTGCACACGTGTAGTAAACATTGCCTTCACCATTATGTTTTCTGGGATTCTAATGAATTCGTAGTCAAAGAAATATTCAGGGATACTCATAGAAATACTACTCACACACACATTTAGGATTCCAATAACAAAATTATCAGGGACTAATAAAATCCTTATTCGCAGACACATCCAGTCTTTTCAATTATCATTCTACACACAAAGAATTCAGGGATTCCAATAAAATAAACTACTCATAGACACATTCGTGGATTTCAATAAATGTCTACTCACAGAAACATTCAGGGATTCAATACTTCCGAACAAATATCCTAGTCATGAAACATTCACAGATTCACATCAAAATGCCACGCACAAAATATCAGAAGTTTTATCAAAATTCCTATACACAGATAATTTAAGGGATACAATTACCAATTCAGTGGTTCCAAATACAAATGTTATTCACAGAGCCATTCAGTGGTTCCAATACTAATTTTCTCACAGAAACAGTGGTTCCAAATACAAATGCTATTCACAGACACATTTAGGGTTTCCAATACAATTCCTACTCACAGACACTTTTAGGGTTTCCAATACAATTCCTACTCACAGAAACATAGAGTGGTTACAATACATACCCTACTCACAGACACATTAAGTGGTTACAATACAGATCAACTAAACAGTCCAGGCCAAATACAAATGCTACTCACAGACACTTTTGGGATTCCAATAAAATTCCTAATCAAAATAACATTCAGTGGCTCCAATACATATTTGACATTCAGAATCACTTAATGGTTCAAATACAATTCCAACTCACAGAAACATCTAGTGGTTCCAATACAAATCCAACTTAAAAGTAATTTTCGGCTGTTCCAATACAATTCCAACTCACAGAACCATTCAATGGATATGGTTCCAACACAAATTATTTTCCCAGAAATATTCAGTCGCTCCAATACAAATCCTACTCATAGACTTTTTCAGGGATCCAACGGTCATGTGTCCTAGTTCAAGCCTGTGGACTATATGTAATGTATATATGTAATGTATATATGTAATGTATATATGTAATGCATATATGTAATATAGAAGTATGGAAGCATAGGGAAGTAAGACATGTAACCTCAAATTTAAATACATGTATTTTTTAATGTACATGCATTTCGTGTGCCTATTGCTTCAAATTAAAATATATTTTGTTTCTAAATGTCTGCTTGCCATGTCCACTTATTGCTTCTGTCAGAGTTGATTAAGGTACAGTGGGCGGATCTTGACCATGTTGTCCCGTCAGCCTACAGCGGTCAGTGGTTTGATCAGGACAATGGGAAGACACGTCCAATGGTCAGTATAAAATTACCAACAGATTGACCACATTTACAGGATTACCTGACCAGCGTGCAGCATTTGATGCTATTGGAGGATGCAGTCGTTTAGCTAAAGGCATGTTTAAACGGATGTGGGCTACGGTAGAGTTATAATTTGTGGAACAATTGTCACCGGGACATATGTTTTATGGTTAGTTCTTATTGTGTTTGACAGATCTGTCATATAAACCATTCTAAGGCCATGTTAGGGGGCAAGAGACAATAAAGGAATGAGTAATTTCAGATGTTTAATGATATGACATATGTTTGAATATATTTCTCAAAACTAACATAATTAAACAGATTTGTCTAGTTTTATCACTTATATCCGTACACGTACATGTATTTATGGTCACAAGGGATTACAGGGATGGCAAAATTGGTTTGAAACTTTTGAAACTCTTTGAAACAAAAGCAGTGTCATATACATCATGTATATTAGAGTAAATCTGCAAAATACGTGTAATTACTGAAATGTTAAGTAAATACGTCTAATTACTGAGAATTGCGTAAATTATATGTTTTTTTTATCATTCTAACTTCTAAAATGCCTCTGAAAGAAAGGTGTAATTACTGTTTCACTCAGTAAAAACATGCGTTTACTAAATCTTTCTTTTTGGAAATACCTGTTTTTACTGAAATGAATTGACGAAAATCATTCAAGAGGTCACGGTTTCAACTGATGTTCTTATTCGGGTCCAACGAAACGCACATGGTACCGATGTTAATATTTCAGGTCCAAGTCATTGTGTAACTGCTAGCGTCACAACAGTCTTACTTGCTGTAACAAATGAAGAATATCAAAGAGGACATATTTTCTGCAAGCAAATATCATTCACATGAATTATTTCACTAAACAATGATATCACTGATTACTGTAACATAAACACATTCACATATAACTCTTGCCTGTGCGTGGTCAATATTAGGCCATGCGTCGATTAATGTTGTTCACTTTGCTCTCCCTTTAATCGCCGTCTTTGACAACAGTGTGCGTGTCGACTACAACATTTTGAGATTGAAAATAATATATTCAGTCTTTCTTTAGCTTGGAAGACCTTTCGATGTAAAAATGTCAATTGTGGTACAAGCATATCGGCGAAAAATCATATGCATTACTTTCAGTGAGACAGACCTTTTTTACAGTTTTCATAACATACAGAGTGATACTTTAATACACTTCCAGGCAAAAGAAAGAACTCACTCGAGTTGATTTTATCATATGTCTGATTTCCAATTGCAAATGATAAACTAAAACTGAAAAGTACAGGTGTTAAGTCAGCAGTCAATGTTTTAAATTTCTTCAAAACTTATTTTGATGAGACACGACTGTTCATCGACATATAAAACATATTCTATGTGGAAATTAATAAATGTGCCTGATTCTTCACACATTTACAACGTGTTGGTGTAAAAAAATGTTACCCCTGTCTTTATTAAACAAAGATATTTTAACTAACATTTTAGCACATTTACCAATTAATTCATTCAAACTACTGCAGATGAGTATAATTGTATCTTGCCAATGTCAAATGCATCTGATTTCTTGTAAATATTGTTATTAATCGAAACCAACTGAGGTAAGTACTTTCTTTTGCCTGGTAATTATTAAAAACCAGTTCATTAATCAAACAACGACTTAGGGTAAGAAAACTTACATAGCTAACTGTGAGTTAGCGAGAACACGAAATGATTAGTTTAGTCTTCGCCTTCAAACGATGTCTCAAAGATATCTCAAATTACACAGCCCTATTATTTGCAAGATACACACGTAAGTGAACAGACTTTCGTGATGCGGTTGTAGTCATTCTAACCAGAATTTTGTGAGACTGCATAGTATGTTAGAAGAAACTGTGAGGCGATAATAAGACGATTAAATGATAATTGTGTGATATGTGATGGCCATTATTAACATTTTAAAGTAAAAAATATACCATTTGGTGATTATAAATTATGATTATCAGGACTTCGAGATATGCAATGCAAAATGTTCTCTGTACAAAAAGAAAGAAAAAAGAAAAAGAGAAAATGCAAATTTATTTGATAATATATATTTTAGATATATAAAAGAAATATAATTCTTTAAATTGCATAGATGTGCCATCTAGTTAAAACATCCAATGAATAACAAGAATTACTGGCATTGATAAGATCAAGAGACAAAATCTACAACTTTACATGTTGTATTCAAATTATGTCTAATATATTGAATCTCGTCTTAATAAAGAAATAAACCGTCTAGTGAACTCATCTAAAGAATGTCAAACGTTTCTGGCAGACGGAATGCATGCTTATATAAGAAGTGGGGTTCGATGGTCGGACGGACGGACTGAGTGGTAGATTTTCCTCTACTATGTAAGTTGGGTATAAAATTCACTAGACTGTTCTTTAACTTAAATCAATAGAGGGAATACAACAGATGGAATGACCGGTCATTAAATCGATCACTTACCTTAATTCCAATTTGTAACCGTAGAACTTCAAAATACAGTTGCAAAATTATTTTTCGCGAAATGTTCATTTCTTGGTTCTCTGCAATCGATTTATTAATCATCATGAGTAGATTTTCCTCTTCAACCTACACTCTGAAGTCGTGTAAGGTTATATCTCTGAGAAACGTAATATAATCACCACATTGCTTCGAACGTCATTAATGGTAGTTTGGTTCATATTTCCGGAATATGATATTGAAATCATAATCAATTAATGTTGACTGGTTACCTAAATAGGTGCATTAGACTGATTGTTGTTCTTTTGTTGACAACGGGAAGAATCTAACAACAAAAGGGGTATGTTTATTGCCGTTGTACAATATCAAGATACGGAGATAGAATTTCTGAAACGTCTCACCATGATTCAGTGTTCCATCAAATACTTACAGTAAATGGTGTCGTTGCATTGCCAAAAGTTGTGTTAAACGATTTATTTCACAGTCACCTGAAGCTTTAAATGTGTCTTATCTGGGGATTCAGACAAAAGCGAATTTAAATAACAGACCTATTTCATTTGAAGTACAGGTTTAACAAAAGGCACCATATATATTTGATCCAATGGTCAAAGTCAAAGTTTTGACACCGTTTTGACCAATTTACATCTTCAAAAATAATTACAAATGATTTTTGATACATTCGTTTTATTCCGCGATTTTGATAAATATGATATGCATTAAAACTATGCAACCATTTCTCAATGAACGCGGATGAATTTGCATTCATACCTCGTACAATATTGTTAATCCATCCGAACAAATGGTCAATGAACTTATATTCACTTATATAACTGATGCTTGCTCAAACAAATATAGTATTCTATTAAGGACCATATCTAATGATAGAACTGAAGGACAAACTTCGTTAGTATTGAGATCTACCCAAATAGCGACACTTAACGCAAAGTAGTTGAGTAGTGAGCGATGACATTGACGCAATGGTCAGCCTGTTCTGACAACTGAGCGTAACCTGGTGCAATAAGACAAAAATAATGTCATATCATCTTACACATACGTTGATAACTAGATTATACATTGGTGTCCCGGAAGAGACAACTACCTTCACCGGGAACGTTTCATTTGTAGAAATAGTCCTCAAGGCTGTTCACTAACAACGTTTCACAAACAATAGTCATGTCAAAGGGGCAGTAGCAGGTTTTTTTGCAAATTTTATTTTTTCAAATTTCCCATTTATAATGATACTTTATGTCATTTTTATTTACTTTAGAGGGTAAAACATCTTACTACACAAATCAATTATCTGTAGTGGTAATGACGGTGTTGCGTATAAAGCAAAAATTGCATGGCGGCCATTTTATTGTGAACACATTTTATTATTTTTAATGACAAAAATGATTCCCATGGCTTAACGGAACCATGTACACTCATTGCCAAATTGATTTTCCGCAAAGAGAAAGGTGTTTTACTATTGGTGACATTATTATTCAAAAACTTGTCATCAACTTATTTGAGCTAAAAAACGTGCTACTGTCCCTTTAATGTCGTGTGATATGCTAATAAGGGTTATCCAAAAGTGAGGATTCTAGGGAAGACGGAACTTTATAGTATCAACGTGAATGCTGAGGAAAACGAAATTAGATTGTGTTTGTGCAAGGATTCTTCAGCTGAGATTAAGCCATTATCGTGCTGCAGAAATATTTGAAAAGGGTTTATTTTGTAAGTAAAAGGACTGTTTATCATGTTTTGCCTCTATAGAAGTATAATAACAATTTATTTTATATACAATGTATTGCTCTTTTACTTCGATGGAGGCCACAAACATGTTAAAACTCTCCCACTGTTAATATCATTTGATATGTGACGTCACTGAGAACACAACTGTCGATGTTATGGTGTAATTATGTTGACACAATGTTTTGATATCACTGATATCAAGTCTCTAAAAGCTTAATGACCATTTTGTGTTCTTTTACACCAGTTATGTCCAAGTTGATAAATAAAGTAAACTGACGGGCAAAAGAAAGTATATCACTCAGTTGTTTTCGATTAATTCAATATTTTAAAGAAATTAGATGCATTTGATTATGACACGATACAATAACACTTTTCGGCAGTAGTTTGAATGACTTAATTGGTGACTGTTTCATTTCTTAACTGAAATATCATTATTTAAAGTAGACAGGGGTAACAAATCAAATTTACACCAACATGACCCCTTCCATATTCAAAATGTTGTAAATGTGTGCAGGACGAAGCAAATTTATTGATTTTCATACAGAGTATGTGTTATATGTCGATGAACAGTAGTGTTTTATCAAAATTAATTTGGGGGAAATTCAAAACTAAATTTTAAATTTTAATTATTAAAAATTTCAAAGCGCGTAGAGGTATTCTTTGACTGTTTTAATGTTTTGGACTTATTTCACAAACTAGTCCGTTTTTAATACGACTGAGCCATATACTTTCTTTTGCCCATCAGTGTATATGTACATCATGTATGTTAATTATTTTCTACAATTTAATTTACTAATGTATTTTATTTACTGGTGAAGAATGATTTTGGATGACAAATATACCACAACGATCTTGAATCGTTAACTAAAATTAAAATATGTGATTGCTCATGGCACAATAGAGTGTATATACAGTTTTGAAGTAGAACATTGTATTATCTAACATTGAATTTTAAAACCAGCCAATATAATTGTTATCAAATAAACAAAGCAAAGGTCGCTATAAGAATTATGAAAAAAAATAAACTCATCATCAAATAATTGTTAATTGGAGAAATATAATCTGTACATTTCTTGTACATGAAATATATTTAAGTGAGTCGTTAAAACATGTGAAGACAATATTCCAAGCCATTTGCCAACCACTTTCTTACAATTAGCATGCAATTTATATCAATCAGGATAATTAGATGTTTTCAATTTCAAATAACGTCTTCTGTATTTTTGATAAACTATCAAAAACAACAGATTGACGGTCTACTAAACGGCATATCAAAATTCGTATGAAAATGCTAAAGGCTCTTTCATCTTCAAAATATCATGCATTGAATCAGGTTATCCAACCCGTATAGAATTGAAAGTCATATATAATTATCCTATCACTCATGGCGTAGTCTATTAAACCCTTAAATGGTGACTGAACTTCTGTGAGCAAGACTGTAATCCCTAACAGCATAATACCAATGCGTCCTTCTCCCAATAAGCAGGCCTATTGAATGCTATGGGCGATTAAAACGTGAATTCTGAACACAACAATATAGCTCAAATCTTATTAACTATCGCCACTAATCTAGAAGCGTCTGTTTAGAGACAATTTGGTGCTAAAGGCCTCTTGGGATTCGAACCCCGGACCAAACCATCTGTTCTGAAGTAAAGGTCGTTTTATTTACAGCAAGGGTGACTATTAGTTCCTTGACGGTTGTCTTAGTGTACGAGAGTCAACATCTTTATTTACTTTGACTTTTAATACATTCATGTTTTGGTACATTAAGCATTGTTTTTCTCGTTTTATTTTCATGTTCTTAAATTTCATGTTTGTATTTTAATTTCATTATCAATGAGTGACATTGTATTGTGTGAATCATTAGTATTCAATTCATGCATTTAATTAGCATTTTCATAATGACACTTGAGTTGACATTGATGCGTCCTCCGGTTATTTTATTGATGTCAAGTAGGTTTGGCTTGGATTCATGTGCAATCTGATCGGAAACAATCTGTTTTCAGAAACAACTACGTTTGTATAGCGATATTGAGAAAGAAGACGAATATTTTATGGAAGATCAGCTTCTTTATTAACAATAGCGAGAAACATATTGAGAAATATGGTAAGTGAAATACTTAATTTGTGAAGTTGTATGTATCTTGTGTATTTCAGGAGGTACGATGTTAGCTCACCTACAGGACACTAAATGGACAAAAACGATTTAAATGAAGCTTCACAGTGGTTGTCGTTACAATCAGCACGAACAATCCAAATGTATTGAATACGCAACGGAAATATTGCGAAACAAACTACCATGACATGTGTTATGGGATACTGTGTGACACAATGAATGTAACACAATAACATTGTTGTATCAAACGCAATGTGAAAATGTAGGGAAACTTCAAATCTAGAAAGTAAAGATACTCTTTAAAAGTACACGAGCAATGGAATAATGAATCTCCCATGTAATGTAAATGTAAAACGCCCACTTTAAATTTTGAACTTGACAGATAGATTATGAATGGTTTATTATGAATATATTCACTGCTTAGACGATGCGGTGAGCGACGTAATTGTGCACCTGAGAGGATGATGATGATGGTTAACGGTGACGATGATGATTAGGAATTTGATGGTGACGATGATGATGACGAATATGATGATGATTATGATGATGATGATGATGATGATGATGATATGATCATGACAATGATGATGATCATGATCATGATGATGTAATGATGAGGATGATGAGGATGATGATGATGTGATGATGATGAAGATGATGATGATCATCATGATAATGATGATGATGATGATGATGATGATAATGAGGATGATGATGATGATGATGATGATATGATCATGATAATGATGATGATGATGATGATGATGATGATGAAGACGAGTTGATTTAAATTAACAAGTATTTGATCATTCTGTTAAGATATAGGCATAGCAAGTCATCAGTTTTCTGACACCATACCATTGTTTGTTCTCAATTATGTCAAACAATCGTAAGGTTTTACTGACAAGTATGGTAGTCGGACACAAGCGTAATCTACTCTTGGAGCAGGTGGATGACACATTATATTTGTAGTAACAGTTCAATAACTGTATTTTGTCATTACATAATAAGCCAGGATATTCCTAAATGGCGATGCTTTAAAGACATGAACATGTTTCGAAAACATGAACATATTATATATTTTCACAAATTCTGACTTCTGACATTTGACTTCTGGAGACATGATTTAATATGTTTCAGTCGTATTTATCATAAATCTAATAGGATTACATGTGAGTATAGCTTATTTCGCTCAATAAGTTAATTCGTAACTCAGAACATAACTTATTTTTCGTAACCCAACATTAATTTAAATTGCTGTCGCAAACAACTGACATATTACACTTATAAACATATACAAATATAAGAGTATCTTTCATACAGTTTTATCTATATGCATTGTGGCAATCGATGGAATGTTTACCGAACAACAGCTGACTTATTATTTTCTCGGGGGAGAGCGTCTCTATTCCATTATCAGTGTTCTAAATAAATCGCTTACCTTCCATTCACATACATTGAAGTAAAGCAATGAGTCTTTAAGATAACACCAATACATTTCTCAGCTATGAACATATTTATTCAAGTTAAAATTAAATTTAATTGTAGTGGTTTATTTTAAATGTAATTATATTGTAAACTCAACGCGTGTTGTTAACTTAATTAACTCAAATTGACACATAATTATTTTTCGGACAATAGTTTATGAGACGATGTTGTTAAACACAAGTT
Organism: Gibbula magus; assembly: GCA_936450465.1. Taxonomy (NCBI): domain Eukaryota; kingdom Metazoa; phylum Mollusca; class Gastropoda; order Trochida; family Trochidae; genus Gibbula; species Gibbula magus. Next base: position 38,002,348 of record OW388294.1, on the reverse strand, counting down.
TGCATTTTGCAGTTGACAAGCAATGTCATATAGGCTAGCGGCCTCTTTGCACAAATAAACTTGACATCTATCTGAAAGTATTATGATATCCAATATTGTTAAATAACATTTGCAATACTTCTTTCGAACTATATATCAGTCTAGAATATATGGTCGATCTATTGAACTCTTCTTGTTGAATATGTAATGGTGTATCAAAATAACATAAAATATAGTTTAACTGCAAAATAATGCGTTAAAGGTATCATTCCTTTCTCTAATTGTTTGTATATATTTGATCTATTCGGATACCTATTTCTGTTTTACCATAACATCTTAGTTGGCATGTTGAAAAGTTTTAAAAATATACCTGTAACTTTAAAGGGGCAGTAGCAGGTTTTTTCGCTCAAATAAGTCGATGAAATGTATTTGAAAAATAATGTCGCCCATAGTAAAAGACCATTCTCTCTTCTGAATATCAAGTTAAAAATGATTGTACATGGTTCGATAATGCCATGGGAATCGTTTTTGTAATGCGACATTATGAAATTGTGTTCACAATAAAATGGCCGCCATGCAATTTTTGCTTTATACGCAACACAGTTATTACCACTAGGGATAATTGGTTTGTGTAATAAGATGTTTTACCCTCTAAAGTTAATATAAATGACATAAACTATCAACATAAATAGGAAATTTGAAAAAATAAAATTTGAAAAAACGTGCTACTTCCCCTTTAAACAGTACGTTTTGAGACGTCAGTATTTTGACTAATTTCTCTTTATACGTTTTACCATCATATACATTCTGCTTCTATTGCCGTTTAGTTATAACCTTTCAAAATGTATAGATGTGAACCATGTTAACAGTGACTCCTAAGTCAAAAGATACCATGTTTACAATTATGAAATGTTTAACTTGTGACACTTTAATCAATTATTTATGTCTGTCTATCGTATTGTCACGGTATCTTCTACATATGATAGTACATGTTTATTAATGTACATGCTGAGCATGTGAAATATTAAGAGAACTATTTTCGGCAGTTTGTTTTTCTATAATATGTTTTTATACTATAGTCTACACATACATTGAACATAGTTATATAAATCATGACGTCCATAACAATGGTATTACTGTACGTGATCATATTCTGCGATAGTCAAACATACCAATATACTTTTGAAATCATTAAGCGTTTAGATAGCATAATTGTTTTTCTGAGGAATCGAATACAAGGTAAGGGTTATTCCCCAGTGCAAATATATCTTACCGGGCAAAAGAAACGCCTACTCATTTTCAAAACAGTAAAACCTCAAAATGCTGCTGGTTGATAAAGTGGATAAATTGTGAGTGTATGTCATTAGCAATTATCTTATTAATATGTATACACAATATCATTTATTAAGGTATGATATTTTTTATTGTATGTGTCATCAAACAAACACACTACATCTGTAGGTACAAAACTCGTTTTGAAACAGTGTTTACAGCCATAATATTTATCATTTAAACTAAAAGTATATAAAATAAGGAAAATAAGCTAAAGAAAAATGTATTTGACACAGTGTAGCTTCTTGGCCTTTTATTGCTAACGCATCTTAGCTGTACTCTGTTTTAGAAGAAACCAAAATGTCCAACTTACATGTAACTCTTCTGTATCGTCTAGTTAATTAAAGAAGTTTCCAAATCGACGATTTTTTTAAAAAGAGCTTTCAGAAATAATTTCAGACGAATTTAGTGTAGTTGGTTCCTAATTATATGACGTCACTGTGTGCCAGCCATATTAATAACTTCTAGATTAAAATATCTTTCATTTTTTTTGGTTGGTGTTTCGTTCTACCGATAGTGTACATGTAGTGATTTGATGATGTTTCGTTCTACCGATAGTGTACGCGTAGTGATTGGATGATAGGAGCGAAAATATGGGAAATATATATAGAAAATAAGTGCGTGCAATGCCACTAATCTCAAAACGTTAGAAGTCCATTACCATTCTGAGAGGTACAAGTAGCCGGGAGTATCGAACAAAATATAATTCTCAAAATCAATTAACAAGAACGGAGGCGGATTAACCATGATAAATTGTCATTGTTTCTATATACCAATCCAAGAGTTCCTACTGTTTCACACACAGGCTGCGCGTGCTTACCAATGCATGTGACAATGCTGAACAAAGACTGGATAATGACAAAGGTGGTTTATTGCAAACATTCGTTGTATATACAGTTGGTTTTAAACCATGCATTAAGTAAGGACATAGCAGGTCACCTTGTAGGGGACCTAGCAACAATACAGGCACTTAGTGATGAGGGGTAAATTATCGGGTTACACCCATAAATATAACAATATATTCATATAGTTCATAAAACAAATGCACCTTGTGGGTGAAATATGAGTGATATCAAAAGAAATTCGAGTCCGTTTTGCCAGGTGAAAGTATTTTTTTTCTCGATTATTGTTCACACGTTTTGGCGAATTGGTAAATTCGTAGCAGGGTGGAATTACAGTTATTGTTTTTTCTTTTGTTTTTAATTTCATCCACAGCATTTCCAATTGCACTCATAACAATTTTCGACACTGCGGTAATAAAATTGAAGTCATTTCAGTTCAATATTGCACTCTCCCGTAAAATTTATTGCACAATTCCACTTCTCAATGTTTATTCACAGTTTCCTATCTTCCAGTTTCAGTCTATCTGTGTCCTTTTCGTCTAGGCTTTCGTCGCGTACCCCGTGGGCTGGCTTGAAATCTGGCTCGAGGATTTCACCCCCCGGAGAAAGCTCGACATCAGAGTCAGACATGCAAATGTCTTCTTCCTCGCTTGTTGACTCCGCCCTCTCGCAAGCCACGCCTCCTTCGCACGTGCTGTCAATCTTTTTCTTGTCGTGGCGGGTGGAACATGTGCGAAGGCAGCGACATTGGTCACGTGGTTCAGAACCGCCTTCCTTCTTGTATTTGACACGCCTATTTTGGAACCAGATCTTTACTTGCTTTTCTGATAGGTTAAGATAGGTTGCAATTTCAATGCGACGAAGTCTTGACAAATACATGTTCGATGCAAATTCTCTTTCCAAATCGAGCAGTTGGGTGCTTGTGAATGCCGTTCTGATTCGCTTACTGCTAGGAAGATCGTCAGATGGGCCGTTTACTTCTGAAATACAATAACAAATATCAGTAAATGTGTAAGAAATTTTTAAAATAATATCTAATAAAGTATTTGTTTTACAAATATGCAATTATCAAAACGATAACCATGAAATAAGGTAACGATAAGAATGAAAGCAGGACTTTCTGGATAAGAAGTTCTCAGTATATTGTGTTCACATACGATCTTTCGGATACACAATATAGAAATTATCAGAAAACCTGGTTTCATATGCATTCCACTTTTGGATGACCCTCACAACCTTCAGGGGAAGAAGATACTTTAGCAGAGGACGATGCAATGATGATAAGGAAGGCGAAAGAACACTCGAGAGAAATAATACGATATGGACATTATCAACGATTTCTAAATTCTACAAGTTACTAAAGTATTTAAGAAGTTTACTTTTTTACTTTTTGACATCTTTTACAATTTCCGTTTTAAAAATCAGGAAGTTGCATATTTGGAAATATCATTATCGTGTTTTGCAAAAGTAAAACAGATGTATAAATCTATAACGTAATAAATATATATGGTGCTGGGATCAAACAAACCACACACTGATATTTTGGGGAAATTTTTCTGTATTTTTCCGGCGAATATATAGTAAATATGGATCTTAAAGTTCGTTCTTCATTACATGTTGAACCTTAGCGCTTTAATATTTAATTCAATTCAGCAGATGAATAAAACAATATAGTTTTTCAAAATCTCTGAACAAACGCTTCAGCATTAAATAGCTCTATGAACACTTGAAACAATACAATATATCAGATATTTTAATAGTATTTGAAGATGCTCTATCCATCTGTTCATCAAAACGTAGATATGTTAAACAATCATTAAATACAAAACATAAAGATCAGTATTTCAAACAAATTAATTTAACTGAAAAACCCTGTGCTATAGCATAAATTAGTTATTTATAACTTTCTGTCAAACTACATGGTAGACATATAGTTTAAAAAATCCAAACATTTCTCTTATGATTCACTTCACGTTCAGGCAATTCATCACCCAGAACATTAAAATTTAACTCTCTAACTTCCACTTAAAGACGCTATTAACAGTTCAACACTTGAAGAGATGTGAGACGTGGTGCAAGTGTACAGAATCTTTCAAACCCGAGCATTTGCATTTAGCATCGCTTCAAACGAGGGGGTGTGCAATTGAAAAATTAACATTTAATTCGCTTTAACAAACATCGAATATCAAGTTTACAATGAATTCAACTTTGAATAGACCATTAAATTAACTTTAACATGTAGCTTACATTAAAAGATTTTTATGACTGGTTGACCCTTGACCTTAAGTGATAAACCTCAGTCTATTAAAGACACAAAAGATCTTAGACGAGGTAGGAGGGGTAAGGGGCGTGGCCTAATTCCACTTCAGATGTGCCGCAAATCTCCACTTTCATGCTTTCTGAATTTAGATTTTATTTTCAAGATGTTTATCATATGATAGGATTGAAAACATCAATACGGTGGTATTGGGTGTGCATGTGTTGTAACGACCCCGTGGGAAGGCACTGTATGTTTTCCGTAACTCCGATCAGATATGGTAGCGCGAAATATGATATGAAAATAATTTTGGAAATTTAATTTCTTTTAGATAAAATATTCGTTGTTAATAATTGTTCATATCGGGGGCTACTTTAGAACTTTTGCAAGCATATTGGAGATTTGCGAGCTTTTGAGAAATTATAAAAGAACAGATTTGACATGTGACAAGTTTGACAGTAGCCTTGGTGATAATTATGAGCTTTTTTGGTAGAAAAAAGTCTTTGTAAACTCTTTAGATTCTTAGGAAACACTGAATACAATTTCAGCATCCATTTTAGAAAATGGATGTTATGGCAGTTTTGATTATAGCTATGAGAGCATAAAAGCAAGATAGTTCATTTATTTAGTATATACAGTGTATATCAATATAAAGAATGTCATCATAAAAAGGTAATACATATACTTGTATACCAATATAATTAATATGAAACGCGACAAAAGACACTCTTTCTAATTAAATCAAACTTCAAATATAATATGAAGATATAAAAGAATTGCGAAAATGTACTTACCATTATTGGAACAACGCTGTCTTTTCTGTGAGTTGGATTCGAAATGTGTGGGTGTGGCTGGATGACTCTGGTGACTAAATGACGTCATAAGGTCCAGATGATGAGGAAACTGGCCATACGCAGGGGTGAGGTGACCACCCACCATCGTCTTGGGTACAGGCACCAGGGTGGAGGCAGGTTTGAGGGGGGTGGCAGCGGAGATTGTTGTGGGTACGGCGGCAGTTGGGCCAGGGTGGATACACAAGGGGCAACAGAAGCCAAGCATATCCCCCGGGTGGCGGCCATAACTGGACAAGGGTGCGGCCGAGTGGAGGAGGTGGCGGGAGAGGAGGCCCTCGCTGACCGGTATGGAGGGACTGACCCTCGACGTCTCGGACGCTGACTGACCAGGTTTGACCATCAGTGAATCCACGAAAAATGACCGCGACATGGTAGAAGTAGATGTCAATACACAGGATATACGGCAATACACAAGAACGTCCTAATACACAGTTTGCAAACAGATTAGGTACAAACGACTTTTAGATGTAGTCTGTCCATGAACTTCGATTAGCTTGTGGGGTGAGAATGTGAGATGCGAGGAAGTGTCCCTCGGATATTTATACGCCCCGTGTTCTTTTGTCCCCCTCTCACGTGGCTTCTCTCAGCTATTAGCATCGCATAATTGATCTTTTTCCATTCATAGCTCGGCGATTTGATTCGCGAATATATGCATGGCGGCTTTAATGGTCATTCCCAACAGCCTATCGCTCCCGTATACGCCCCTGATAACTCCGCAACGTCCAACGAATCAACTCGGAATTCTCATTACCTCGCCTGAGTCAGTTCCCCTCCCCTCCCCCTCCCGGCCCTCCCCCATCATCTCACCCGACTCCTCCTCGCCGATGGAAGACCGCACGTGCCTCTTTTTTCGCACGTGCAAAACATAAGGTAGATCAACTAGAGATCTGTGGAGACGGTGGAAGGAGGGAGTAGTTTCTATCGAAATCCATTACTATCAAGCCAGACGATATTTCATTGCGTTGTTCTCTCATTATAGGGATTATTATTGGGGCCGAACTAGGGAACTATGGAGTACCCAAACCGACGTTTCTTACATAATTACAAGATCAGATGTTGCAACTCATGACACAAGTCATTACAAGTTGGTACAATATGTCCCGAAAAAATTGGGAATTTGTTTTCTCATAAATTTGGAAAGGGCCTGTTTGTACTTTTTGGGGATTCTTTTCATTTGTTTACTGCTTATTTTCTTTAAAATCAGTAACATCTTTTTTTATGATTTGCCAAGTTATTCTATTAAAAACTTATAATTTATTAAGGTAAAAAGTATCGTGTGCGTATCGTATCGTATCGTATCGTATCGTATCGTATCGTATCGTATCGTATCGTATCGTATCGTAAGAATTTTGTTACGTTATATGCAATCTGTATTTTAAAACAAGGCGGGATAATATGTATCAATTTTAAAGATTTTGTTTTAAATTGAAATGTAATGTAAAGAGTCGGTGTTTAAGGATGTTCGCTCCTCAAATTTATAGTATTAAACTTTTTTTCTAACTTATATTTTTTAAAAGATCAAAGTATATGATTGGAAAATCAGCATTAAAAAATAGGGGGTAGTGTGGGTTTTTTTCGAGATATGACGCCTGTAAGATAGTGGGGTGAAGTACAATTTTAACATGGGAGTCTATGGGAAAATGAGAAAAAAACTGCTAAAAACTTTAAAATACTACATTTCTAGTATTAAACTTTTTTTCCTTTTTTGATATGTTACAAAGTTCATTTTACCCTACCGAAATCGATGAAAAAATATATATGGTAGTGTGGGGTTTTTTAAGCTTTGACACAAAATGTACCTGAAAAACCCCTTTTTTCGTCAAATTTAGGCCATGTATGCTGTTTAAGCACTTTTTAGAGGTTCTAAAGTCACATTTTCTTTATTTCATATGTTTTTTAAAAGTATGTACATGTTGTAGAATATCATGAAGTAAATAACGATGAGAAAAAATCTTTACTTAATCATATTTCATTTTTGAAGTTCAACCGGAAGGAGCGGACAAAAGCGGAAAAAGGAAACTACTAATTTTAAGTAAATTAATGCAATTGTCGATGTTTTTTTAATGCGAGTGTATATGTATACAAGATAAATTAAAAGAAATAAAATTAATATCCTTAAATGTAAAACAAAATATGTAAATTAAATATTTGCGTTTTCTTGATAAAATGCTAATACAAATTTATTTTTAAAAACTTTCAACTGTTAACGACCTACTGATTATATTAAATCCACAGGAAGAGACAACAATAACATAATGTTTTTTTTAATAATGTTACATACTTGTGGCCGAGCGGATAATCTGTCGGTACAGTCAGTCCCTCAAATAATGTGTACTATTGTCAATTATGAGATCCCAAATATTACATTTACTATCTAAATGACATTTATTTCTAAATTTGTTTGTATTACAAACTGTGATAATTTTTTACAAAGCATAACATGACACAGTCATCAATAATGGTCTAAGATATAAGACGTTCAACATATTCCGTTTACTGGCTGACTGTATTAAGCTTTGTTGGACTTTACTGCTAGACTGATAGTCCATAAGCAGAGAATCGGAGGAGCCTGTATTGTCTTCATCAACTATTCAACTACCCCAGTTATCTCTCACATGAGTTCTTAAATAGCTACTCCCCTACGTTTGAATACTTGTTTACCTTTTAATTTTTTAAATCATGTAAACGGTAACATGTAATGTTTACTTTGCATTGCAACAATTAATTGTTATTGTATCGATGTTAATACTTTCAGAAATCACAATATGTTCATGAGTTAAATGTAAATGAATTCAGGTTCATGTAGCATGACATTCGGCTATTCAATTCTTCAATGTGTTATTATTATATTACATAAATTTTCTGTGAAACTATCTTTTTCTTAAGGCTTCAGTGTTATGACATAGTGATCTACATACTTATGATATCAAGTAAGGTTAGATTTGTTTAGATACATTTCAGTTGTTTTAAACCAACTCCCTCACTAAAGGACAAAAACCCTCTAGAATTGTAAATATGACGGATTTATCTCCCTTGGGTCTGTTAATTAACCCAAGGGTCTTTGTTGACATACATCTGGCTGAGCATTCTTACAAAATATTCTACAAGTTCACGAATATTGATGAACTGAGTATAAAAGTGTTCTTAAGACGAAGCCGTTAGATCTTTCTACTACAAGTACCTTCGAACACTTGACTTATAATACTTTATCACCCAAAACAGTGCTCCACAGGAGATATCGCTTGTGCAAGATCAAGCGATATCTCCTAGGAGATATCTTTTTGGCAGTAGATTTTGCACAATGCCCTGTCACAGTCAACTACATGACATCACAATGCTTTTTCGTCATAAACATGATGACGTCACAATGCTATGACCTCACCGCACTGAAAGTCAAATAGCGGAAATGTACTCAGAGATGTACACTATTTTCAATTAAACGTAATAAAAATGATTTTTGATGATAAATAGAATCTCACCCTCGTGTCTTCTGATATCAAATATATCAACACTCGTTGATAAAAGTGAAAATATCCTCGGCAAACCTCGGATATTTGTAACTTTAATCAACTCGTGTTGATATATTTTATATCAGAAGACACTTGGGTGAGATTCTCTATATATCTCTATCAGCATATCAGTGTCGGGACGAACACTCAGCTCCTTTTAAGGTTAACGGGTTCGAGCCTCCCCCTACCCCAACCTCTCACACACACACACACCCTTGTTTAATATCCATTGTTTTTCTAAATATATTTTACATATTCAATATATAAGTGATTAATAGATAACTTGATGGCTTTCATTTGCTACTTTGTATTGGGGATATTATCAATTTTCTAACCATTACATTATAAGCATTACCAGTAATGCGATGAATTTAATTTTTTTATATACTTTGTATTGACGATTGACAAGGGAATGACTATAGAGTAACAAAATATTTAAAAAATCATAAAATTGCTTCTTTATTGTATTAAACTGTAATTCAAATTGTTTGAGGTTGTATCGCCAAACCATGATGGCAAATAAGCTGAACATATGGTATGCACTATAGTACTGAGGTCTCCCCAGTACTGGAGTAGACACTGATTGACAGCAAGTACTCCGAATACTAAACTCTTAACTACAGATGCTTTCTCTGTTTTGAAGCAAATGACATCGTTATAAACTGAGACTTGATGCCTATTCTGTATAGGAGAAGTGATTCTGTTCAACATGACGTGTTATAAGGTGCTTAGAAATAATATCCCATTTCATCATTCTGCGATAGGTCCAAATCAGGCTTGATTTTAAAGTAGATCGTATAATGTCGGGAACACCAATACGATTTTACCCGATCTTGGCCGGTTGGATACGTTTAATCAACAAGAAACATGATGTCACGATTCAAACAGCAGGTTGGTCGGGAAAACACAGTTTACTAAAATAATGTATTATAACTATGTTTTGAAAAGGGAATGACAATAATTCGGTATAAAAATATGTACATGATGAATGAATATATTACTTCTATGAAAATAGTTCAGTGTAAGTACCTACTTTACCCTAACCACAATGTGAACTCCCAACGTGGACGATGTTTCCCAGTAAACATTTGCTCGATATTAAAGGAAGGGTTCTATTGGGTAATTTTTGTTGAAACGAAATTCGAAAAGACATTGGTGTTTTTTTGTTTTTTTTTGTATATATGGTATTAATTGATTCTTATTGCACAATTCAATGTGCAACATGTTACTGGTAATGGTTTTATGACTTTATATTTGAAAATATAAAAAGGCGAACAAACATTCTTTCAAAAATAAAAACAATGAGAAGTGAAGCCATTCATCGGCGCTACGAGTGTGGAAAGCTTTCTTACGGCACATCGCGACATTTTTTTATTAGTTTAAGGATATAGTACATGTTACATTGTAAATATTCCAACGCATATGTTTTATTATTTTGAAAATATAAGTGAAAGTGAAATACAGCGTTTTTCATTTCACGTTTTGCAAAAATGAAAGATGACGGACAATCAGCGACAGAACTGCCTCTTTAATCTTAGCGGGTCTCTCCGAATTCTTGAAAATAAGCTCTCCCGGGATATCAGAAATACATATTTAACTTCCTGGACAAGTTAAAAAGCAAACATATATGTACATTTGTAATAATCCGAATTTAAAGTTCGGGGACAGGGTAAGTCAGTACCATGCATCTCTTTCCTAACAACGTTGAATTAAACAGTAAACACATAACTGCTAACACACACTGGAAGGGACATATATTTGCTAAAACTAGGAATCGCAGACCAACTATTATAAATTATTCTGGTGTTTTCTTCGAGGTATACCCTGCCTTAACGATAGAACGAGATTATTGATAACATGTTTTGTAAAATTCGTCATAATATATTCAATATATAACATATAAAGCAATTAAAGTATAATTTCGTTAACGAAAACACAGAATATAACAGTATTATTATATTTATAATTTTGTTACAAATGTCCTTCGATTGAACAATCTAATATAAAAGTCCACTTATCAAATATGATGATTTACAAACAAACAGCAATCAAAAATGATAATTACGTTAGTAAAAATCATAGAATTGACCAATCTAATAACTTTTTTCATATGCCAAGAACTTTATTCTGAGAACGAATTACACTCATACCATATTCATTTGCATATTTTGGAAACTTTCAATATTAGTTTTAGGATTGCCAACCATTACGTGTTAAGATGTTTAATAATAAAAATTATACTTGATTTACAGGTCCATATAAATGTAAATTGATAAATGGTTTATGGCCAGTTTCTGCTTATTTCCATCTCTCAAACAATTGTTATGAAAATGTTCGAATCCTAACATCCCCATAATGGGTTATGCACACGGTTTATAAAATCCTACTCCTACCCTCATCGGTAAATAACAACGAATACGATCAAACAAAAAGGTTATGGGGCAAGTAAAGTGTTAGCCAAACATGGTTGAAATGGCACTAACAAAACGTAGAGGTTAATTGGTATTCAGGGATTTTGTCCAGCGTAATTCAATCTCAATGTCCGAGCGACTTGTGACGGTCGTACAATGGAGGCAGTTTGTTTTGAACACGTGACCTCCAAACTATAGCCACAGCTCCTCGCAGGGTCAGTCACGGTTGAGCGACACCTAGTGGAGACACGTGACCTATGGCTGCCGCAAACTCCGATGACAATGCAGCGAGTCAGGAGTGACGAATTAGCGACCCGACCCCCGTGTTTGGCTAAAGTCAATTTGCATGACGTAAATAAAGGATTTGCAGCCGATTCACAGGTCTTAAATTGAACTCCGAACATCACTGATTGAGCACCGTCGACCTACGGGCGGCCATGATTAAAACCCTGTGCGGAGTCATGACAGACGTATTCGCTTCTCTGACATTATTAGAGATCGGTTCATATTTGACACATAACAAAAGATTCATTCATAAACATGACTTTCTATCTTTGTGTAGAGGGAACGAACAACAGCATCACCATTTAACCTAACTACCATACGGCCTGTATTACCAAATAGCCACGCTCCTAGGCTATTGCGAACTGCGACCTTTTAATATTGCATATTGTTGTCCGATTACATGAATGCTTAATTAACATCAAAAGATTTATTTAGCAAATGTGAATTTTTAATTTCATGAGCTTGCCTTTGACAACAAGTTAAGGCGCAGTGTGCCTTTGTGATGGTGCAAATTGACTCTTTTTCTTTTTCATCATAAATTATCGTGTTTACTCAGTAACTTTACGTTTAATTAATAACGCTGCTTCCGTTGAATTTGCTTCACGAAAAACTGCCATTTCGAGCACGCGCGAGAGTGAGAAAGGGAAATGATTGAATTTATTATTTCCATAACAATAATTATTGGCAATCAGATCGTTGAACCTGTTGATATCATGGTATCTCTTTCGTCATATTTGAATATCAAAAGTGAAAATATGCATATTGAAATATGATTAAAATAAACAGCGTTGTTATATTTATTGCTATTTTTTAAGGATCAATTTCAACATTTGAGTTGTAGTTAAAACAAGAACCCGATCACGTCAAACATTGAATATACATAACTTACCATAGTTTTACATAGAAGGTCAAATATCGTACGCGAGGTTTCAAATGAGTCCTTGAATGGTAACGTGTGAACTCTTAAGTAAATTGCTTCGTAGATCCTTTTCTAAACATCTTGTCACATGTTAAGCTTAGGGGAATTAAAACTTTGAACTATTTGCCAATTGAAAAGGGAAGATGAAAAAGGATACCTTTATCTGAAAATAAAATGTAAATTGTGTTTCGCTGATTATGTTGGAGATGAATTCCATTATATTTTTATTTGTTCATACTTTACTTAAAGGTGCACCCATTGTGTTTCATAAAAATTTATTTGGCTTTAATACGTTCCAACTCACCATATATGCTGCTTACAATGGAAACAAATTCACTCAGCTTGCATATTCACCCCCAATCGACAAATATACCATAATTACTAGTTTCCAATTAAAATCGAGTAACATCATTATGCATGTGTAGAAGGCGAAACTGAACGTCATTGGATAGATTGCAGACAGACAGACAGACAGACAGATATTTTATTTAAGTCTCACCACATATACACAGTAAAATTACATAGAAATGTTGTGTTTATAAAAATATATATGTGCCACTCTATAAGAGTTACGAGAGACTTGTATATACATATAAAAGTATAAAAGCATATGTATATACCGTAGTTATGCATAAAAAGTACATTAAAAATTAAAATGATATAGTATGTATACATAAAAAGTACAATAAAGTATAAGTGTAGTACTAAGATTAAACAAAGGAGCATACAAGGTAGATAAAAGCTGATTAAGTGTACATAAGATGACGACGTCGCTTGAGTATATTAAAAGAGGTCTTGGCAGTTATAAACATTAAGTGGCTATGGCTAAATATCGCTGAGAACTTGTCACTCTCTGGTCGCGAGTGGAAATCTTCAAAGAGATAGCTGGCTTCCTGCAACATGTCATATCTCAGATCCTCATATACAGGGCACTGTAGCAGGACATGCAGTTCGTCTTCTATGCTGGGGTTACAACACATAGGGCATAAGCGTTCGTTAATAGGAAGTTGTTCGTATCTGCCTGTTTCGATTCTGATTGGAGCAACTCCACAGCGAAATTTTGCAAAAGCAGAGCGGTAGTGGCCAGGTAGTGCAGCAGCTACGTAGGGTTCCGTTCTGTGAACAGCCTTAAAGGTGCGGTACGTTCGTAGTTTCCCAGTGTTTTGTTCAATCCGTCGGCACCAGTCACTACTGTATTTCTGTTGGAGACTGTCCGTAATCGCTGCTATAGACGACACTTGCACAAAGTCTGAGGTGACATGTTAATGATTCTGTTGATTACGGAGCGGTATTTACGTAAGCATTTGCTTGTTTACAATTCCGTTTCCTTCTTTTGGGGAAATTTGTGCTGACTGAACTAAACAGCTTAATATGACGATATATTTTCTGAAGTTGTTTTGTTCGCGTGTATGACAAAATTGCTGTTTCATTTTTTTAGGACAGAGGGTGTGTAATTTTTTAGAAATACTACCTCATCAACCAATATCTATGCATATCGTGTTGCCATCGTATAGCCAAATGTATAATTACTTTGATTATATGGATTTTGGAAATTTTAATTTTGCCCGAACTGAAAAAAACTTGTATAAGCTTTATTTTGGAGAGTTTGGTAATTGTAAAGAGAAAGCAAATTATGTATTCATTTAATTTATAATATATGATTGTTGTATTTAAACCACACCTCAACATCAACATGGCGACGTGATTTGTTGCATGACGTCAGAGAGGTGTTCCATGACGTCTTGGCATTACTGTGCGAGTATTAGTTGAACTAGTGTCTGACACAAGGTTCATTTCCATTGACAGTAACGGTATTTGACCGTCTATCATTTGGTAAACACGTTTACTTAATATGCTTTAATTAGTCTCCATTTCGGAGATCTAGAGTTTGTACAATCATTATAGGGGATAAAGTTAAATCTACAAGAATATACACATTGTGGATATCTAACTGTGTTACATTTGGGATCACATAAATTGTAATAGTACTAATGCCTGCACGTAGTCAAGGAACTCATCTCTCAAGTACAAGCATTTGTACTATTACAGATTGTGTGATCCCAAATGTAACAATGCTGCGTTTATTCAGAACTTATATTACATGTATTTTGAAAAGTAGAGATCGCTACAATTAAATTATCATAATGTTATGACATCAGCTATAGATGGTCTCACCTTGCTCTGATGTCACCAAAGACATCATTGACAATGATATGACGTTATAACTATGATGGTGTCATTATATGACGTCAAAATGGTTAATATTACAATTGCTCTTGCCACAATAGTCAAGGAAGAGAATTGCAGTTTGAGTTAAAATATTATTTACTTTTTACTGATTTAGAATGATATTTAGTAATAAATAAATATCACACTCGTGTTTGCTGGCATCGAATATATAAACATTTTTTTTTATAAACTGTTAATAATGTTTAATAAACATATATCAGGGATATATAGGGTCAGATCAGACATTTCAACAACTAGTGTTGATACGTTGTTGTCAATATACCCTTGATCTAATTATATTCTTTAGGAGGAAATACGTATGACATGATTACAATTGGGCTCCTACGGTTTTTAGGAACCCCATTTAAAGTTCATTATCATATGATCCTCTTGTTCCAAAATGACACACAAGGATAAACGAAGTGTTTCTTTATCACCAAATGAAGACGCTCTCCAAACAGACTAATATGTCCGTGTCTAACATGACTAATGCAGCGGTCAAGGGTTACGATGACCACGCGTTGAACACAGTTATGATTAGCACGTCCAGTGACACGAGACGTTGGTTGCTTTTAACATACGCTTAGAACATCGAGCACATAAATTGTAGGTTAACACAGGGCGTGTTAGTGGACAATGGTCAAATTAGTGACCACTTTGTTGTTGTGACAGATCGCCAAGACGGTTTGGCTTGACCACCGCAGGCCATACTTCAATGTCCGAGCAAAGACGTTGTGACAAAGTGTCCGGCCGGTCAGCAGGGGGCGTGGTAACCCGAGCTGGACACGACAAAGATGGCGATCTGTATCTCCACGCCTTCTGTCCACAAGATGGTCAGACAACGGACCTACAGATGACTACAGGGCACTTTAATCAGGCCATGCTCTGGACACAACGTGAACACGGAACTGACCTCGACTCCCAGCCTCCAGAGTGACCTTAATTGTTTGACCATAACGTGGTCATGCAACTGACCACTTATCATGTTCCCCTGAAAGATCTTGATTCTTCATCCATAATGGGATGACACACCTGCGATCATTGACCATTGGACACTGACCATAACGAGGACATTCAACTAGCCACTATTTCTGACCCCCAGAATGACCTGAACTCTGTGGTCAGTATGTTCTGGTCATGACACTGATCATAACTACTGTAGCACGATGTATGTGATTATAACACCATGGTAGTTGTTATGGAACCATGACATTGGTTTTAACATCATGACAATGATAACGGGACGATATTGACAATGATACTAGCTATACAATTGTACCATAATTATCTATTAGATTTAACGCTTGGAAGATGACTTTGACCATAACTCTTGACTACCGAAAAAATTAAATAATCGACTCTTACAACATGAGAGTGGCCACAATTCATGAATAGACAAGGTGGTGCTTCTGTTTCAACCTTTGACAAATTAAAAGAGTATTTCATTTAATTATCGACTATATACTATTGTTCAGCATAATAAGGGAATTAAATGACTTCAAGAACGCGATTATTGCCATACCATGTAACTCATGCCTACCATATTAAAACCAAAGACTTATTTATCTTTGCATCCTAGGATTAAAATTACAGCCGACAAGATTTGACTACCATATTGACCTCGTCATCACGATAATGACAACGGTCCTCATAAAGTGACTGTCTCATGTTGGCAAGGCAAATAGTTTATATGCCAGGCAAATATTTCATCACAAACAACCATCTTTCCTATGACGTTTGCAAAATGTTCATAAACCTCAAGGTTGGTTTAAACATATTTTATTTCATGAAGAAAAAAGGATTGGCGAACAAGCCACTCGGGCTTATATAAACGCCGCTCCAGTACACAATTACAAAGACTGGTACAAATGAAATGAAACTAGTAATGAAAACAAAGTAATATCTGCATAAGATATCCAAACAATGAGTACATAAAGAAAGTCCTTATATTGTTGTATTGTTGGGTATGCCTAATAATAATGGATTTAGCTGCAGTTCAAAATATTAAAGATTTTTTAGGAACCGCTTGCTGTTGCTAAAAATTGATGTAATGAGTTCAAGATTTTACTATAAGTGGACTCATTTAAGGAACTGTTACCATATAAAACTGTCCTTATGTCATAGCCTTGACTATAAAAATACATATTTGGTCTTAAATGATGACAGTTTGGACAAGTAAACAGAAAATGAATTACATCTTCGTTTAAGTGGCCACAAGAACACATGGGTGTTTCGGATATGTGTCTGTTATACCTATCCGCGTTCAGATCACTACAACCGAGCCGGAGGCGACAATGAATAATTTGACAGAATCTATTACCAATATTCAAATCAAAGTAATTTTGTGTGTCTGTAGGATTTATCATCGTTTTGAATTGATTTAAAGACGTTGCTTCGGTAATTTCCCGGGGCAAAGAATTCCATGAAATAATAGAACTTGGTAAAAAGGACTGTGCATATCTCTGCGTTGTACAATTAATTGTTTGGATAGAAGTACTATTCCTTAGGTTATAGTTACTTTGTTCAGATATTTTCCCCGGTACAAGTTCATTGAGATAGTCAGGAGCCATACAATGATACATTTTATAGAAGGCGACAAGCTTAAAGCGATATCTGCGATTGTTTAATGTGCTGTTATTGGTTTCCTTGTAAATTTTGTTGTGGCTGGTTCCTCGAACTGCTCCACATATAGGTTTTAAGGCATCTAAATGCAGATTTTCCAGTAAATTTGCCTGTTCAAGAGTGCAATTATCCCATACCTGACAACAGTAGTCAAAGAGAGGTGAAATGAAAGACTTGTATAACGTATTTAATGTTTTACGAGTTAAGCGATATTTTAAACTTCTTAGACAATTAATTCTTGGGCTAATTTTCTTTATCATGTCATTAATATGTACTTTCCAAGAACAATCGCATTGAAGCGTTAGGCCCAAGTGTTTATGATATTCAACTTATTGGATGGTTTCGCCATTCATCATCAAGTTAGGTCTAATGTAATGTTGTGTTTTGCGACTGAATGTCATGCTCAAGGTTTGGATCGGCACTGCATGATCTGAGGCAAGTTTTACAATTTTGGTTTCAACTTCTTCCTGACTACTTCGTGCTGAAATTATCCGTCTAACATCTCGAAGGTATGTTTAACCTTTTCTTCTCTGCGATGTCACACCTGTTCGTCTATTTACCTGATCACCAGGTGAGGTCCGATGTCAGTGTTTGACCAATGCATTTCCATGTGTCCAGAGGATTCACCTGTCGTAATACAAACTGACCACCGTGTCATTAGCCTTGCTGTCAGTTCAAGTGTCATCGGACAATCCATATAATTAATTTCGACACCCACTTATTTTGCAATGATGACCATTTCTTGAATAAGGTGTGCAGTTTAACATAGTATAATTAATGGAAGATTAAATCCTCAGTGGTTAATTACTTCATAACTGACTTCAAAACTTGTATGCATATATGAAGGTATTTCTGCCTTCCATATAAAAAAAAGTACAAAACGTATTACAACACACAATACTTTCTATATTTCTTTCCGACGACGCTTTTCACTGATTTAATACTGACAAAGGATATGTACTTTGTGGCACGAAGGTAAAGGGTTATCTTGAAGCTGAAAGTTTACGGTTAGATGACTGACTTCTATCTGTGCAGAGAGATGTGCGCATAGGGCAGGAGGAAAGGTCATTTTATAGCCAAGATATTATAACAATATGGCTTAATTTGCACTGCCAAATAAGTTTAATACATTTATTTCATTTCATTTATGGCTAATTTCTAGGCTAGATATGGAGAGTCCAGGGCCCATATTTTCGGGTCGTAGGACAAAATCCCCAATGGACAAAATCCCCAAGGACATAATCCCCAAGGACAAAATCCCCAGTGGACATAATCCCGAAAAGGGTAGGACAAAATCCCCAAGATGAAAAATACAACAGAGCAAGGAAGTAATAACATGTAATTTATTCATACAAGCAAGCAGTAACAATCCCGGTCTCGCATTTTACATAGCACTTTCAAACAGTATAGTTTCAGTGAAACCTTATAGAGTGACCTATGCTTTTCAAAAAGTCTGGCAATGTCATTCTTCCATCACGATATGCAAGGTAGAGGTTTCTGAGTTTATCCTGGTTGTTGTCACGGCGACGATTCCGACGTTTTGCTTGTCGGACGCCTCTTGAATATTGCAGCAGCTGTGTTTTGACCATAGCATGGTCTCTCTGAAAAGCCTCAATGGCCGTCCAGACAGAGGGGTGATTTGGTTCAACAAGGGTTTTGAAAGCACTGTACATTTACTACCAGTGATTAAAGACAGCCATTTGTCAAAACAACAATTTCTCAAACTTCTCAGTAACTAATACCTTTGATTAAAGACAAAGTTGATTAGGTTATAAAAACAACAATTTACCAAAGTTCATTGTCAGTAAAGAAAACAAAACCTTTTAATCACCTTGGGGATTTTGTCCATTTTGTTGTTATAGGGTTGGGGATTATGTCCACTGGGGATTTTGTCCTTGGAGTTTTTGTCCTTGGGGATTTTGTCCATTGGGGATTTTGTCCGTTCACCTATTTTCGAAGCTGTCTTAGTGCTAATATAGTCGTAAGTCAATGTTTATGTAGACAGACAGACAGACAGATGGTTTATTCAGTCTCACCTCATTTACATAAAATATAATATACAATATAAAATACATGAGCCACCCTAACAAAAGGGTTACGAGAGACTAATTGTCTTTAAAAGAAGTGTACATAAAATGGTTAAAGTTGAAAAACGTTGTAAATACAGTTTGTAAGATATAAATCCACATTAAAACGATACGTTTTCATAAAATAATAACTTCAATATAAGAACATAGAATATACAAAAGGTAAAAGGGGTCAAAGTTTGGCTAAGATTTTTCGTCGTTGTTCTAAAATAAGTTTGCAGCTTCTGGCACTTTCCCTAAAAACACTTGGGCTAGCTAAAATAAAAGACAATCGTTCCAGGTCAGTTACAGAATTAAAAGAACTCCATTTGGCTTGGCATGTGTTAAAAAGGGCTTCTCGGGTTGAAATATAGAGGGGGCAATAATGAATGACATGGGCTTCATCTTCATTGACATCAAGGCAGTGAAAACATGTTCTGTTTTCCAGTGGCATATTTGTATATCTGCCGAGTTCGATCTGGATAGGGGCAGTTCCACAACGAAACATAGCGAGCGCTCGCCTGTGAGAACGAACAAGATTCTTTCTTAAGTAGTCCTCGCATCCAAATTCATGTTTAATAGTGCTGTATAGACGTAACTTGTTGCCCCCGCCTCTCCTCCCTTCTTGTTTCGTCACTTCCGTTTTCCATTCTTCTAAGAAGTTCTTTAAAACCGCCTTTTTTATCGAAGTTATAACATGTTTAGTGAAGTTTCCATTTTTAAAATCCGCCCATTGACCATGTCCTATTTTCTTAAAATGGATGGCACTTACGACTTTCTTAGCGCTAAGGGAGCTTCGAAAATATGAGTCCTGATTGGTTTCATTGGTAGTTAGACGTGCAATCAGCGGGAATGTAGGAAAAAAAGTCACAGGAAATTTGGTCACAGAAAATAAGTCACAGAATGTTATTGTATAATGTTATGAAAAAATGTATGTTATTGTTTATATTAATGTCTAATAAAAAGTTGTGACTTTTTTTCCCGTGTTTTTTTTTCCTACCAAATTTTGTGACTTTTTTTCTGTGACCAAATTTCCTGTGACTTTTTTTCCGGTCACCATCAGCGGCGCGGTGACAATTGCCAAAAACATGTCATAATGCTCTTTTTGGAAACAGAAACGCAGAATAAACGTCTTTTGAAGATAAAAACTGATGATAAATAAATAAGACTAAACCAGAGAACTCAAAAACTCAGAACTCAAAAAAAAGTTTATTCGTACTATTTGTATCTGACATAGTCGAAAAATAAATTACAGATATCGGTTTACCGTTCATATATTCCAAGCATCGTTAAATCGTTTAAATAATTCAACTGTCAATCATAAGTTTATTTACGGCATATAGTTCTGCAACCTCTCTCCGCAAGGCATAGCTCGCACCAGTCTCCATCACTGCCTAATCTTAGCCTTGCCGGATTTCCTTAATGTTTCTGTTGCTGGCGAATCGGGGCCCACTATGCAGTTCAAGTACAGCTCGTCGCTACGCTAGCACACGAAAGTTGAGGAAATGCGGCAAGGCTTAAATAGGCAAGTGATAAGAATGCTGGAGGGTTATGCCTTGCGGAGGGAAGTTGATATTTTTTTATTGTACTTGTATTACTTCTTGTTACGAAATGGTCATAGTTGGTTAAACGCTGCTTTCAATGGCGTTTCGTTACATGTATATCACGGCTGCTAGTATAGATGGAGGGAGAAAATCCGACCATTATGACAATGCATTTCGGTGAACGTGGTACTAAAATTCCGTGTAGAATTGGGCCAAAACCTGACTGCGTGTAGAACAGTCTTCTAGAGAGGGATTCGAACCCGGACACCTCAGAATGTGGTTTAAACATATTTATTTCCAAAAAATGAAGGAACCGGATTCGTAAACAAGCAAAATGATGCTTATATAAATACCGCTCTCAGAATGTCCACAGAACGCGCCAAACACAGCGCTATCCCGCCCGTTATATGAAAGACAATGTATGTATTTAATTTATATTGTTTTCTAATAATATGTTTTTTGGGGGAATTTATTAAACCTACACCAACAAAATGTATATGTTTACCACATCGACTTTTAAATAGTTTCTATATCAGCCAAATCATCAAGTTATCGCCATTCCCTAAACCATTTGAAACTCAAGCTCTACTTCTGAACAAACATTGGAGAATATAATACCTATTCCGCCTATAAAGTGATGCAATTAAACTGCGTTGATATTGTTTGATGCGTCGGAAATGGGTGTTAAAAGCTTTCAGTTAGTCCAGGCTTTGCACCTGGGAAAAGATAACGCTGGAAACATGTAACACCTGAGCTGAGATATGAACGCTGCCAGGTAACTTGCCCCCTGCAGACGTACAGGTGAGAATTGACTGATCACCTAATACAGGTAGCGAAAGTGAACCCGTCTCAGCTTTGACGAAACCGGAATTGGATTGGAATGGTCTCCCGAAAAATGAATTTTTGCAACACTCAATCTCCATGTACACTCACTGTTACATGTATGATCTCTAATAATGAGTTGCGATTTGGTTCATATTTTACAGGTAAAATTATATATAACATTAACCAATTTCATCTACGATGTAGCAGACTGGGGTCGAAATGGTGCCGCGCTCTTGTTGCAGAATTTCTGCTTTATTTAGATTCATCGTCAATTCGAGTTTATCATTAATGATTCATCAGTACCCTTTCATACATCTCGAAATTTGTATTTTCAACATCTTCTTCTGTCATTTAGTTATATTTTTTGTCTCAAACATTTAAACATTTCACGTTGACGCCCAATAAACTGAAGTACAAAGGAAAGTACACACCAGTTGGTTTGATCATAGGTATGATTTTCAATTTCAAATATCTATAGTTTCTGACGTAGATCGTAAAACTGAGTAGTGCAGGCCTAGGTGTTTAGTCATCAGTCAGATAATAAAAAGGAAAATTTCACATTTATTAATTCTTCCAAAATTATTTTATAAAACACGACTGGTCATCAACGTATATGATGTATTCTCTGTGAAAATCAACAAATGTACCTCATTCTACACACATTTACAATATGATTGGAGTACTGTTGGTGTAAAGGTAATTCTGTGATGATAACATGTAAGTTGTTATTATAATAATGTATGGCACTTTCCTTAGATAATAAGCGAGAATATTTTTATGTAATTATAATTTTCAATAGATTTGTGTTTGAAGTAAAAACACTTTTAAAAGTTATAATTGATATTTCATATTTTATTGCTGACATTTTAAACGTTAAAAGTACAGAACATTTTCTTTATAATGATGAAATAACATCTCTTCATATCAGTATTGCTGGAATCCATTTGTCATTATTTAAAATATTTTTAAGGATGTGTTTTACAATCGAATAATGACACCACGGTTACAATAATCTATGTTGCATAGAGCACCTGTTTAGATAACACGTGAACAGAATATTAACGATCGATCACATAGGCGTATAGTTCCTGACCGTATTGTTTCTAAATGTCACACCTCGCTTTAACACGCTATCACATGTCCTTTTTGTTACAAACTGCGATGAAATTTAACAAGTCGACGGATAATACGCATCAATGAATTCATGAACGGGTAATGATCAACAATTAAGCGCTTGATTAAGTTACAAAATGACTTTTGTTTTGATGTTTATGATAAATTGCTTTACTGTTAAGCGTACTTCCCAGCACATTTGTAGCATTCTAAGGGGTTACTTGAAACAAAAAGCAATGAATAAAAATGTAATCATTTAATAAATATATTTAGTGAAACAGTGTAAATGTTTTATTTGTATAGTGTTTGTAGACAGCAGGTCGGAATGCTGTAAACTGTTTAAATATGCCGTGAGATTAACATTAAACATATATCTGTACTCTAATCGTTTTGTTTCTAAACCAAATCTACTGTTTTTATAACATCGTAATGTGAAGTTATGGTATAATATGTTGAATAAATTGATATCTTTATCAAACATTCACATCCGCAATTTTTATTAGTTTTAATGTGACGAAATTTAATGTGCAAAATTTTAAATATTATTAAAATATAGAATCGTTCTAAACCTTTATAAAACTGCAAAAATATTTGAAATTAAGACATTTTGTGTCGGTTTAAAAAGTGTATGTTTTGGGTTGGAATGATGTCAAATAGACAAATTTCTTAATTTCAGTTCAAATTTCTCAGATTTCTAACAGACCGGTCGCCTTTCTCTTTATCATACACTTGGCAAATAGATCACATCTGTAACATCAGCAAATCAGCACAAGATCACAGGCTCAAAGGGGACTGATTTCATACAAGGAAGGTGTAGCATTAAAGCACAGAGTAAAACAGCAATTTCATGCAAATTATCGGCTTCAAACAGCATTAGACACATCGTTAGGACTCGCTCACGTCTAGCAGATAATGTGAAAAACACCTGGTAACTGTACTGAGTTTGGAGCTCACAATAGCCACCTAGTGATAAGATCTGGTCTCATCAAGGGCGGATAACTCTATATTACGAAGTGATAAATTAAACGCGTTCCATCTCAGCTGAAATTCTGCTAAAGGGGTGAGATCAGGTGTGACTCTAATATCCGGAAAATGTTTTGTTATTGTTGTCGTGCACCTATTCGTTAAGTGTTCATCACGTTAATTAAACATGCACTTCTGACATGATTATGAACATTCTGGGGTTTGGCGTTTTGTAGGTATATCTATCACACTACAATAAACTGTGGGTGTTGTCACGTTTTAAGTCATACACTAATGAGCATCTATTCTGTAAACATGTAAACATTTTTTTCATCATTATCGTTATCATTATCATAATCATCGCTGTCGTAGTCAATGGTTGTGATCATCGTCATTATTTACTTGATTTTGATTACACACAGACACAGTGGATGCAATATTTCGTTCAAATCCATTGCGCGCTGAACCACATGGGTGGCTATTTCCAGCAAACGGTTGCTAGTTTCACCGCAATGCACAGCTCTCTGTCTGTTTCCCTCCGTGAATCACTCCTGAAATACATACTCGCTATGAATCGCTTCAACTCAGTTGATACATTGTTGCACTTAAACATATGTATAATTCTGGTCTTTATGGTTCTCAATGTGACATTGCCTTCTTCATACTATGTTCACTAATGTTATAAAAATCACCATCGTCATCTTAATTATTTTCATCGTCATTATCATTATCGTAGTGTCGTAGCCATTGTCATCTTCTTTTTCGTCGTCATCATCGTTGTCATCATCATCATTGTCGTCATAATGTTCATTGTCATTGTTAAGATATACAAGTGTCAGATGCATAATGACAATACTTAGATCCCCGACGTTCTTTTCTTCCACTTAAATACATTTCTATTTCTATAGCTCCCTTTGTGTTTTCCTCTCCAATATCTTTACATGTAAGCACGTCATATTAAAGGTAATGGATACGAATATACCCAGGAAAACTTGAATATGTTTTTGACATATTGTATATTATATAATTGATTATGAATATGTACTCTCATACCACCAAAGGTGGTTTTTCGAGAATAAAAGTGAAGTTGAAGGAAATATCGAACATTAAAGCTTATCCGCCTGACAATTGTACAAAAATGCCTCAACAAAACACAATTCAAATAGAATTGTATAAGAAACAACAGAAAGTAATATATTATTGATAGCTCTCATTTGTTTAATCCAATCGAAATAAGTGTATAGTTACATAGACGTATGTGACTCATAATTAAAAAATATCCAGAAAATCTTCAATCCGCCTACAACCGAAGATATCCGGAGATCATCTCCTTCGGCATTTCTCCTCAACGGTTTAAGCGACGCATTTCAAAGTTCTTGTTAATACTTGTCTTGTATAGCCTCTTCAAATACAGAAAGAGTAGGTAAATACTCGAGTGTCTTACGATACTTAAATTTTCTTCAGGAGCCTTTCTGAAATAAAAAAAAAACTCCTAGTCAATCGCTTTGACCATTTCTCTTCAACAGTGTTGGTGTCACGCTTCAAAGGTCTTGTTAACAGTTATCACATTGTCGTCACTATAGGAAGCAGTTACTCTTAACTCAGAGTGGTGTTCATTGTCATAAAGAAGTAGAAATCAGGAAACCTTGCTTATCTGCCAAAAAACAATCGCCTTGGCCATTTCTCCTTATCGGTCTGAGGGTCGCATTTCAGAAGCCTGGTCCAACGCCATTATCATTTATTTATTGCCTCAAGTCCTTTAAACAATTCACCCTCACTACAGTTCGTGTACTGGAGTCCAGGTGATACCGATTTCGGGTCTCAACAAAATACCTACCTTTTACATTATCCAACCCCGGCCCTTCAAATTATAGCCCTTTCTCTCCCTTTATTAGGGGTATACAGTTTCACCTCCCCAGCCCCTACTAACAAGGGTCACACTTAAGACCAGACCCCTGCCCTCTAATGTCCAAATCCCCCTTCCCCTTTTCACGACCCAGACTGTCCCCTAGCCACAGGCCCGGACCACTCGCAGACCCTCCCATGGTCCTGATGGACAAAGGAGCGACCGTGCACCTGTGAATAGCGAGAGCAGGGGCCATTAAACCTAACACAGAAGATTCGAAAGGGTAGATTAACAATATTACTATGAAGAAGAGGATTAGGTGATTGGCTTTAATTTATGGCGCCCGTTACCTTGTTAGCTGTGATTTAAAAATCTTCTCAACAACGACTCTTTCCCAGTAACGAAATGGAACGAAAACAATGAACTCCCGCAGTGCGCGAGACGAGACGAGAAATCGCGGGATGTCGAGGTTGCGGATATCTGACACGGCACTTCCGAAATAAAGGAAAGATTAAATCATATTAAAATTTTAGTCAGTTATTTTCGGGAATTATGTTTGGCATTATTTAAGTCATTATGCGCTAATGTTTTGGCCTTATTATGATATCTAAAGGATCAAATTGCTTTGATAAGGGGATAGAACGATATGTTGATTATTTCTTTCACTGTTGCTACTTGCTAGTGATAAATGACACTTTGTTAATAATCGCATTAAATATCCATATTACAGCTTAACATTAAACAATAAGCAAGGACAAAAGAGTGTCATAACTTTTTAAAATATTATTTTGAAAAAATGAAAGGCTATCAGTTACTCGCGCGCTCAGCAAACAACTACCGTTAATGAAAGTCCTACTCTGTGTTATTTTCGAAAGTTGATATACATCAATCATAAGGTGTAGGAGGTGTTCTGTCCTGTTTATTACATCTTTGTTGAATTAAAGTTAGCTTACACAATAATTAAACTGATATTAATGTTTGTAATATGAAATGCCAGTCATAAGATATTATCATTTATGTCGCTTAATAGCTAGAGAGTAGAATGCTGATGAAAACAAATAGTTATAAAACTCCAAAGAGTGATGTCACTGCACGACAGAACATATCAATTGTAAAACGCGCGTGTGTGGATGTATTACTCAAATGGTAAAACACAATCATTGTAATAAATAATGGAAACACATACACATAGAGATATTGTAAAAACTGTTATGAACAGTTTAGAGACATTATAACATAATGAAGTTGCACCATTTCTGCATTATATATTTGAATTTCAGAAGTTCATGTTACGAAAGAAGGGCGATTGTTGAAATGAGAAAACAATAATTGTTCAGTTTTCGATCAGTGCTTGATCAGAAACATTTTAAAAAGATTTTCATTCAACCACGAGCAACAATACAGGCACGCATTCGCGTTAAAGTGGTGATGGTGCTACCGATGTACGTGGTTAAGGTGCGCAAGTGAATCAACCGAAAATAGCAGTCTTCATTGGACGTGGTTTTCATGAATGTTATTGACTCGAATCACAGTTTTCCACGATTTCAATGGACTTTCATATTAGTTATTGCCTCAGCATAACGTGGAGACCGCCATTAATTATATTTAAGAAATTATTGCATCTTTCATTTCAAGGAACATAAAGTAGGCGTTTCTTTTGGCCGGGGGTGTAAATTAGTTCGATCATGACATAGTTGTACTTGTAGTTCTTAGTCAAACGAAGTAACGTTAGGTGCACGCACGACAGAGCTATATATGTTAGGTGTAAAGGTATACTAAAAGTATCGTGATGGAAAAATAGTGTTAAATATGTAAAATACCAGATTTGCAAAGAAATGCTATAATATGTTAATTATCCCCCGCTGCGCGTTTATGATAAAGTATTCGGCTTTGTCCGTCCGTCTGTACGTGCGAAATGAAAGAAATCAAGTGTTATTCGCTGGATTCTTTTCATATCTTGCACATAGGTTCACCTTTGGGAGAGTAATGTTCATACAGAGTTTTGTAAACCTTGACCTTCATTTCTAGATCACAACGAAACGTTTTACGTGTTACGCTTGTCAGCGGGATATCTCAATAACTGATTTATCCTCTTATCTTACACATAGCGTATTCTAGGAAAGGCAAAGGGCTGATTAGATTTTGATGACCTTGATATGATTCTCAAGGTCAAACCGGAACTTCAAAACTTTCAAAATATAACGCTTGTTAGCGTTATATCACTAGAACTTTTCATTGAATTCTCATCATTATCTCACCAATAGTTATATTAGGGAAGATTCAGGGCCTAGTCGATTTTGCTGACCTTGACATTATTTTTCAATTTTGATGTATTAATTTGCGGCGGGGGATCATATCATCTTAGTGACAGCTGCTTGTTTTAGATTCTTTAAAGGGTAAATAAGATGGACATCAAAACTGAAAAATATTCCCATCTCTTTTGGACTTGACTATATTTGGGAACAACAGCAGTTTTTACAGTAATGTTATGTTAATGAGGTTTATATCATGAATTCACATCAGACTATATGTTTGGACTACGAGTTATATCATAAGAACAAGAATGGCACGCATCACTCGTAAAACAATCTACATTTTCACATTTGGTGTTGAATTTTACATTTAAAAATTTAGATCAGCCAATGCTAAAATCAGATGCTCTTCATATCTTCACACCGTCTACACATTTAAACAAATCGACCAACCACGATCAACTAGATTATGCATTGTTTGCAAATATAACCTTATTGAAATGAATTTCATTTTATGCCGGTATTTAGATGTTATAAAAAATTAAGATGCATGTTTTTATTTTCCATACAACCTTCATTCAGATCCAACTATTCATACATTCATTCAATATGCTTCTGTCAGTTGATAGTCAAGATGTTGTACAGACTATAGTTACATATATACATAATGTAATGAATACACAAAGCAATACAGAGATTCACTCCTATGTCCATAATATCATATTATTTGCCTAATTATTGTGTTAAAGAATTTTGTTATCTTATAATGGTTGGTCTTCTCGGCAGGATAATGCCAAGTTGAAGAATATTTTCTATGTCCGTTTCGGTCATATGCGGATAAAATGCAAATTACACAGGTCAAGTGACGTATCTTCCCTTGACGTCACACACTGTAATGTTTTGTACACCTTAACATCGGATAACTTCATCAAATTATACTTGATATATAAGAGGTTTTCACTACGCCAGGAAGTGCTGCAATTCAGATGGTTGTCCAATTTAAAACCCCATCTCTATAATAAAGTCCAGTATCACTTGTTTTCTTTGACCAATCTCCTCTGACTTCAAAAACAAGTGTACATGACGTCATTGAACAAAGCCGTCACACATCTAGTCTGTATAACATCTCGTGAGCAAAATGAGCAATAAAGACATCATCACAAAATTGCACAATATGATATTTATTAAAATAAAATATTGATCTCAAATCTTTATTTCTCCACCGAGTTCGTTCAAATTCGGAATACATGTTCACAATGTCATTTATAAACAATACATGATTGCAAAAATCTAAATTTTGAATTTTGAATATTGTCAAAACAGCGATTCGAACCCCCATGACGATACTGCCCTGCTCCATCGGTGTATTTGTAAGTTAATATACGCCAAACAACTATAATACCCTGATTACCTGAGCCTAATAACTCGCGTTGTGCTGACGATTGGTTACTAGATTGGTTCGTTAAATAGCAAAGCATGTACATTTTAGCAAATGAAATGTTGTTATTTTGAACATCGATGATCGCTCGTCGATCCTCTCATCGGGGTACTGCCTATATTTGCCTACTTCAATGCAATTTCTATCATTGGCTGATTATTCATATAAAACGAACGTTATGATTAGGCTTAGGTAATCAGGGTATTGTAATAGTTAGCTGATACATATATGGAGCAGTATGGTTGCTATAGTAGCAACTATGTTCAAGAAGTTAAATGGGGGATGTAGCTCAGTTGGTAGAGCGTCCACTCATCACCCGGGAGGTCGGGAGGCCGCGTCATACCAAAAAATACGTTAAAAGATGGGAGTTGTTGCTTCCTTGGCGCTCAGCATTATAAGGATAGAACAACGCTTGAGCTGGCTCTGCTCAGTGGCTGCCTGGTGCCATTGGCACAACCCGAATTTCCAACATTTACATTGTAATGAGGACAATGAAGTATTATTATTGGATTGGTTCTGAGGGGCTTGTTGGGCCGATCCTTTATACCTGTCAAAGTTCTTAATAAGCCCTCCTTACCTTTAATCGTCCCTCGTATTTTTGCGAAATTCACACACATTTTTTTATGTTGGCAGTATTAAGGGACGGGTATGAATACATGCGTTTAAATAAATTCATAATTTCGGATAGCTATATGTAGTTCGCCAGAGGAACATGAGATCAATTTGAAGCAGTCGACAGGAGATTCCGAAGGTCCAGTGGATACAGCTCATTGTTCAGTCACTGACGGGTCAGCAGTTGTGGCTCCATCTGGGTCTTCATTTAGATAACATATGATCCACCTTTCGTCATCCTCTCTCCTTCTCCCGTGATGTCGAGCTTTTCTTCTGAGAAAGCGAACAGGAACTGGCCAAATCTGTTTTAAGAAACAGGAGTAAGACATGATTGATGTACAAGTACCACACATTAAGGACGGTATCTTGGTTTGTTCGGTTTTATAGCGAGTCTGGATCGTGTGTATTACGAATATGGAAGGGTTAAAATCCAAAGTAGATATAATTTGATTAATAGCGGGATGGGGCTGCTTTAAAACGTCGTGCGCACGTGATGAACAAGACTATTACACAAACTAAACGTGGTACTGCCACGAGGGAGAGACGAAATGGATGTTCTGTGAACTGTGTACAAACATACAGGAATCGCAGTTTGGAAGATTATTTACAAAAGTTACACGTTACAGGTTACACGTTTCTGTCCCGTTATATTTGGACGGGGTGGGAGGTATAAATAACTACCTTGATGTGACTCAGACATTAGAAACATGATATCACATCCTGCCTAACCTCAGGCAACAGACTGGTTCACCAAACGTCTTCGCGGCTGTTTCTTTGGAAAGCACACTCTTTGTCGTTTAATTCTCCTACAGGGATATTCACCTAATCAGGTAAAATATTTTATGATATATTCATTAACAATGGAACTAATTACTTAATCTCTTAACGCCGTGAAACATCCCAAGTTATACCATATGTGCAGTTTTACGAAGCCACACTTCCATTTCTCAATGACACCTTCTACTTCCATGTCGTGGAGAGCTCACGTGCACAATATGTTCGTGAACGGATTGCATGTCAATGCACGTGCATCGACCTTGCCACACTTGCATCCACCATGCCCTTCCACCTTGCTATATAGCAGTTTAATGTAAACATAGGCGCCATGTCTGCCGCCATCTTGGATATTTTTGGTTTGAATTTCGTTCAACAATGGATGGTTAGATTCGGATCTTCGCTCCAAAAGGGGCGTGGTATTTTGGCATAGTGCACGCAGAGATACGTTCAATTGCCCAAACTCTCTGCCCTGTAATCATACAGCTTGGTTTCCATATTGATGCTTCCAATTACCCGATTAGTTTTAAATCCCTCTCATTGTTTCTTGGTTTTACTAATTGTCAGCGGTGAAGCCTCCGTTCTCGCTCTCTTCTAGATTTTCACCGACACTCTAATCCGGCTGCAACCTCGACGTTCGAGGAACGTATGTCAGTTATTAAACCAGATTTATGAGCACGGTGCCAGGATGAACCTCGGAAACCATGACCATGTTCGAGAGATTAATATGGCCATCTCAACAACGATGAACAAATTGGGACTCGTGTTCTCCTCAATGAGAACTTCTGTGATATGACTATTACAGTGGCTGTGGTGATACGGGATCAGAGCCTTTTATTGTGACAATAACTCATTTGTGTACATAAAATTGGCTCAGAAGAAAGGAAACAAGTGTTTCTTCAGAAATATATATAATTATCAAAACATAATATTAGCAAACGTGACTGAAAAACAACATTAACTAGGCAGACAAATGTTTTCACAATATTGTTATTTGTAAGTGACTTTTTAAATCAATAAATCGTCATATTCTGATTTGTAGAAAGCAATGTAAAGAATGACATTTTTAATTAGTTGGGTTCCTCATGATCAATATTATATACATGTTAGCACCGTGTCTCTCGCCCGATAGTTACACATAAAAGAAAGTTATTCTTTTTTTCAGAGAAGCAAGATTCCTGGATAAGACTATGTGAATGTGTTTGAAATACATTTCTTTGAAGATACCCTGCTTTTCGGAAACATTTTCCTTAAAACAACTAAATTTATATTTAAAGGTACATCCATTGTGTTGTTGGGGGTCACATATTCCAAACGTTATAAATGGTGTTAATTTATCGAGAAGTACCGACTGTTACCGAAAACTACCGTTTTGATGATAGTAGACTTAGTATATTGACGCTTTGAAGGTAAAAGTAGTGATTTCTGATCGAAAACCGGACAATGCCAGCGTGTGTTGCGCGTCAATGAGTCAAACGTAATTTTGGAATCATATTTGTAACAGACAAAATGACAAATTTGAGTTGATAATGTTTAATAGGTCACATAACTACTGTGCGTGTTAATTAGACGTGCAGTTTCGTTTTCTGCAGATGCATAATGCTGTTACTCAATTAATTGGAAACTAGTAATTATGATATATTTGGCGATTAGGGATAATATGCAAGCTGAGTGAATTTATTTGTATTGTACACAGCACATTGGTGAGTTGGAACGTATTAAAACCAAATACAATTTTATGAAACACAATGGATGCACCTTTAATGTAATTGCATTAAATCTTTTAATGGTTGTGAATTGTTGCTCTTACAGACTGTGCCATTCACAATGTATAGATACACCTATACTTAAATATTGAAATTTGTAGTTTTGTGAATGGAGGTATCGTGATGACCATAGCGTCGTCTTTTTAATTTATTTTTTAATGTCCGTGCATTTTTATTTGTGTTACATATACATCTGCATATAACTCGTTGATATACTGTTATTAACAACAGAAACTATTTCAAAATACAGTTGATACCGATTATTTTACATTTTAAAACTTCACTCCTTAGAAGTCTAATTCGCTGTCCTATTTTCAATACATTACGAGACAATTTAGCATTTACAGTTACCACAAAGCTGTTTCTAATCAAAATGCTCCAATGCAAAGATTAGTTGACATGCGGTTATAATCAGGCTATAGTTATCGTCGTGGGCAGTTTGCAGATGATTATAGACAATAACCACCTATAGGGGAAAACAAATTGAGATTCGACAAGCTCGTTAGTTGGCTTGTTACAGATAGTTCCTCGCCCGCAGATTTAATAAAAACAGATACATGCGAAACAGTTGACCCGTTTGGCTGTCAAGTATCGAATCAAACTATTCCACGTCTCATTAAACACTCTCTTTCTTCTTTCCAATTTGAAACGTAGTTTATAAAATATTAATAAGCAGTATTTATGGAGATTGCACCCCTGGGTTCGCAACCTTACGATGTGCGGGCATTGCAAAAACACGACTTTGTGATAACGTACGTAATCCGTAAGATGAAGCTTGATTCCAAAGAAACTAGGATTCGATCCCGGACCCCTGCTGAGTTAAAGTGACCTGGTTCCACTCTCCTTACACGCGCCTAATTATGACGTCCCCCCTTCCGCGTGTAATTGACATCAGCGATTGAAATTACACCAACGAAAACGCACGTGCTAGATCTTCCACGTTCGGTCATTGAAAAACCTTGGCGTTAGATCCCCGTTCTCCGGTTAGTTTGTAGGGGGTACCGGACAGATCGTGAGGGGGTGGGGGCACAGACAATGGGGGGCAGGGGAGCGAAACACACGCTGAACGGGCCGGTCATTACAATGTTTGCTTTTAATTAGCTAAATTGGACTCTGGTTAAGGCTTTAGCGGAAGTGATGTTTATATCATCAATCAGAGATGTTGAAAGTAACGCTTGTTTTCCCGCCCTTGCCGTCGTGTATATGAAATTTATATATAGAAACATGTGTCACGTGACACCCAACAGCACGTGCTATGTCGCTTATGACATCATTCACTGTCATGCGCGGTTTCATTTCGTCCTGTTACTCAGAAAGTATTGTAGTTTTGGAAATTGAGTTTTTAAATAACAATTTAGAACCTACAGTAAGGATCGTTTTAGTCTAATGATGAATATAGAGTTTTAAAGTGCGAGTTCTATCTAGTTCTTATTTCGAGAGGATAATACTGTTTACACATATATGTTATTAATATATACTAATTGCACCATCCAGATTAAACATATTACTGAGGGTAATAATTGTATGACTTTATATTTGAAAACTTGATAAAGGCAAGCGCACATTCATTCAAAAGTAAAAACAATGAAAATTTATGCCATTCATCGGCGCTACCAGTGTGGAAAGTTGTTGATTAGTTTAATGATACATGATATATTATACATACAAACATATTTATTATTTTGGGAATATTCTATCAATACATATGTTTATTTTTTTAATTAAATTAAATCAAATTGGTGAAAATACAGCGTTTTTCATTTCACGTAATGTAAAAAAGCAAGATGGCGGACAGTCCACGCTGTAACTCGCACTTTAATTTTTGACTAATGATGAAGTTTGTGTTGATGTAAGTGCTTATTTTTGTAGGAACCAAAGATATTTAGCACTGTAAAAAAAAACTATTAGTAATTCTGTAGAAAATGAATGTAGATGTATTTATTACTACAACTGTATACCTTTGTTATATTATTTTAAGGATTTCCTAAGAGATAAATTCATTCCAAACAAGCACACATCTTATAAGTTAACCATTATAGCAATTAAATAGTTTTTTTAAAAAGGTTACGGCTATGCAGCTACGAAAATCCCTTCCATGACACCTAAATTATATAAGAGACCTGAGAGTTGAAGGATGTTTGGAACTGGGGTTTTTTCTATTTTTCCGATAAAACATTTCGAGAAGCTATGTTCTTATAAATGAAGGGATGCATTCAAGAAGGGCACATGTGCTATGTTATATACATAGAACGTGTGCCCTTCTTGAATGCACCCTTTCAAATCTCAAATTTAATATGATATTCACATTTAGTTTTCATTATCGTGTATCGGGGGGGGGGGGGGGGGGGGGGGGGGGGGGGGGTGGGGGTTTTAGAAAAAGAATTGTTTTGCCTTTTTGTCATTGCTAGACGTTCAAATATATAAAATTATAATTTCTCTTGCTATACCAGTGTAACATAATGTGCAATATTTTTTTCATTTATTGATTGCGGAAAATGTATGTGTCAATAAACGATAAGTTACGAGCATGCTTGGTTTTGGTTGAATATTAAATAACAAAAATATTAAATTATAAAGTCATAAAAATATCAACTTTCATCCCTTTGAAAACGTGCGTGAGATGTTCTTGCTCGTTTTGATATCACTTACCGATTAAATCTTCTATAACTTTAGAAACGAACATTTCTGGGTCATGCAAGGTTTTCCTCTTACCCATGAATTATTAATTATGATAAACAAAAAATATAAACAACGCCACAAGAGCATTCAGTTCACTATTATATGACGTGTTATCGTTTAAAAGATTTGTTTTATGGCTGATGGGGATAAAAGGCACGCATATGTTTATACCAATTTCATACCTCATATCATACCCTATATCTCAACACGGTGTTTACTTCATCTATGACTCAACAATTATGAAATTCAGATTGTATCTCTAACCCTGCTTCTTTTGTCACTTAGCTTATTTTTGCCAAACTATACACATGGTGCCAAAAACAATACCTTCTCCAATGTTTCCATAGTAGTAGTAGTAGCTAGTAGTTTATTCAGTATTAATTAAAGGCCTCATGGCAAAGAGTACAATTACAAATACATTTTGCGGATGGACAGATGCATGTACAATTATAGTATTACATTTCATAATTATAGTATTATTACATTTCATACAGGCAGGTTGCGTTTCAGAAAGATTGCAACAGATTTCAATATTTGTACATTTGTTGTTGCTAAAAGTTGTTTGTATTTCAATTCTGAAGTATGGTAATAACGAGGTATATACACTTTTCTATTTACAGAATAGTATGAATGAAATTCATTCTGTATAACATTTATATTACATTTGTCACAAATGAGTACATTTCTAGGTATATCAACATTATATCGTTGTTGTTGAATGTTCAACGTGTGGCTTAAACAGCGAAATTTACATAACATGCGTATAAGATCTTTATTGTTATGTGGTCTCAAGATGTATTTTCTGGTTCAAAGGCAGACTTGATTGCTCCTTAATCTTTTAAAAAAGATGATGTTGTGATTCTGGAATGCCAATTTTGAATTTCAATATCTTGGCATCTTTGTCTTAATTCTCTCACAAACATATAAATGTTCCCACATTCTTGTACAATCCAAACATAAGTAAATCCTGTACGGAATAAAAGTAGACGTACGTGCGTGACCCAGCTGCAGCTTCCATTATCATCTTGTAACTTTAACATATCATAACATGATTTGGGGTGACGATGATCGTCCATATGTAATAATCTGCACCAATATTTTATACATCTGCTGCAATAGTTAACACACAATTCTGTTCTTCCAATTTCACTAAGGACTGCTTTGGAGGAAATATATTTATTTACACATAGATAACGTTTAAAAAAGAAGCATTGTATTTTCTCAATGTGGGCACGATAAGAATGGCCCCAAATTTCACTACCGTATAATAATATCGGAGCGATTTTTCTGTCTAATATCGCTGAGGCGACTTTCAAAGACATATTTGGAAAATCATTAAACATTTTGAAAATTAGGAAACGAGCTTTTCTTGGCTTGAAGACTTAGCGTTTCACATGCCTTGGACCATATTTTGTATATAAAGGCGTTGCTGAAAATAACCAGAACTAAAATATGAATCAAGTGACATTTTTAATTAATCATTGATTTATTTCTAAAAATTCATGGATGATAAAATGTCGAAAAACCCAAATGATTAGTTTCAAACTTTAAATTATGTTTTTCCAACGAAACAAACTGTTAAGAAACCAATCTTATATTCAGTGTTTCCTAATATTGCGTTGTCTTATATGCACATTTATATCAATTATAGTTTTGTTTTAGGGCTATTAAGTTTTGGTTGATATCTTTATTTTATGTCTTTCAATAATTGTTCTTCCTTTCAACATTTCATAAATGTTTTTATCAATAAGGACAACTTTGGCAGATTTATGTGGTGTGTACTGCGGAAATTGACTGAGTGTAAACATCCAAAGTTACAGTTTCCCCACACGATTCTTTTAAAGTTGATGAGATCTGATGAGAGAATATCTCGGACGGACATCATGCAACTTTTAGGGGAAAACATTGCAGCTGCGGCCTGTAGCTATTCTTCTGCGATTGAAAATGTTGCAGCAATAACAGCATCATTTAAAACGACACACACAATGGCCCCTATTCTGTCAGCAGTTACATACAACCACATTACACAACTATTATGTAAGCATGTCGAATTGCAGTAACGTCTCTAATGTATGTTGATTCCATCAAAAGAAAGTTATTAAAAACTACATTTCATTATTATTTAACAAGCTGTCGCTTGATATGAGTGCCAGTTACGGGGTTCGTTCCTCTCGTTATAACTACTTCTTCTTTTAACCCGTCTGCTACTAGCATTAACTATGTTAGGAAATGTGTCCTTAAAGGGAAAGTTCTATCGCCGATTTTTCATCGGTTGTTTCCGCCATCTTTGTTTCTTTGCATTTCGTGAAATGAAAACACACTATATTTAACCCAAGTTTAAAATATGTTAATAACAGAAAATATACAATTACAGGATATTCACATAGTAACACATAATGTATCATAATACTTATAAACAATGTGATATTAGGCCGTAGCGAAGTTTTCCCCAGTCGCAGCGCCGATGAATGGCTTCAATTCTCATTGTTTTTATTTTTCAACAAATCTGCGCTTATCTTTATCAAGTTATGACGTGTAAAGTCATCAAAGTATTGACTTAATAAATATATTTAAATTTGACCGTGTATGAATCATGTATTAATAGCATATATGTGTAAACGGGAATATCCTCTTGAATTCCGTTTCCACAAAAAATACCCGATAGAACCCGCCTTTTAAAAATGTAAACTGTACAGTCAAAGTAGGATGTTGATAACATGTCAGTGTGTTATATCACACTCACAAGTCGTTAGGAGTGTTTCAAAATATTTATACATGAGATTCGGTCTTGTTATTAAACACTTGAAATAAACACAAGCATTGCCGTGATCCTCAGCTATTTATATAGAGAATTCTAAACGACATTTCATGTATAACTTGTTTTATTAAACGTGTTAAGCATTTGGTGTCGATCGAGCAAAAAAATGTAGGTATCATTGTGACAACGGTACAAGCATTATAGCATCACAAAATCTAAATCAAAATCTGATCATAACATATCTCATAACATTAAAATGAACAACGGGATAGTTATGAGTGTTGTTAATGAAGTTGTCTTGTTCTTCGTCAATATCTATCCATGCATAATATAACGATAGGTGCCCAATGAAATATAACATGCACGGTCTACCTTCAATCTGCCTGCAGAAAACGCTGTAAACAGACTAATGTATTGTGCAATTCGTGTATTTTGAATATGAAACACTGTAAATCATGTAAATAAATATAAATCACGTAAGTAGTTAATGTTACGATTATATCAGTCATATTTGGTAGAGTAAGTCTTGGGGAAAGCGTTGAACAGACAGAATGCTTATTGATAATTTCGACTCGCTTTGACCTAGTTCATAAATGCTTTCCAGTCAAATACTCAATCACCTAGCCTTCCTTTAATCCATGCATCTACTCACGACAAGTCAAGTTAAGTCAAGTAAAAGTTTATTCTCAAACTCATAACAAAAAATATGGAGTACAGAAATATACTTTGGTATTAATACACCATATATTATTTTTTATTAATGGAGCATGTACGTTTCCATTTGATAAAATGATAGTTTTAACAATTAGTGCTTTTTATGTGATGGCCTAAGTGAAATATATTTTTCGATGTAATGATATTTACAAAGATATGCAGAAAAATATGTGCTTCTTTATTGTTTTAAAAGATAACAAACTAGCATTAAGTGAAATTCATCTCCAATCTTACATTTTCATGATGGACATATCTATACTCTTTATCAATATTTACCATCTGCTAGTTACAATGGGGAGTCCGTGGTTACAAGTTCTCAGTTTTGTGATATAAATACGGAAATTCAAAGGTAGTTGCAATAAATAGTTTTTGACCCTTTCATTTTATTCATTTCTACAGAGGTAGATGTGGTTAGCATAACCTGACTCTCTGACCACCGGACCGTAACATGTTGTTTTACCATGTAGGCGAATATAGACTGTAGGCAGAATGGGAATATACCACATATACATGTACTAAAAAATGTTGAGACGGAGTGTTTTTTTGAAATCGTGAATATTTCGTGAAGGTATTCCTTAGTAAATTTGTTTCACATAAAGTAAATCACAAATTAACTACTCTTTTAATTTTGTTCGACGTTTCAAATCATTCAAAAGGTTATGACATCAAGAGCTAACAGCCACATGTCACCCTATTCGCAGTATATTGCACATCTTGTAACGAGGGAAAGCATAAACGGTTTATTGGGGCAGTCTCGCGCTGTTTCAACATTCTTTTATTTATCCTTTGGAATAGTTGCAATTTTTCAAATTGTTAATGATCTAAATTTTGTTCATGTTTTTTTTCTGGTGTTGTTTTTTGCAAAATTTGGATAATTTAAACCATTTGTTACTTTAGAGCCTTTGCAAATAACAGCTGATTCTAAAAAGGTTCGTGTTTTAATGGATCGTAAATAAAAAAAAATAGATCTTAATTTTTTGTGGTTTCTATTTCCAAACTTTTTTAAAAATTGATTGAATGAGAAAAAGGAAGAGAAAGAAGAAAATGATGATGATGATGATGATGATGATGATGACTATCTCCAAGCCGTTTCATTAGCATACGTAAAGAGGAATACAATAAACGAAATTGATGAAGTTTTAATTCAAAAGTCATAATTAAAAATACTCAAAAGTTTAATGTTCACAAAATGTACAAAAGGCATGTATAATAACGCAGTTCTTTTCCATTACAAAATTGTCATTCCCGTATATTTTGAATTAATCATTACTCCTCACTAAAATGCTCTCAAATTAACACCAGATATTTGTAACATCGTAACATAACATCGTGTTGAACAATAAATCACAACATTTCACTAAGGAGATAATTCGTAACAAATGGTTTCATTAAAGGATTCAATGTGTCTGATGAGCATCCGGTGTGCGCGCGACACCTTACGGCGGAGTGAATCACTTCCGCCCTTACTCGTTTCAAAGCTACTCGTAAATTTCTATCCATATTTCTGTAAAGATGGGAGGCCAATTTGATAGCAATCGCAGACGGTTGAGCGATTTAAAAGAAAACAAAGTTTGATTATAAATGTAATAACCGCCAACCCGCATCCAACAATTTCTGGCCATACCAGAGTCCACGTACATCGGGAAACTGCACGTGCCATCACGTGACGCATGAAAAGTCCGTGCACCTCAGGCAAAGTGGGCATTTCGCGCGCGCGTGTAGCATGAGCCCTGACCGCTAGGCCGTGGTTATAAGTGCTATGTCATTTTCAGGTAATTTGTCAAGTGAAGAGGCTCGGCCCGTATTGACCCCTAGCGGAGAACGCGACATTTGAGGCCTTTGCTATTGTCATCCGTGATTGTGCCAACAAACTATCTCCTCCCATGTTATCTGCGAAATCAAAGCAAACGACGGCGCAACTGTAGCCTAATACGGGACACCTTCCACTCGATTAAATCGCTTTCAAAGTTCAAGTTGATTTTTACTCGAACTTATTTGCCTTGCTCATCGCTCTTCCATTCAGCCGTGATAAGATGTCAATTAAAAAAAGCGCTATTATGTATTTATAACTTGGGGGTCCTCTTTACCGACGATGCCAACGTCAAAACGTCAGACGTGACAGAATAAAACGTTGATTGGTTTACAAAACGCAACTGGACCGTTTGTACATACGACGGTTCGAACCCACGAAATCTTTGTTCGTTTAATCGCTTTTGGCGATCCACATTCATTAAAGCGTTGAAGCTTTTGCGCAACAAACAGCTAAACCTGTAGGCATAAACTGAGGTTTTCACTAATCATTTGGAACTGAAACCTCAAAAAAAGAAGTGTTCTTGTTTGGGCCCGATAATAGCTAATCGTGATATCTCACGGGTGATTTGGTTAATATAAGCTGTCAAAACTAACGCAAATTGCATTCTGTTATTTCATGTTTAAAAATATTTTTTTTGGGGACTCACATTTCATCTGACTATGTTGAAATCACTTTAGTACGTTTTTTTTCCATTTTTTCCATATTTTCCATTTATAATAAAGGTTTATGCAGTATATCTAAATCAACCCGATTATCCGTAATCGTAGACCATGGTGTCATTCATAATAATAAGAGGATGGGAAATGAATCCGCGTTGCTTAACCGAACCATAACATAGCATAACCATTCGTTTTAGAGCTATGCTTATTTGGGAGAATTGTTCTGCAATTGGCAATATTGTTTTCCGTTTTGCCAGATCTATTTATTATTATTTATTATTAGAAAACGTGCTACATGTACACCCCCGCCCCTTAATGCACTGCTCAAATGGGTAAAACCAACACAGTTAACGCAATTTCATTGAAAGCAACAAAATTAATTTTCATATATGATATAAATGAAAAGTTTAGGCTAAATTCATGACACCCTTTTTGTCTGTTAGATAAATTGAAATTCAAATTTGGACTTTGTGAAACGATACACCGTTGTACTGAAATCATGAAAATAACACATAACCATCGAGAAGTGGAAAAGGTCTTTACTTTGAATAGCCACCCGCTTGGAAAATAATTTAAACCTTCGATGAAAGAAACAAGCATAAACTATGTTACCATTTATCACCATTACTGTATGCAGAAGGAACCAATTACCGCGCAGGCGTGAGGTCACTGTTCAGGTCACAGGTCCTCAAAAAATGTCCCGAAACGTTCATATCACGCATGCGCAAAGGTCGGTCATGGGTCAGTGACGCGTGAAACAACTAGTTATTCGACATGTCGACATGGATTTAAAACAAATGATTTTATTAGGATAATAAATAGAGGCGTGTAACTGGTAATGGGGTGGTGGTACGAGAGGTCAACTGTCAAACTGATAGCCAATCATATCGTGATTTATATTCGCCTCGTGTTAGGTCACGTGACTTGCGCCGGGCCACTCTTGAATTTGATCCGTCAGCGTCTCTTGACCATGTCCAGTAAAACGTTATTGTTATATTTTCATTTAATCAAACTGAATAGTGGAACTTTATTGTCAGGAAGTGGTTTGGATCGGATATGTTCCTCTCAGCACTTGTTTGGGCTCCTTTTTTTGTGTTTGAATAGTAATCATTTATTTATAATTTATTAATTGATATTTTTCTGTTTTAAGATTGAAGTTTCACGCTATTTTGTGCACATCAAATCTTAGTCAACTATTTCTTGCAAAATTCAGAAATAATAGGCGCAATTTCTCACGGGATCTGAGAGTTTATTCTCTCCCTCTCATTGAGACATGAGTTTAGAGATGTGTGCCGTTACCCTCGACGAGTGACTCTTTATAATATGCATATGTTTACCTTGAAGAACCT
The DNA here is from genome assembly GCA_936450465.1 of Gibbula magus. Classification (NCBI taxonomy): domain Eukaryota; kingdom Metazoa; phylum Mollusca; class Gastropoda; order Trochida; family Trochidae; genus Gibbula; species Gibbula magus. Next base: position 37,959,938 of record OW388294.1, on the reverse strand, counting down.
ATGCGTAGGTGTTTAAGTAAGATGTACTCTCGCGCTCATGAATCATGAACTCTGAGGCCGTTAGACCGACATGCTCGTGTTAAATGTCACGTGACCTGGGGTTCACCTAATTTGAAGCGAAGGTCGAGGTCGGTAAGTACTTTACACACTGGCTAACGTTGGGCAAAACTACATACAAATTGAAATCAGTTTAAGCTTAATAACACAGGGTTCTTTTGTTAAATGTATTGGTATCACTGATTTCCCTCTCTATCAGAGAAAGAGTCTATATACATTAAAGCTACAATGCAGCTTACAAAATCCTGGGCGTGCTGCACGTGCTGCCAGCTGAAATGTTGCGCATGGCCAATTGCAATGTCAAGAATTTTACCCAAAGAACCAACACAATTTCAATATCGTATTGTCATTTTGCAATTAGAGTAAACCACAAACTGGCGATGTTAAAAAAGGCAAATTAAGAATCTTAATCAACTGGTGATGAAATTTCCCCTCTCATGTGAACGAGTTTAAATGGTAAGTTGGTTGGTTTACGTGATTACCATCACCTTTGACCATCATAATCATCAATTTGTATCGTAATTGCGTCATTTTATCGCTGATCGCTATCTCGGTATTTGGACGACAACGATAAAATCTATACTGATACGGCGATATTGTTAGTTTGATCATCCATTTAAATTTAAGTGTATACTTGTATACATTGTATATCAATAAGTCTCAAAATCACAAAAGTACAAAATTATAACATATCCATTGTCAGAATTTGTGTTTCGTAATTTTATACTTGAATTAAATTTAATGAATAATATCTTTGTTTCATTTTACTTATATTTAGTATGTTTAATCTTGTTAATATGTATGCGTACTAATAAACAGCCAGGCGAAAGAAAATACTCCCCTCAGTTGGTTTCGTTTAATTCCATATTTAAAAGAAACCCGATGCATTTGACTATGGCACGAAACAATAATACTTCTCTGCAGCAGTTTGAATGAATCAAATGGTGACTGTCGTTAAACTTAGTTAATATATATTTAGTGAAATATCATTGTTAAATGAAGACAGGGGAAAGAAATGAAATTTAAACCAACATGACCCCCACCTCGTTAAACATGTTGTAAATGTGTACAGAATCAGGCACATTTATGAATTTTCACATATGTTATGTCTTGTATGTCGATGAACAGTTGTGTATAATCAAAAATAATTTTGGAAGAAATTTAAATTTCATTTTTTTTAACAAAATTTAAAACATGGAGAAGTCTTCTTTTTGACTGCTGACTAAACACCTGTACTTTTCAGTTTTAGATTATGACATCAAAACCTTGAGATATTTGCAATTGAAAATCATACATATGATAAAATCAACAGAAGTGAGTGCTTTCTTTTGCCTGACAGTTTATATTAAAATGACGTATGTTTTGTTAGCTACTCTATAAGACAAGTTGTTATGCTTTATCGTAGAATAAAACATAGCAGAGAGCATAAAACACTGAGAGCTGCGCCCTTCGTGTTTTATGCTCCCTGCTAAGTTTTATTTAACGATAAAGCACACCAATTCGTCTTCTATTTCTTAAAGAGCCATCAAGGATGTTGATGAACATATCGAAAATTTTCCAAAAATCTATCTCCGTGAAATAAATACAAATCCAAAATTTTTTCAACTTAAAACGAGCCGAGAAATTGCATTTATAAGTAAAGGTGTTTTCCAGTCTTAATATAGATCCAGTCTAGTATTTTCAAACGCAAAGCATTATGGTCTAGCTCACACACAGTAAACAAAGACACGAAAGAATAACAAAAAATATGAGCAATGAAAGAAATCGAAATATATCATATTTTAGCGATATCATTTATTTACCATTGCATTTAATTATGTATTTGTTACAGATATTGGAATAATTGTTTTACCAAACTAGGTATTTTTCTTGAATTTTATAATTAATGAGAGTAAAAATGTGTCATAATTTGCTCGTGTTATCTCAATAAAAAGTACATTAAACAGGAAATAATGTGTATATTCTCAGGACATTTAGATTCTTGTAAAGCAATCGTCACATTCAGTAATGTGTGACAAGGGTAACTTGCAAGAGAGACACGTGCAGCACGTGCAGCACATGGGTTGTTATGGCGACTTGCGCTAGAGACGAGCCTTCACGCTTTGGAAGCGCTAACTGTTTGTATAGTACGTTTTACGCAAAAAAAGGGGATTCTGTTTATATGACGTCAGATACCCTTGGCGCGCGCTAGTCGAAGTGATACTTCTCTTTGAAACCAAATTGCAATACATTGTCGTGATATGAACATTATTTAACATATGCCATGTTGTAGATAAAAGATTTCTCTGGCGAATGACGTTATAAGTATATGTTCCAAAAATTTGACTAAACACTAACATCCTTGATTAAGACCAAATATAGAGAGAAAAGCTTAGAGAAAATTTAGTATCTGGATGGACATTTTCGGAAAAATATTCAAATTTTTATAAGATAAAAATAAAATTAAGGTTTGGTAGTTCTATCTTAGGCTTGCCTGTACGTGTAGATTTTTATCTTATTTTAGGGTGTGGATGACAGACTAGACTATATGAGCCATTGTTAATGAATGAATAGTTTGTTTATTGACGTGTCACGCATAAAAGTATACAGGGTGTGAATACTACAAAGTGATAAAACATCTTAAGACAAATTAAAGCTAAGTTTGACAAATATAGTTTAGAAGATCAAAAATCAAATTTTAAATCTAAGGTATTACAAGTAAAAGATTTGTTGCTAAAAATCGTAGGTAAAACAAAAAGACGATTATCTTCATAAAAAGGGCAATGTAATAATATCCACTCTTAAAAACGTGGTTATTTATCTATGAGTTTTTCGGCCTGTAGACTTATACTTTCTCTCTGTTAATCTTCAGTCTCCATTTAGCAGTTCAAGCATGTAAAATATGTAAGAGTCTTTGTAATCCATGAGCATCTGGGGATAAGAGAACAATGTCATCTGAGTACAACAGTACATACACATTGACATCATCAATCTGCACACCACAGTTAGCTGATTGCAGTTCATTTGCCAGGTCGTTGATGTAGACTGAAAATAAGGTCTGAGATAGTACACAACCTTGCTTGACGCCTGGGTCCACTGGAAATACCCCGGTGCTGTACTGGTTAACTTTGACCGAACACGTAACGTTGTCGTAGAGGGATCTGATTGCTGATAACATGTTTCCTGTGACTCCATAATCCATAAGTTTGTACCACAGCAAGTCTCTGTTGATTGAATCAAACGCCTTTTTAAAATCAATAAAACATGTGCAAGTTTTCTTTTTGGTATTTTTCCTGTTGTTAAAAATGCTGTGGAGCTTATAGACATGGTCCAGACAAGACCGCCCCTTGCGAAAACGATTTTGTTCATTCACTAGTGCACTCTTAGATTCTAAAAATGAACACAGTTTATGATTTAAAACATCAATATATATTTTGGAAGGGATTGATAAAACGGTTACTGGTCTATAGTTGTAAGGGTCTCTCTGGTCGGTGCTTTACTTGCCTTGGGGATCTGCTTTATAATTCCACGGCTCCATATCTCTGGTATTTCACCCCTGGTAAAACTGAACTTGATCATCTTATACACGTCTTAAACACGTCTGGTGAATATGTTGGTTCTGCTGCGTTCTTAACACAACTGATGATTGTTTTAAATAGTGTGTGAAGTATATTACAAATACCCATTGTATACCATTTTTAAATCTCCATGATTGAGTTTCTTCAACACTGTTTTGTTTGCTATATAATAAATGTATCCCATTATGTTATTTCCTTACATTCCACCCGATGAAGGAGTGAGTATATACTCCGAAGCGTCGTGTATTTTCACATTAAAAGAAGTTGTACCAACAGCTTACACGACCACGGGACATCAACAATGTAACAATGTCAGATTTGTTCACTATCTAAATGGCATGGTTTAAATATATTTGTTTCATTAAAGAATTTGATTGGTAAACAAGCTGCAATAGCTTATATGAATACCGCTCCAGATTACATGAGAAAACATACGTCATGGTGAATTTACAAAAGCCAACACTAATACAGTCAATGGTGAATTCATGATATTTACAGTAGAACATACTTACAATGATAAGTACAATATTTCTAAAAAGAACGTCAGCAAATGCTAATAGTGTCTATCAATATGTACCAAATACATCATCTAAACAAGTTAATGATCAAATCCGCCTGTTAAATATATAAAAGAGTGTACTGAGATTGGCATGACAAATGGCCTGTACGAGTATTTCTATTACTTCATTCTGGTTTCCGAGGTAAGATCTCACGATGGAAGTGTCCTCTACACTTTGGCAGCACAAGTAAAACTCATACAGAAAACCAACCACATTCACACGTTAAAAGAAAACAAAAATACAAACAACGAAAAATAAACAACTTTGAGATGTTCCCCTTGAACGGCTTCAGTAACACAAAACTGTGAGACGATCTCTCATTGCTTTCGAATAGTTAAACAGATTGTCTAAAGATTTATTCATGATTTATTAATTTTTGTGTTTTATTGTTGTTCGTTATTTTCGCGTGTGAATAATAATGAGCCAGAACCCTGTGGGCAACAGCTACGTTTCACTTCAACTCCACATACTTCTCACCTCTAGTGGTGTAGGAGAGTACACATTACATTGTGAACCAAAGTGTGCAAAAAATGTAACAACATCTTATACGTTTAATTAACAAACAAATGTATCACATTTTGTTATTCCCTTAAATTCCACCTGATGAAGGAGTGAGTATATACTCCTTAATGTAATTTAACACTAAAGACGTTGTAGTCTGATATCCAGAAAATCTTCCTGTTCTTATGTATGCCACTTTCCTTCAAAGGTACGTTCTACTTGTTTGAAGACTATGGCATACACTTTACATGTGTATTATGGTAGCCAATTAATTATATAAATGACATAACTATGACATGAAACAAGTTAATCACTTTAATGATTCACCGGTATACTATTGTGAGTCATTCACAAATAATTATCAAATCGTACTATTAGCATGACTTGACATATTTTGTGCTGATTTTCTAAATATCGAGTAAAAACTAAATATCCTTTCTTTTTAAATAATATCATTTTAATTTAAAAAGGAAAAGGATTAATATTTAGATTTTGAATGTTGTTTTAATTAATTTACCATTGTTTCTGTGACATGAGATGTAGTTTCCAATCTTAAAGAGCGGGAAGCTATTCTGATACTAGGAAATAGAATCCCTTGCTTTTTTTCATTTAAATAACCAATAAAATATCCTAAAAGGAAACTTGAAATCATGGAAAGTTCCTAACTATTAATTCGATTCTGTTTAGGCGAATCATCTTGAATGAAATCAACCACTAGGTTTTTTTAATTGCAAAGCTAAATTTCTTATCCAGTGCGACATTGGATATCTTTTCAGTGCGCTTCGCTTTGTGAGTCGTTGAAGCGTCAGTAAAATCGCTTCAATCGCCTTCCGCTTTCAGGTTTCGCACTTATTTAAATTACTATATCAGAAATATATTATAATAGATTACAATTAAGTTTATTTATTTTAATGATTTGGAATTCTCATTTTAAAGAGTTATTTGATAAGTTTAGTAAATCATTTCGAAACTACAGTGGTGTATCATGTAAACGTTTTAAATAATCATTATTTCTTCATTAATTAATCCAAGACATTTCAATGCAATAAACGAAGTTAAACGAATTATGGTTGCAAATATAAATTTATTCAAAACAGCGTGTTGGTCGGTCAAAGTCAAGTCAAATATGTTATTTTACTTTAGGTTTGCGATACGTATACAAGTATTACAAGTTCACATGCTAATATGATACTTACTTTTCACAATCAAATAGAAGTGTATAGATTCTTCTCAGGATAACAACAAACAGCGCTAAATAGCGTTGACATGTTCATCTTGTGGAAGACAAAATAGAAACAAAGGCAGTTGAAGGATATTTCAAAAGTAATGGTTTGGGTAATATTGCTTTAATCAGACTAATATTATTTTCAATTTCTGCAGCAAAGTGACATAATTTACACACTCTCAGACTTATTTCAGTGGAAACTCGTCTCCTATATTTAAAAGTATAACAAGGCCATTCGAAAATTAATTCTTGATGTATATACAGGTATATATACACACAGTTCAGGATGAATTAAGGTTCTGTATGATCTATCCCATGAGAATATGAACACATAGGTAAACAATGGGCCTCGCCATGAAAATATGATTAATTGTTTCAATCCTATATCCAAACAAAAGGTAGGACCAACTGTGTACATACTTGACACGCGTTGCACATCAACGTCATCAAATTCTCGTTTAATGTTGTAAATGTGCAATACTTTTGGGATGACCTGTCACAGTAATTTATCTACCTTAATGCACACAATGTATCCGGTAAATTTTAACCAGACCCTCTTATATATATATATATATGATATATATTTTAGTAAGCATGAAATTGTCAGTTTACTAGTATATAAAATTCGGAAAAATTCAACAAAATTTGAAACGAAGAATGAAAAAAGCAAGTAATATTAGTATATATGTCGAAAGGCGGCCTATACAGTATAAAGAAGGTGTATATCAATAAAAGAGTTCTTCATTCTTCATCATCTCAACTTTAAAGGGGCAGTAGCACGTTTTTTAGCTGAAATAAGTTGATGAAATGTATATGAAAAATAATGTCAACAATAGTAAAACACCTTTCCCTCTTCGGAAAATCAAGTTAAAAATGAGTGTACATGGTCCCGCAAAGCCATGGGAATCATTTTTGTCATTGAAAATAATAAAATGTGTTCACAATAAAATGGCCGCCATGCATTTTTTGCCATATACTCAATACCGTTATCACCACAACTGATAATTGGTTTGTGTAATAAGATGTTTTACCCTCTCAAGTAAATATGAATGACATAAATTATCATTATAAATGGAAAATTAGAAAAAATAAAATTTGCAAAAAACGTGCTACTGCCCCTTTAAGAATGCCTATCAAAGATATTATTTTAATGTTCGAAATGTAGCAGACGAAAACATTTACTTAACTACATTAAAGCATACGAATTGCAAAATTTATCTTTTGATTTCAAACGCAAAAAGTGAAGTGTATATATGTCCACATTAGATACATTGATAAACTGATAAACATATAGCTTTGTTCGTGTATCAATTATATAGATATTAATAATACGTACTTATATCATAATCAATATTTCAAACAAGCAGGTGCAATGTGATACAAGAAAAATGGGAAAGGAATTACTAAACTCTTTGACTGAAAACATTGGGTTAATTTTGTAAAAATAAATGAAATATTTTGCATATATTATAATCAAAAACAGTTCATCACGTCTATTGTTAATCAGTATAATATACTATTGTACAGGAACATATATATACTGTTAAAAATCAGCCCATTTTGTGAAGCTAGTCATCTAAAGATCTAGGTAATTTATCTACCCTAATGTACCTTAGATAAACTGCATCCGGAGAAGAAAAACAACTAAAAACGCTCCTTGTAACAAGAGTGTAAAACGGCTTGGTTGTTTCGAGACCAAGATATCTTTAAAGGATTAATTAAACAAATGACGTTGCTTACGTGTTGAAGCAGTTTCATTTTCTATTCTGCAAGTAAACGTTACTTTCTTATTCTATCATCATGACATTCGACGTAGCATATCATGTTATTTCTTCGAGGATTTACAAATGTTGCTATCAATATGTTTTACCAATCTTGGAATAGTATTTTAAAAAGGAGCACAAGATATAGATTATATAAGAGGTAGTACAAAAGCCTTTTGACTCCAGAAATATATTTAACTGCCATCACTGTCAGGAAATATCGTATTTTATATACAAGATTAAGATCTGGCCTATTACGTTTGAAAGCAAATGAAGGCAGATGGTCGAACATTGATTATTGTTTAGGAATATGTCTACTTCGTAATTTAGACGTGGAAAATGAATATCATTTTTTACTTACATGTCACTACTACCATGACTTAAGAGAGCAGTATTTCCCAGTGTATTTTTGTAATAACGTACGTAGCATATGACATAAACGTTAAATTCAATATGATGTCAACATGTATCACTCGACCGTGGTAGATACTTCAGGGAAATATTTACACCCAGTGACAAAAGAAACAATACCAAAAAAATGTAAGATATTGCACTGAATGAGTGATGGACACGGCTGAAAAGTCTTTAAAAGTATTTAAAAGACAACTAAACTTAATTTGAAACACTTTTGAAATATTATCATTTTATAGTTTTATAGTAAAACATATTTCTTGAAAATCGTTGTTTTGGAATCTTCCTAACCAGGCGAGATAGGAGAGAAACGTGGCTTTCTGGCTTGATGTATGACCTCCAATCCGCTCTATCCTCATCAGTAACATTAAAATCGACTTAATCAGGCTGAAATATTTTGTGTTGGACTCTCTGAAAAATAAGGTATTATTTATGTGGCCTCATCGGTGTATATGGCTACACATAATACATCGTTTTATGTCATGCCATGTATTTAGATTAAATTCATGAATGATTTTTTATGAAATTCGCTTTAGCTTGTCAGATACCAAATCGATAACTCATTTAATAAAACTAGTATTACAGGGAAGACGGTTTAGTATCCTCTTCCTTGTGAGGTTAAACTTTTAGATGTTGATAAAGTCGCTTTTAATATAAGTAATTGCAACAAAACAAAGTTCGCCGAAATTAGCAGCGTGTGTACCGCAGAACCTCTGCTCGTATTAATAACATATTAATCAACTTTCTTCTGCCTACTTCATATTTGTTCCATGAATTTACAAATTCTTTATTGTAAAAGTGTTACGCTTTGAATATACATTGTCATAGTGAGTGGGTTTCTGAAAACCTCAGTGTACCACCTACATGTAAGATCAGCATTTATCAACCTGGACCTATATTTTCGAAGCTCTCTTAGCGTTAAGATAGTCGTAAGTGCCATACATTAACATTGACTTACGACTATCTTAGCACTAAGACAGCTTCGAAAATATGGGCCCTGAACGGCTATCCCAAACCCCCTGGTAGAGAAAACCATAGCTTCCATCCTCCATCATCAAGAAAAATGTCCTCCCATCCCTGAACCATCTTCAATTAGAATCAACATACACTACCACGACCAGATCAGTCGCCTCATACATGTACATCTCTCTCTCTCACTATTTCTTTACCAATCTGCTGGTTGATCTCCTGCTGTGAAAACAGCATTTGTACATCTCATTCTTTCATCTATTGCAATGTAATCCAATTATTGTATACACAGGTAATTCTGACTTCCCAAACATTTTGTATATATACGACTTGAATTTTGCATACCATCCTCCACCTCACGAAGGGCAAGGGATAGCCCTGAAACGTTGTGACCTACAATAAAGAAGTTGACATCCGTAATAGCTGTCTTCACTTGATTACACCAACTTCTAAATGCCACTCAAAAAGCTCACAGATGTCAAGCTTCATCCTGTACCTTGCTGTTGTTTGATGCCTTTCTAAACTCGAATACAGTGCCTTAGTGACATGAAGTGCCCTCTGCTTACACTTTAATTTCGTTTTGTTAATACACGTTTATTACTTAATTTACTAAAATGTCAACCACCCATTTGAACGGCCAGTCGGTGATTTACATTACATTCAGTTATAACGTACCAAAGCTGGATCTTTCCAAAACTTGTAAATGAACGTTCATGATGCACTTCATATATAACGCTTTTGAAATCGTAAAATTAGTTCATTTATAATTTACAGCAACTCATTTTCATCGAGATAGAACACATCCAAATGTAAAAAGGTTAGGTGAACGTAATACATACAAAACGTACATAAGCATCAAATAGTGTTTAGCATGTATTCAGTTATATCCACCTCCGGTAGAACGTGCACATTACATACATCAGCGTGTACCAATGTATGTACATAACTGTTTACAATTGTTATGTTCTTTATGTTCAATTCTTGTGCTTTTAAAGGGGCAGTAGCACATTTTTTGCAAAATTTATTTTTTCAAATTTCTTATTTATAATGATAGTTTGTGCCATTTAAATTTATTTTAGAGAGTATAACATCTTATTACACAAAGCAATTATCAGTAGAAGTAATAACGGTGTTGCGTATAAAGCAAAAATTGCATGGCGGCCATTTTATTGTGAACACATTTTATTATTTCAAATGACAAAAATGATTCCAATGGCTTTTCTTAGGCATGTACACTCATTTATAACTTGATTTTACGAAAAGAAAAGGGTATTTTACAATTGGTGAAATTATTTTTCAAATACATTTCATCGACTTATTCGAGCGAAAAAAACGTGCTACAGCGCCTTTAAGGGGCGATTCCATTGTAGGGTTCATCATCCACAGGTTCACTGTGTATCGCTAATGCATCAGAAATACATGCCATTTACAGAGTGAACAAATCTAACATGATTACAATTTGGGATAACACAACCTTCAAAAGTACATCTTGTACTTTTTCCCTTGCGGGATTCGAACCCACAACCCCAGAGTTCGGCAACTATCGACCAGGGGCCTCGACAAGAACTGAGGTCCAAAAATCGATAGTTAAGATAATTTTACATTCAGTACCCCTCTGATAGATGTTAAATTAGCACAGCTCCCAAGGCTGACTGCATATGAAATACATGTCATTTAGACAGTGAACAAAGCTAACATTGTTACATCTGGGATAACACTACCTTTAATCGTACAAATATGTGTACTTGTTCTGTGCTTTCAGGTTTCGGAGCTATCTCACCTTAGTCTAGCAGAAGTGAACATAAAATTAGCATCGTCTGCTGTGACCGAATGGTGTGTGATGCTGTTGGTGTGTGTTCAAATCGCACTATCTAAACCGCCTAGTACATGAAAATGATATAAAGGCAAAGCATTGATGACAACACACTGGACCGGAAGTCCAATTGCAGTGTACATTTCTCCTTACAAACTTATGAAGAATAATTTAGGATGACATTTACAATCTCAATCTTTTTTTTTATAGTTTATCTGAAATATTTCGAAAGTCGTTGATTAAAGAACTACTGTCTGACACAAATTTAGGATATTTGTAACTTTCAGCTGGTCGTGCTGATATGTTTGATATCAGTAGACCCGATTCTCTAAAAGCACCAATGAATTCCTTATATTATTCAGTAACTTTCTTCAACATTACTGACTTCACTCTACTATTATGACGTACAGTAGCTTTTACCAGGGTTGTATGTACCCGACTGTTGACGTGCATACAGTAGCTTTTACCAGTGTTGTATGTACCCGACTGTTGACGTGCATACAGTAGCTTGTACCAGGGTTGTATGTACCCGACTGTTGACGTGCATACATCAGCTTTTACCAGGGTTGTATGTACCCGACTGTTGACGTGCATACAGTAGCTTGTACCAGGGTTGTATGTACCCAACTGTTGACGTGCATACAGTAGCTTGTACCAGGGTTGTATGTACCCGACTGTTGACGTGCATACAGTAGCTTTTACTAGGGTTGTATGTACCCGACTGTTGACGTGCATACAGTAGCTTTTACCAAGGTTGTATGTACCCGACTGTTGACGTGCATACAGTAGCTTGTACCAGGGTTGTATGTACCCAACTGTTGACGTGCATACAGTAGCTTTTACCAGGGTTGTATGTACCCGACTGTTGACGTGCATACATCAGCTTTTACCAGGGTTGTATGTACCCGACTGTTGACGTGCATACAGTAGCTTGTACCAGGGTTGTATGTACCCGACTGTTGACGTGCATACAGTAGCTTTTACTAGGGTTGTATGTACCCGACTGTTGACGTGCATACAGTAGCTTTTACCAGGGTTGTATGTACCCGACTGTTGACGTGCATACATCAGCTTTTACCAGGGTTGTATGTACCCGACTGTTGACGTGCATACAGTAGCTTGTACCAGGGTTGTATGTACCCGACTGTTGACGTGCATACAGTAGCTTTTACTAGGGTTGTATGTACCCGACTGTTGACGTGCATACAGTAGCTTTTACCATTGCTGTATGTACCCGACTGTTGACGTGCATACAGTAGCTTTTACCAGGGTTGTATGTACCCAACTGTTGTCGTGCATACAGTAGCTTTTACCAGGGTTGTATGTACCCGACTGTTGACGTGCATACAGTAGCTTTTACCAGGGCTGTATGTACCCAACTGTTGACGTGCATACAGTAGCTTTTACCAGGGTTGTATGTACCCGACTGTTGACGTGCATACAGTAGCTTTTACCAGGGTTGTATGTACCCAACTGTTGACGTGCATACAGTAGCTTTTACCAGGGCTGTATGTACCCAACTGTTGTCGTGCATACAGTAGCTTTTACCAGGGTTGTATGTACCCGACTGTTGACGTGCATACAGTAGCTTTTACCAGGGTAGTATGTACCCGACTGTTGACGTGCATACAGTAGCTTTTACCAGGGTTGTATGTAGCCGACTGTTGACGTGCATACAGTAGCTTGTACCAGGACTGTATGTACCCGACTGTTGACGTGCATACAGTAGCTTGTACCAGGGTTGTATGTACCCGACTGTTGACGTGCATACAGTAGCTTTTACCAGGGTAGTATGTACCCGACTGTTGACGTGCATACAGTAGCTTTTACCAGGGTTGTATGTACCCGACTGTTGACGTGCATACAGTAGCTTTTACCAGGGTTGTATGTACCCAACTGTTGACGTGCATACAGTAGCTTTTACCAGGGCTGTATGTACCCAACTGTTGACGTGCATACAGTAGCTTGTACCAGGGTTGTATGTACCCGACTGTTGACGTGCATACAGTAGCTTTTACCAGGGTAGTATGTACCCGACTGTTGACGTGCATACAGTAGCTTTTACCAGGGTTGTATGTAGCCGACTGTTGACGTGCATACAGTAGCTTTTACCAGGGTAGTATGTACCCGACTGTTGACGTGCATACAGTAGCTTTTACCAGGGTTGTATGTACCCAACTGTTGACGTGCATACAGTAGCTTGTACCAGGGTTGTATGTACCCGACTGTTGACGTGCATACAGTAGCTTTTACCAGGGTTGTATGTAGCCGACTGTTGACGTGCATACAGTAGCTTTTACCAGGGTAGTATGTACCCGACTGTTGACGTGCATACAGTAGCTTTTACCAGGGCTGTATGTACCCAACTGTTGACGTGCATACAGTAGCTTTTACCAGGGCTGTATGTACCCAACTGTTGACGTGCATACAGTAGCTTTTACCAGGGTTGTATGTACCCGACTGTTGACGTGCATACAGTAGCTTTTACCAGGGCTGTATGTACCCAACTGTTGACGTGCATACAGTAGCTTTTACCAGGGTTGTATGTACCCAACTGTTGACGTGCATACAGTAGCTTTTACCAGGGCTGTATGTACCCAACTGTTGACGTGCATACAGTAGCTTTTACCAGGGTTGTATGTACCCAACTGTTGACGTGCATACAGTAGTTTTTACCAGGGTAGTATGTACCCGACTGTTGACGTGCATACAGTAGCTTTTACCAGGGTTGTATGTAGCCGACTGTTGACGTGCATACAGTAGCTTGTACCAGGACTGTATGTACCCGACTGTTGACGTGCATACAGTAGCTTGTACCAGGGTTGTATGTACCCGACTGTTGACGTGCATACAGTAGCTTTTACCAGGGTTGTATGTAGCCGACTGTTGACGTGCATTCAGTAGCTTTTACCAGGGTTGTATGTACCCGACTGTTGACGTGCATACAGTAGCTTGTACCAGGGTTGTATGTACCCGACTGTTGACGTGCATTCAGTAGCTTTTACCAGGGTTGTATGTACCCGACTGTTGACGTGCATTCAGTAGCTTGTACCAGGGTTGTATGTACCCGACTGTTGACGTGCATACAGTAGCTTTTACCAGGGTTGTATGTAGCCGACTGTTGACGTGCATTCAGTAGCTTTTACCAGGGTTGTATGTACCCGACTGTTGACGTGCATACAGTAGCTTTTACCAGGGTTGTATGTAGCCGACTGTTGACGTGCATTCAGTAGCTTTTACCAGGGTTGTATGTACCCGACTGTTGACGTGCATACAGTAGCTTTTACCAGGGCTGTATGTACCCAACTGTTGACGTGCATACAGTAGCTTTTACCAGGGCTGTATGTACCCAACTGTTGACGTGCATACAGTAGCTTTTACCAGGGTTGTATGTACCCAACTGTTGACGTGCATACAGTAGCTTTTACCAGGGTAGTATGTACCCGACTGTTGACGTGCATACAGTAGCTTTTACCAGGGCTGTATGTACCCGACTGTTGACGTGCATACAGTAGCTTTTACCAGGGCTGTATGTACCCGACTGTTGACGTGCATACAGTAGCTTTTACCAGGGCTGTATGTACCCAACTGTTGACGTGCATACAGTAGCTTTTACCAGGGCTGTATGTACCCGACTGTTGACGTGCATACAGTAGCTTTTACCAGGGCTGTATGTACCCAACTGTTGACGTGCATACAGTAGCTTTTACCAGGGTAGTATGTACCCAACTGTTGACGTGCATACAGTAGCTTTTACCAGGGCTGTATGTACCCAACTGTTGACGTGCATACAGTAGCTTTTACCAGGGTTGTATGTACCCAACTGTTGACGTGCATACAGTAGCTTTTACCAGGGCTGTATGTACCCAACTGTTGACGTGCATACAGTAGCTTTTACCAGGGTTGTATGTACCCGACTGTTGACGTGCATACAGTAGCTTTTACCAGGGTAGTATGTACCCGACTGTTGACGTGCATACAGTAGCTTTTACCAGGGTTGTATGTAGCCGACTGTTGACGTGCATACAGTAGCTTGTACCAGGACTGTATGTACCCGACTGTTGACGTGCATACAGTAGCTTGTACCAGGGTTGTATGTACCCGACTGTTGACGTGCATACAGTAGCTTTTACCAGGGTTGTATGTAGCCGACTGTTGACGTGCATTCAGTAGCTTTTACCAGGGTTGTATGTACCCGACTGTTGACGTGCATACAGTAGCTTGTACCAGGGTTGTATGTACCCGACTGTTGACGTGCATACAGTAGCTTTTACCAGGGTTGTATGTAGCCGACTGTTGACGTGCATTCAGTAGCTTGTACCAGGGTTGTATGTACCCGACTGTTGATGTGCTTACACCAGCTTTTACCAGGGTTGTATGTACCCGACTGTTGACGTGCATACAGTAGCTTTTACCAGGGCTGTATGTACCCGACTGTTGACGTCCATACAGTAGCTTGTACCAGGGTTGTATGTACCCGACTGTTGACGTCCATACAGTAGCTTTTGCCAGGGTTGTATGTACCCGACTGTTGACCTGCATACAGTAGCTTTTACCAGGGTTGTATGTACCCGACTGTTGACGTGCATACAGTAGCTTTTGACAGGGTTGTATGTACCCAACTGTTGACGTGCATACAGTAGCTTTTACCAGGGCTGTATGTACCCGACTGTTGACGTGCATACAGTAGTTTGTACCAGGGTTGTATGTACCCGACAGTTGACGTGCATACAATAGCTTTTACCAGGACTGTATGTACCCGACTGTTGACGTGAATTAACGTGTATCTAGGCGGCCTGGCTGTCTCATCTGACGGCGGAACAAACACCGTGTTCTCCTGCACTGCCGCCCAGGGATTAATCAACGTACGTCCACAAAAGGACCTCTAATTTATCAAGCCATCCCCGACTGGTGACAGAGCCAAGCAAGAAGCCCTGATAAATCCGCTCCATGTTTATTGCCAGCCGTCAACGACTGAAAGCTGTAATTGTTGGCTAAACTAACGCTGATAACGTCGGAACATATGGCTCTCGTTCCAATGAAAATGTGTACAATTGTTTTGCAGAGAACGAATGTTTAGATGTAATTGCTTTGCTTTGTGACGTTTGCCTTATAAACAGAACGTTATATATATTTCCTAAGTTAAATATATGTCATGTAGATTATGCCATTTATAAAATAAAATCATGTTTTACATTAGATTTTCATTAACAAAATATAAATAAAAAATTCAATAAATATTTTTAAAAAACTAAGCATTTTATGACATATGGCGATGTTGTCAATGGGGATGATAAGAACATTCTATGTCATGTATATTTTAACTTTCAAAACCACACCATAAAGATTGAAATGGTTAACCTTGTATTTAAAATATGTACACTGTAGTATATTTATTTGATAATGTTAGATATTTGATATGATATTTTAGTCTCAATGTTTTAATCGAATCTGAGAGATCTGAATCAAAAGATGCAGCAACAATTTACATGTTGCGATTATAGACAAAACACCCCATATTTGGGAACCCATTACCACAATAGTACAATTTCGTCGCGGACACGTATTGCTAATTAATGATGCATCATTTAAACTACATTCTTGGGACCAGGTCCAATAGGCAACCAGAACGCCAGTGTATAAGAGACCAGGGCCGTGTTCAAGAGAGATTTCAAAGTAATCGCTCAATTAGCGATTACTTTTAAACCTCTCTTGAACGCGATTGCTCAATGTAGCGCTACGTAGCAAAGCGAGTGAACTTTGAGGTTTTGCACCATGTCCTTCAGGAGAGAATGAGCGCTACTTGAGCGCTACTTGAGCGCTACTTGAGCGCTACTTGAGCGCTACATTGAGCAATCAATGAGCGATTATGAGCGCTCGCTGTTATGGAACGGAACCAAGGTTTTCAGTGCTGATCAACAGAACCGAAATCATCCTGTTTTCTTTCCCTCGTGTTGCTATACGCAAGTTTCCAAATTTGACTGAAATTGCATCAGTATCTACCTTCCTGAAAACATGTAGTTTCTTTGAGTTCATGGTACATAGGTGTACTTGGAAGTTTGTGTTGGAGAGTAGTATAACAACTCGTTTTGGTTTTGTGAAATGATGCGTCAACAAATTAAAATCCAAGAAGGTTATTTATGTCGATGACGTCTTTTATCAATAAAATTACTACTTTTTAAATATTTCAAACTTAAATATCAAACATTGTGGCAACAAAACATCTTGAAAAAGCGAGTTTAGCAACCCAGACATAAATATAAAAGTATCATATTCTGATGTATGAAATTGTGAGTATTACTTTACAAAACATGCGTCTATTTACTTTATCTGACATCAATATTTCAGTGTATACTGTTTTTAAAATGTGAGGACGTTTCTTTTGCATTTGAGTATTCATTCCTCACATGACATCATAAAGTGATGACGTCCTGTGCTTTAAGTCGAATTCAATACCTGGGAATGAGCTTTATATGTAGATGATACCTTTTTTGCAGTAGAGTGTACACAGAGGTCTGACAGCACCAACAGTACGGCATATACTGACATCATCAAGTACAAGACTCACAACACCATGACATCATAAAATTGATGACGTCCTGTGCCCAATGCATTACGAAACTAACGGTAGGGATGTGTTCAGAGATACGTGATAACAGTATTCTCAACAAGCCTTGTTGATTTGATACCAAGGCCGTGTTCAAGAGAGGTTTCAAAGTTATCGCTCAATGAGCGATCACTTTTAAACCTCTCTTGAACGCGATTGCTCAATGTAGCGCTACGTAGCAAGGCGAGCACACATCGAGGGATTGCACCGTGTCGTTCAGGAGAGAATGAGCGCTACTTGAGCGCTATTTGAGCGATACTTGAGCGCTACATTGAGCGATCAATGAGCAATTATAAACGCTCGCTCGCCCAGAAGATTCTTTCTCTCCACATGCACTCTTGCGTCAATAAACGCATCTGATTTGAGATTGGTTGAGTAAATATGTACACATGTATTTGGGTTGAGTTAAGTTAACTTGAGATTGGTTGAAATCTGTTGAGTTGAGTTGGGATAATTAAGACTATTATTGAGGAATCAATCAGTTTAATCATGACGTCGAGGTTTTTTTTTTTATAAACTAGTCTGTTGCCATCAATTGATTGAGATTTCGGGGAGAACAAACATTTCAAAAATGTTTATCGAAAAATATGTTCTCCTTGCAAATGTCGTCAGTTTTTCTTCCTGTTGCTGACGTAAACACACGACTGCAAAGTGTGTTTCTGAAAGTAACTAATGCATTGTTGTGAGTGTTTAGCGTCGATGTTTCCTGTGGTTCTGCATTAGACATGCATATTTAAATTCACATTTTGCGATGACGTATACTAAATGGGAGTATGACAAGCTTGACTCTACAAATGTTTATTATTTTCACATCTTAAAGGCACAAGTGCACGCCACATAATGGATATTTCTAGATGATACTATCGATCAACTATCAGAGAATTTTACATTTAATGTATTTAAAACTTATATACGTATTCAGGTTATAAAGTTAAAAGTTCAAATGAAAAAATGCAAAGTTGCATTTAATCGACCATTGCTTCTCTGTTTACCGATCAAGTACAAGCGACATATTATAGTTATCTTCATAATATACTTTCCTCTGTCTCAAATGGCGCAAACTCAATCTCTATAGAAAGTGTCCGCCTCGGCATTGTAATTATCGATTAATTTCTAATGATAACAATTCTTAAACTGATTCACATGAGAATTCCAGGGCCGTGTTCAAGAGAGGTTTCAAAGTAATCGCTCAATGAGCAATCACTTTTAAACCTCTCTTGAACGCGATTGCTCAATGTAGCGCAACGTAACAAGGCGAGCAAACTTGTCGTATCGTGTCGTTCAGGAGAGAATGCGCTACTTTGAGCGCTACATTGAGCGATCAATGAGTGATTATAAGCTCTCGCTGTTATGGAACGGAGTCCTGATCTGTCCAACATACTACCACAACGAGTGTACTGATGCCGTCATATTGTGTTAAAAATTACTATACTTTCAAGATAAGGCATGTTTTGATTTTCAATTGCGCCGTTACTATAGTAACGCACGCGTAAACGTATCTTCCCGTCCAAACTGTGCTGCATAATGCTCTCCCCTCTCATTGGTGATAGTGACGTCACTTATAGACCAAACGTGTTTCAAAATGTGTTACAAATATGGAATTAAATTAAATTAATGATAATTTATATTATGTATCAACATGGCCAAGTATTTCAAAATGTGTTAGACTAATGTTTCAATCAAGTAATTAATAAATGCAGGCAAAACATGTTTATTTCAGTTTCCGTGAGTACTTTTCAGAGAGTACCAGATACGAAAAATGCTTCATGTCGCCTTAGGTTGTGGCATTGACTTGGACGTAATTAAACATTAATCACATGATAACTTTATTTTCTCCCTAGCCATTGGATCTGTTAGTCTGTTCGGTTCCTTGATATGATTTAACCATAACATATTATCCCTTTACGACTACAGTTTTTTAGTTCTAGAATCGGAAAATCTATAAAGATAAACTGTTCAAATCAAAATTTGAGGACAAATGCTCATTGTTCTTATAAGATAAAGAAACCCTGTGAAAAAATGATAACATGACAAGAAATAATAATAGCAGCATTTTATGAAAGGGAGAATTAAAAGCGGCATGGACAACTTAAGAAGGTTGTAATTCCACGTGTTCTCGTCGCCTGTCGATCTAACGAACATTTATGAAATTAATTAAATTCATGGTTGTTCGTTCAAAACCGCAATAATCTTTTAAATGGTACAATAATGACCATTATGTCACCAGTGGCTCGCAAAATGCCCGTATTCATTAACCATTCTCAGTCTCGCCAAACCACGCCATTTCTCGCCGACGGGTCACGTGTGGCCGACTCGTGTCCCGCACTGCGGACCACAAACCAATTTCTGCTCGTTTATTGGAAAACAAATAAATTGTGTCCACCTCGTTGGCAGTGTTCAATTGAGTGTATAAATTGTATCTGTTTGACAAATTAGCCGATGTTGTTAATTACCCTGTCAGAGAGGAATTCCTTGTCTGATGGTGGTCGTCTGGGTCGGTTCATTGAAATTGGGGGAAGTTGAAATGAGAGAGAGTCTGTTGATTTGATGAATGGGATGGTTCTCGATTGGAGGGGTATACTAGTTAGTCTAGAATATGTAACTTCACTACACATTGTTCATTTGGGATCAATGCATAACATTACAAAACAAATCCATTCAGCGATTAACAGTTTTTGTTATCTGCAAAATGTATACAATTGTCTTCCAATTCTCAACCTTGTTTCAGGGGCAGAGTAACATTAGAAAATTATGTTTGACTTGATATCCAAACGAGTTGTTATTGATTGAGCTGAATTCTATTCTATTCGTTAATTTCTTATAATATCAAACCAATGTAGTTTAATATGTATACCTTTATCTCTGAACATGTTTTCTCACAAAATGTTAATTCAAATACAGGGTCGGTCTGAACGATTGCCATTCATTCATTCGTTATAAATGCTCTAACGCTGCTGTATTGGCTGAATGTGGTAGAAACTATATTTTTGTTGATACCTTATTACGTGTTGTAAAGTATTGGTTTAAACCTTAACATTTTCCTAGGGATAGATATCCGAAGCAGTGTTATATTATGTTACACACCTTTGACAATGTTGATAGGAGAACTTGGGTATATTTTGTTCGGAATATTCTCTTCAAGTATGGTTTTGGTTTTGTGTGGGAAGCTCAATGTGTTGGTAATGAGGAGCAATTTTTTAAAGAATTTCATGTAAGAATCAGTGACTGTCACAAGCAATTAATATTTTCGGAAATGCACATGTGTACATCGCTAGATCTTTATTCAAATATCAAAACTGTATTTCGTATGGAACCTTATTTATCTTTTGTGAAATCTAAAGATCGATGCCAGGCGCAGAACAACAATGTTACGAATCGGTGCGCTTCCAATATACAAAAATACCGGTAGATTTGATGGACTTCCAAGGCACCAACGACTTTGTTATATTTGTAATGGTAACTTTGTAGAAAATGAATTTCATTTTCTATTAGAATGTAAAGTTAATCATGATTTG
Source organism: Gibbula magus (assembly GCA_936450465.1). Taxonomy (NCBI): domain Eukaryota; kingdom Metazoa; phylum Mollusca; class Gastropoda; order Trochida; family Trochidae; genus Gibbula; species Gibbula magus. Next base: position 37,938,960 of record OW388294.1, on the reverse strand, counting down.
CGCTGTAAATATTTCAAAACATTTCCTTATCATATTGATCAGCAATACCTTTTAAATATTTTACAATGTACTAATTCCTCAATAACAACAAACTGCTCTAATTACATAAACGAAGCATTGTTACTGTGAACTCACTACACATGACTGCCAATTGCCACTACCATGTAATCACATGTTTGTTTATTTTGTATTGTACGTGGGCCTAAGACAGAGAGACAAGACAGACAGACAAGTATTTTATTAAAGTCTCACTTGTGTACATTATTTCATATATACATAAAAAAGGCAATAAATTGCACGGTTAAAAGTACACAACCAATCACTTGGTGATTTATGAGAGACTAAAAGCAAAGTATAATCATATGCATAAGATAAATATAAAGCTGTACAAAAGTTAAAAAGAGATAATATTGTAGAGAATCATAAAAGTAAGAGAGCAAAATTACGAATATAAAAGATTACGGCGTTTTGATAAGATAAGATTGCAGGTCCTGGCAGTGTGTAAAACAATATTACAATCACTAAAAAGAACGTAAAACTTTAAAGCATCGCTAAAGCTAGTAAAATTAGGACATATCTGGGCACTTTTCCTAAAAAGTTCATCTCTCTCCTCTTAAGGCCGTTTACGAAATAAACTTGATTGATTGATTGATTGATTGATTGATTCAGTATGTATATACATGGACTTGTTCAAATCTTTACCGACCCAAGTCTACTTAGTTTCATACTCAAAATTAAATTTACTTCGAACTATCATCTGGAATGTTGAAGAAAAATACAACCGATTTTTCTAGACATACAATTAGCAAAAGACGACCTTGATCAACTTTTTAAATCTTACAATTTCCTTTTGTTGATGTAAAAAAATTACTGATTGGTTTCATTCATACAGTTCTATAATCACATACTTTTATAACGATTAAGAGGACCTAGAGACAGGCTAGATGATGTCGGGTGAGCGAGTATGGATACACGGGTAGCCGAGTCACTCATGACAAATTAGTCCGGGATTAGCTGGAAACTCGGGGAGGAGAGACGCTCGATCCCCCCAATTGTCTGGGGATTTGGGCTAATCCTCTTGGCAGGGGGACGTCACTCGCGGGGAATCCTCGTCGGGTAGAACTGTCCGTCAGGATTGAATAACGGGTGGGCGGTCTGACGAAGAGCGATGAGGAAATATAATTCATTCATTTGATGCCTTTTCATTCGTTCATTCTGAGACACTTTTCTCAATGCGAGACAGGAATTTAGATAACTTTGTTCCGTCAATACCTTGCTGTTTCATTATAATAATTCGTTCAGTCAATTGTTATATTTCCTAATCTTTTTCATTTCTTCATTTCTTCCTTTATTTGTTCAGTCTATCGAAATCATTGCAGGGGATAGTATTGTCAAGGGAAAGGGTCAACTACAGCAAAAGGACAGGACAAACTGTTGAAAAATAACAAGTTAAATGGTTTTTAAACAAAATAAACTCCTAAAAATAAAAAATAAACATTCCCTAAATTGAGGCCTATTTGTCAATTGGCAATCTAATGAAGTGTTGACAAATTTGTTGACACTGCAACATCACTGTACTTCCTTATTGAACATAACTAAACGTGTTTTGATTAGTGCATGTTACCATGGAAACAGAGTTGTTAGTGAAAGTGACTTAAATACTGTAGTTTTAGAAATAATAATTTAGTAATTTTTGAGCAAACAGAACCATTACATTTGTTGCCAATAATTATTCATAAGTGCATGAACAATCTAATTCATGATAACCAGTAAATGTCAAATGTCACAAAATGTTGCAATTACCCTTACCTTGGAAATATTATCACATTATATGGGTGTGGTACATTATTATTGCATGGGTATTGTTTTATAAAGAAAGAAAACAACATTTTAAAATAATACTTATATCGAGTTTCGTTTGATTATTGAGAAAAAGCGTATGCCTTTTCGCTTAATTTATCTGCCATGTATATGTAGACATCAATTTGATGGTAGTGATATTTGGAGTCATGACATCTCCCCGTTATTATTGGTTCTAAATTACATTTACCTTTACGCGCAGCAATTAACAAAGTAGGTAGAGTCATATTGTCGTGACTATTGAAACTCTTATTTAAATTTTTTTTATTGATCTGATGTTTTGATATATACATATTTTTCATAAATTTATTTTTAAAATCGTCAAACAGTTTTTGACCTCAACAATTTACTGTTCGAAAAAAGTCAATGAAAAGTTTATAAATTTACTTACTTTCCATATATACATGCATAATTCATCGTTCAAGCTTAAGGATACATTTGTATATGCGAGGTTTATTTGAAACCCATCAACTTATTTATTAAGTTCCCACTTTTTAGCAAACCTTTTGTTAAAGGAATGATAATTAAAATATATTAACTTGTATGCATTCATACACAGAGGGTAAAAGTTGACCTAATCTAAATCTAATACTAAAATGTTTAAGTGATATTCGATGGGATAGTTCACAGGTCATGGCGGGTTTTGGCAGAATATAATGTGAGGTCATAATTAATAAAACTTAAGGTATCTTTATTCATCTGTCAATAAAGTAAAATCTATCCATTAGATGTAACTGTTAAATTTATTAATTTATTAATTGATTAACTGTTATTGTATATGTTATTTTGACGTCCACTTATCGAATAGTTTGCATCAACCGAAATAATTGAAATACATGTAATTACACAAAACCAACTTCTTTGAAGCGATTGTAATTACTTCTTGCAGTATTTAACCTTCCTTGTAATGTAGTATTTTCAATTGGTTAGTTTTATCAAACTGGTCTGGGTTTTTTTAATGTTGTATTGCTCCGGAGAGAACATGGTATATCAGTTCCAAATGTTCAAAGTGTTGTCAATCATATTTGGAAATATGTTTCAAGGATGGGTCACAATTAATTATTGGGTTGGGAATATAGAAGACCATTTTTATCATGGTTATGAAGGTTATCATTGTAGTTAAAACAGCCTATCCACATTTATTTCTCTCAAAATAACCATAAACCTTTCTAGTTTTTGAACGAGTTTTCTACTGTCAATTAAATAAATATGTTTTTGTTTTCAGATAATATTATATGATTGCGACCCAAAGAAGGTATTATGATATTTTAATGTTGTAATACATATGATCATTAATCCAAACTTAAAGATAAATTCAAAACATTCAACAGCAAGTAAAGTTTCATTTTGACAAGTTATTTTAGTGTAGATAATACTATGTAAAATTTGTATTGAAATTCAATGAATTAGATATCCTTCAAACATATCTGTAAATCATGAAACTCTTTTTCCAGTAAAATTTCTCAACCGCAAAATAAGCTTGCCTTATAATACATTTTTTCCTCTACAAATGTCCCAAAAAAGTATAAAAACCAGTAAAAACTAGTAAACAAACAGTAAATTTAAATGGCAATTGGATATATGTGAGTCCAAAACTTGGTTATTTGTAGGGTGTCAAGACCCTATAGTCAGTGAAGAGATTAACATATATAAACAGACATTGAACACGAGTAAAATAAGATGACACATTACAAAAAGGACTAAAATCAATTTCCCCTCTAAGGAATAGCAAGCTCAGTCTCTATCACTGATGGAGTTAAGCTTTCCTGCATTTCGTTGCCATTTTTCTATTTGCACTTTTAAATCCGATTTTGTTTTTATTTATTTATTTTGTTGTGTTATTGTTTATGCTGTTTTGTTATTTAAGAAAAGTTTTTTCGTTAATTCTGAATTCAAAGCAAACATATTTTATTTATTAATAACTTCTTTGAATTCGGTTAATTTGAGAACATTTCAACAAATGGTTCCTTACCACAGTGTTGAAGAAGACTATGATAAGTATATTGTTGGAATGACTACAGCAAAGATGTATACTTGTATATCAGTTGGCTCAAAATGCTCAAATGAATGCTCTGATGATTTAGTACTCATACATGATACAAGACTAATCTGACGTTTTTGCTTTGTCAAAAATTAGTTCAAATATATATTTCTTAAGGTTGTCTTAAAGGAATAAGAAAATGCAGTTTTCAGATTTGACCATTGGTCTGTTTGGAGCTAATTCACGTGTGTGTATGTTGATCACATTGCCATCTAAACAAGGACACGAGGGCCTATATCGTCTTTCATTGAGAACTTGTTACTGGTTTGTACAAGAGACAAAATTGAGTTTTGGAATATTCAATTAAAACCCGATCGTTTTTTTAATTTTGACAAATAATAGTTAAGGTTAAGACATGTTAAACTGATTTGTTTTCTTATTCATGTTGCTATTCCTTTATCAAATGAATATATCAGTGAAGGCCATGTGCAGTAATACATCTTAGTCCAAATAAACTATGATAGGTGTTTTAGTGTTATCAAATCTAGATCGATATGTGAATTGTATATGTTTGGAGTCCTCTTATAGTCATTCAACCATTGTTTGTTTTTGTTCGGATTCTTAAACTAATTTTGTTTGTTTTCATTTATTTGATGCTTTTGAAGTTGTGACCCGTCTATCATTTAGATGTTACAAACATGTTTTTAGCAAAACGGAATGTTTCAATTATAATTTCATTATAGTCATTAAACCAATTGTCAAATACTTTCAGTTTTAAAAGATTTGAAATAATTTAAAATTGTGTTATGAAATGAACTGCAGAGCAAATGAGTTTTATATTATATATTATATTATAGATTTTATTACAAATGAGTAGTTCTTTTCAGTAGTTTAATGGAAATGTTCCAAACATAAATTTGTATTAAATGATAAATTATTAAATTTCAGAGAATAATTTTTCAAACATTGGTAAAAAGAGATGCACGTATTCAACTCAAATCTTCAAACGGAACCTCTGATACAAGTGAATCATTTCACGATAACCAAGAAATATGGTCAACTTCTTACAGACGTTACATGGGAAGAAATGACTTAAGTAACCTTTTTTGTTAAAGAGAATGAGCTGTACGTCGTTAATCAGTTTATGTGCAGTGCCAGAAGCTCAAACAGTAGTACCAACCTCTACTGGTGTATGCACGACAAGCATTGTAACATTTTGATATGATGCTTGTACATGGACATGAACTTGATAGAATGGAACACTGAACGGCGTATTATAATCTACTTACTGAGCCATCAAGGATGGTGATGAACATAAAATTGCCAAAAATCTATCTCCGTGAAATATATACACTTAATTTTTCCCAAATTTGTTCGACCCAAAATAAGCCGAGAAATTGCACTAATTAGTAACGGTGTTTTCCAGTCTAAATATAGATGCAGATATAATTTTCAAGCGCACAGCATTATGGTCTAACTCACACACTGTATACAAATACACGAAAGAATAACAAAGTTTATGAGCAATGAAAGAAATTGAAATATATAATTTTTGGCGCCAGAGACGTGCCTTCACGCTTCGGAAGCGCTTGCGATTGTGTAGTAGGTTTTACGCAATAAAGGTGATTCTGTTTATATGACGTCAGATACCCTTAGCGCGCTACTTGAAGGGGTACTTCTCTTTGAAACCAAATTTCATTACAATGTCGTGATATGAAAATTATTTATCACATGTCATGTTGTAGATAAAATATTTCTCTGGCGATTGACGTTATAAGTTTATTTTCCATTTTTTTATATTTAAACACTTACATCCTTGATGGCTCTTTAACCTCGTAATCTTCGGCATTAGGAACTTACAATATTGGCTTCGTTATAAACAAAATATCGGCTACGCATTTTCTTTGATTGGCCAATTCAGACATTCTAGATGAACTACTTGGGGAATGTTGAACATAGAATTAAAGAAATCATGGGATACGTTGTTGATGAGATATACTACAATTATGGAGCCGTAGTTTCGGTTAAAGATGTGTTGTCTGCAAACATGATCATGATAAAACATATTTACACCTTTAAACAACGGTCAAAAGTCGTTTTTCAATAAAAAGTAAACATATTCTATCAAAAGGTACTCCATTTGTTTGAATTGCTATCTTGTTCATTAAGCAGAAAGAAAATAATGGTTTATCACTTCATGCCAAAGTCGTTTAAATGCTATTGACTTTAAATATAAAGTAATTTGCGCTTGTCAAATGTTGATATTTAAATAATTCGGTTCAAATGCGATTTCACAGATGCCAAATTTGTTTACTTCATTCAAAATTCGTTGAAAATGCTCAATGTCATACTTCGGGTCAGTAAGAGCGTCTGATTCGCCACATTCCAAAGAAACAGAAAGCGTGAGTAGAGAGCGCTATCAGCTCTACACCCGGCCAGCTCCCCAACAGTAGTAGCCAATATCGGAATGTCGGCCCTGACTACCGAATAATGTCCTGTAGGCTGTTTATCGGCGCACTTCCTCCAGCGTAATCAGTAGCTAGCTAGCCGGCAACTCACCAACTCACCTCACTCACCAGCCTCCCGGTCAGTGATCATGTGACTAGACATCGATTCCAGACTTGTAGAACTCGTCACAGTTGAACAGTTTCAATCATGGAGGGACACAGTACCTTCTACACACAGAGCCTCTACACCCGGGACAACTACAACAACGTCCCCACCGTTGGAGGTTACGTTAACGCCGGTCCCCCACCTCCGGCATGTATATACGCGAGAAACTCACCCCAGGGGTATGGGGGTCAGACCATGACGGTGGTGGAGCAGTCACACCTCCAGAGCGACTCACCCACGGGATTACAGCAGTTACCCCAGGGAGGGCTTCAGAATCAGATGACCAATACAGTCCCTGCTCATATGCCGAATACCCCTCTCGCTAGCTCCCCTCAACCCGTTCAGCCACCCCCGGCCCATTCTCAGAACCAGGGACCCACACCCCAGTCCCCACCCACAGGCAATTCTGGAGGGGGTCAGAGTCTGCAGTTTCCCTGGATGAAGACGACCAAGTCCCATGCCCATCAATGGAAGGCTCACTGGACAGGTAGGTTGCTCCACGTGGCCAGGTGTTTACGTTTTCTCTGTGAGTAACATGGCATATCTCAGCTCCCATATACAAGGGATTATGCTCTTGATTAATGGTAGAAGTGTATGATCGGACGTCTGTAGACTTTTATTTGGGCTAGTGATATCACAACAGACATGTAGACGTCATCATTAGTGTTGTTATTTATAACTCCGATGTGTAATAGGCAAATGGTTACCATTATAACTACTGCTTAATTACACTGCACTAATGGTAACAGTTTCATCTCGCTATGTACCCTAAAACCATTAAATCATGTATTAATTACTTAAACAAACATTGACTAGAATGTGATTAACATGAAGTAGTAAGCACGTGCATCCATCAGGCAAAATATTTATTAGTGTAACTTGGAGTAACAACAATTGAAACATAATGTAATATTACATTCCTACGTTTGGCGATGTTTATTCACAATGTATAACCTGGCAAACATGTTAAAGTTGTTACTTATTTATTTATTTACAATGAATACGGAACAATTCCAACATCATACTTGAATTACATATGTAATTGCTGACACTGCAACATAACGATTATACAGTTCGTTAGATATTAGAATTTAGATAGAAAAGCTCAGATTTGGTAATATAAAAAAGTGAAATACCACAATCCACAATAATTGTAAATGATAAATTTAATTATTGTTTGCAGATGATTTATTCAATAAATTATATTCAAAATAACATTTCGCTCACCCACTCATGATCGTTTGAACATCAAACCATGCCAAATGAAATGTTCAGAAGCTTTCTGTTGAACTCAAGAGAGACCATTAAAGAAATACTAGTATTCAATTAAGCATCAATAGAATATACAATGAATAAGGATGTATTTAATTCTTCTGTAGATAAATTATCTTCCGGTTTTTCACGTTACCTCAATGTTTCCATTAATCCAAGAATCCCGAAAAGTGTTAGTTATCCATCCGATTGAAAACAAGAGAACATCACATTAATAATGAAGACCATCACCATCACTATCACGTAAAATCCTGCTTAGCTCAGTGGGCAATGCTAAACCATTGGGAATAGAACCCGGTCAATCACCATGTTCCTTCGGCAGTGGAAAAGCTTTGAACTGCTTCGCCTCTGGCCAAGTTTCCCATTTTATATCGTCATGTGATAAATGTGAATATTTGTAATTACCGTTATTCGTGGAGTAAACCGAGGCAGAAACAATTTATCTTCTATCTCACCCATCTTGATTAAAAAATGATTAGCGGGCCGTTATACGAGCTAAGTGAGCGATGCCGCCATGTTGTGATCGGTCTTGCGGAAGGGGGGTCGGGGAGGAACCGGTGAGCGTAAAGAAAGGGACAGGGGGATGAGGCTGGGATGATCCGGGTTGTCATATCTCCTGTTCTATTTCCTTTGAATGATTGATATTAATATTAGTGGGAATGATGTTGGTTTGTTTTAACGGCTCCAAGTGAAAGGCTTTGGTTCAGAGGTTTAAGCTGTTAAGTCGTTCATATTATGAAATTACTTATTTTGGTATGAAATATTTATTCACCATTAGTATTTTATATATACATGTTTGTGTTACTGAGGCTTGTTGGTTTAGTTCTCCATTGTTAGTTTAGCTTTATCATGAATTTGCATATATTGCTAACTTTTGTGGCTCTTCAAATTGGGGCCATGTCTTTGCATATATGGTTGAATTGTACATTTTAGGTAATAATAATCAATTTTCACAATGTTCTTTTCTAATATTGGAATATGTGTGTGTACGACATTTTGTTAAAGTTGTTTCATTACCATTTGACCAGAATGGTATTAACCTTTTTCTAAATAACTTATTTTGCATATTTGGTATATTGGTAATGTATATTTGAAATATATGCTTATGGCTTGGAATAAAATGATGTTTATTGATGGGTCGGTGCTAATAGTTTATGGAATGATAAACATATACTTCTTATATTCCATGTTTGTAAAATATCTACACGTTTTTTTTTCAATAAGGCATCTGTCAACGACAACAGTATGCAACAAAGGTCCTTGGGATAAAATTAAACAAATCAAGTGTCAATGAAGTTTTAACAATACAGAATTATCAAATTGTTTAGTTTCCCAGTTTTCGCTATGCCATTTATATGACACAAATCCTCTAGCAAACCATTTGACTTCTAGGAGTGAAACAAGTTAACCTTTTCGTTATTAACAACTATATATACTGACGATTATCCAAAATGAACAAGTAAACATTTGAATAAAATTTATCATAAATGGTTGTTTTAATAAGAAAAATGTCAAATCAAGCAAACTTCTAAAAGTGTTTTGATGAAAACTAAATACGTTTAGATGTGTCATAAGTTGACAGGAAATGTGCTCGTTAAGAAATGAACATAAGTATACAGTCAGAAAGTGGTTCAACCAAAATTCATGTTTTCGTAGAAATACTATTAATTCATAAAGGAACGATTGGATTCGATAAAATGACGAAACATGAATTCGATAATAAATAATAAATAATTATTTAATATTTATTCATTTCATTTGATTGATATAATTTAGAATCAAGTTTCATAGTGATTTTCAAAACATTTTTTTTTTTTAAATGTTTTAGGAATGTACATTTTTCAACACAAATATCTAAAAATAAATATACGAATTTCTTATTGTGAATATTGTAAGAAAATAATCTTTGGCGATTTTCGATCTTTCAACTACTACGAAAACGCATATTAAAACAAAGTGAATAATCACGATGATGTAAACACGACAGTTGTGTCATTCAGTGAATGTTGTAAATTGACAACTTATTGACAATACGACAATGAGATTACAACTATAGTGCAAGGTAAATATGCCCCTAATCAATAATACTTAATCATAATTTCGATTTCCCTTTCAATATGAAAACAAATTACATTTCAAGTTTTGTCCCCTTTCCTCGCATGTCTATATTTATGAGCATTTAAATTGTTCCATTATTAAGAATATACACATTTTCATGTTTCAATACTTCATATCTTCTTACGACTATAGAATAAATTGTTTATTACTTTGTAATGGATTTAATATACTTTAATGTAGATAGTTTCTTTAACATTACGAAGAAGGGCGACGAATATAAAATTAACATTATTTTCAATTAATGTCACGTTTGTGGACAATTAATTAAAACATATGTATGTTATATACCTATAATTTATAGATATACGTTATACTCCATAATTGAAAACTATTTCAAATATAAATATCTGCATTTATGCATACTTTTGAACAATAAAATATCATCAATAAATGTGATTATTAGCTGCTCGTGATATGACATTGTAATATTTTGTTAAATAGTTAATGAATTTAAAACGTTAAACGATTGTCCTTATTGTGGTCATATGTTTAACTGAGTAAACTAATGAAGATAAATGTTTTTTTTAGTTTTTAGTTTACAAACAATATTTAGGTGACCTCATTTGGTTAACGTGTACGTAAATTATGTATACATTTATATATTTATTTTATAAAACCCTTTATTATTAACAATTACAAAATAATAAAATAATTTCTTGATAAACTCAAAATACGTCTTTTTTCATAATATTTTTATCAGACATGTATTAAAGTAAATATATGTTCTTTGGTCCATGGTATGTGTTAACTGGAAACAGTGTAGAAAAGATACTTGCCTTCATTTTGTTCGTTATACAAACATTGAATGTAGATATGTAATTCTTCGGCTTCACACTAAACTTTCGTAATTTTTCCAATAATATGTTAGCAAGTAATATTTGATTTTTCATTGGTGAACTATAGTACTTCGTTGACGTGTGCATTTGAACTATATTTTATTTATTAGAATAGTAAAGACGTTAGTTTTTGTTAATGTTAACGTTTATCATTGTTTCCCGCTAGAAAATTAAACTTTTTATTATTCAACATTAATAAGTTCTTCATTTTAGTTTATGATTAACAATCTTAGAATATATAATAATACAAAGTACATAGCATAAAATGTAATTAATTAAATCAGACGAATTATATTCATAATAGGTAAACAATATCTTTAGACAAATATCAAAAGAGACTATATATCAAATATAACAGCCTCTTAATAATAAAGGTGCTAAGTTACATTTAAATCGTATTACGTATGTTACGTGATGACAGAAATATTACGATATAACATGTTTTAAAAATGATTTTCATTCGATTGGTGAATGTCTGAAAACTACGTATGTAAGAATAATTTTCGCAAATATGTAAATCTAGGATATCACTAAACATTCCACAGTTGATAATGTTGTTTTGTATGACTGCATACTTCAATATTTCATACTTCAATCACCTAATCTGTCACAATACAAGCATATATATAAATGCAGTGAGAACACGATATGAGAACGGTGCATGTTTAAATTACATTTCAAGGTTAAACTAAACTAGTTGATACTGATACAAGAGAAATACCAACCAACATAATAATGAAGTAAGAAAATAACAAGTAATCGTTGATTGAATATGTGACAAAACATTATACTCGTTGATGGTATAAGTGACAAAACAGCTAGTACTGATTGATAATATAAGTGACAAACAGCAAGTAATCGTTGAGTATATAAGTGACAAAACAGTAAGTACTCGTTGAGTGTGTATGTGACAAAACAACAAGCACTAATTAAGTATATTAGTGACCAAAGGAGCAAATACTTCTTTATTATATTAGTGACAAAACAGCAAGTACTCATTGATTATATTGGAACTCGTTGATCGTGTAAGTGACAAAACAGCAAGAACTAATTAATTATATTAGTAACCAAAGGAGCAAAATCACATTTATCACATTATTGACCAAAACAGCAAGTACTCATTGATTATATGAGTGACAAAACAGCAAGTACTCATTAATTGTATTAGAGAACAACATCAAATACTTATTTATTATAGTACTGACCAAAAAGAGCAAATATGTATTTATCATATGAGTGACCAAAAAAGGAAGAACTTATTGATTATATGAGTGAGAAAAATACAAGCACCTATTGACAATATAAAGGACAAAAAAGCAAATAATAATTTATCTATTAGTGACAAAAATAACACAAAGTACACATTTATTATGTAAGTGACCAAATGAGCAAGTACTAATTGATTATACTAATGACAAAACACCTAGTACTCATTGATTATATTGGTGACAACAAATCAGGAACTCGTTAATTATATAAGTTACTAAACAGCAAATACTCATTACTCAGCAACAATTGTCCCCATGTTATAATCACATTAAATTTTGTAATGCATGCTTATACAATGACTTGCATTCTAGTCACAACCGCCTATAAATACAAGAATATATCATTACATATATAGTATAAGATCATCTTGTCAACTAGACCAGTGTATATTGATACTAGAATAATACCAACACGTTAATCGAGACACATACTAAAATACTCATTAATTGAAGTATTTGTATTAATTTTTCAATAATTGCTAATCGTTGAAATGTGTGTACTTTGACATGCATGTTAATTTATCATTAAAATAATAAACAATACTGTTCGACGGAATAGACTATAATGCGAGAATATATCTAAACAAGATTTACTCAATAAATCAACGAGTCGAGCTTCTGCAGGAAATATGCCATTGAATCAAGTCAGTTACGGTTTGTTTATGTCTGGAGTGTTTGAACAGAGATTAATGGCAGACCAGAACTCCGATACAATGTACCTGTAGAATATAACATACAGAAGTTGAGGGCTTTATCCTACAGTAGCGCTACTGATAGTTGACAATAAGCTCTTGACGGGTGTTGTTTATACCACTTAGCCGACCACTGGCTACTGTATGTACAATCTCCTTGAGTCCCGTTGTATCTATTGTCAGTCAGTTAGGCAAAAACAGATTGTTTCTGGTTTCCGCCCGCATCAGTTTCAAACCCACGCCTCAGGTCTTTTTGTTTCAAGGTTTTGACAAAAATAAGGGCAGATAACTATAATTTTTAGCCTCAGAAACATTGGACATAGAAAATGTCACTTGTTTCTGTTGAGATGGAGTGTAGGGGTGAGATTATTGACTATAAAGACCAGAAACATTTCTTTTAGGACATTATGTGGCTTTCTCTTTACATGGAAATAGCGGTATAACATGTAACGGTTCAACCCGTTGAAGTCAAGATAAATTGAAAAGTGAAACACATTGATTTTGATGTAAATTGGAATTGCTAATTAGAAATTAAATTTTAGTTTTTAAAATGTTGACAAATAGAACATTCTGGGGTTTTTTGGCTGAATTTTTAAAATAGAAATATCGATCGGGTGATGGGATTTAAATATGATAATTTTGTAAAATATTGAATGAAGTTGTCCTGAAAGTTGACAAAAAGCGTTTGGTGGTTTAATTGTATATATTTAGAGACACGTATGTGGTTTCGGCACACATAAGTATAGCTGTATAAATATTGCTGCTTTACATTTATTTAGTGCCAAAATGAATGTTGACGTGAAAATAAATCACTGAAAACTAGAACTTATGATAAGTATTTTGTAAGTGCTGACAAGCAAAGAGTGTTTTAAAAATAGAAATATGGTGATATAGAAATTGAAATATGATAGAATAGTCCAGATAGTTGGCAATAAAATTTACTTAAAATTCATGAATTGCATTTCAATTGTTATTTGACAATTGAATATTGAGACAAAAGTCTCGATAATTAAAAATACGTTCTTCACTTATCACTCATAGAGATTGCTATATGCCTGAACAGAGGGTGAAATGAAATATGTGGAAATTAAAATGTCGATATAATAATGAAAATTTTGGTAAATTGATTGAACCTAATCAAAACTGAAAAGTGGTGTATATCCAATATTGAAATTCAACGTTTATGGTTTATTACAAGACCAGGATAGTTTCCTTTAGATATTCATCTCCATGGTAGATTTAAACTCTTTTGTTTATTTCACCATAAAAGATCCATTTGCTAACATGTTGCCATTTAACGTGAGTTTTGCTCTTATGTGATTTACTTTTATATAAGTTTTTGTCATATAATAGGTGAAATTTGAAAATTAATTTTAATTAAGCAATGAAAGAATATTTGGTTTATATTGAGCATTGGTGAATATCGATGAAATACATGGAAAATATGTTATATTGAACATTGGTGACGATAAATTATATGCCGGTTTACCTATAGAATGTTGTTTTCCCATCATAGAATGATCTCCGTTGCAACTTGTAGTTACTCTTCTAAAAAGCTCTTGTGAAAAGTGTTTTGTACCATGTGTTTTTTCTGGTTCATGTCGTTGGAAAACAGATAAATCTAAATAAAAATAAAAGATCTCGTGAAATGCATTATTCTCAAGAATGACAGATTATTACTTCTACGTAGAGTATATATCGGAATCATTTGAGCATAAAATCGAGACAATATGCACTTGCAGTTGATTTTAATACGATTTTAATTCACCTATTTTAACAATGCCGCAATTACCCCTGCGATCCGTTTTGAAAAGAATCATTGAGGCGTGACTGATAAACCACAGACGAAGGGTCGTCTGTGACCCGCTCCGTTGAGCCTCATTAATTAATTAATGATGATTATCACTGCCACCAGATGAATGTATGAGGTGTTAAATCGCCAATAACACATGTTTATCCAGTAATTATGTAATTGTCATCTGCGGAATTACCTAGTTGGATATCTAAACATTCGATATATGGAAGATTTAAGTTGTTTTATTCAAGATTTGTTAGTGAAATTAACAATCAAAATGTTGCGAAATTACTTTGAATTCTGACTATCGCCGATAATGAGATTACCCCAGTGACGCCAGAGAAGTCATCCCTTCAGGGACCACATCCCCGCAGATTTTCATTTTAGTCGCCGGGGCTAAATTAGGCGGGGTTTTTTTTTTTTTAAAAAAGCCGTGTATAATTAATTTATGGACCGATTTCAGAAATTTAAAATCGAGCAATTCGGATTTGACCATATGACATTACATCTATCCTTTAAGCATTAAAATGTTATCAAACAACATTGAATAAACTTCTGACAAATATTCTTCACAGTGAACAATCATTACTACAAAACCATGTTTTGCATACTATATTAAAAAGGTCTGCTGTCATGCAGCGCACAATTATAGTTGTCGGACGAATTGAAAACTATAGCTTGATCACTGAAGCGTATCTGTCGTGTGTACCGTCACACCCGGCCATTGATTAGGCCTGTATGTGACATTTCAATGTGTTTTAGCAACTTTTTAACTGGTGATTTAACATACACATCTTCATTTAAACTACTCACATCTTCGATAAATCGAAAGCTTGATTATCCAACTGGCCATATGCATTTCCTGTTGTTACAAGAAACATGATTAATTCGAGCATTAATATAGGTGGTTTCGTAGGCGGGTCCGGCTCGTAGAAGTGTATTTATTTTTAAGTATATCAAGTTATTATTTTATTATTTCTCATTCAATTTTGATATATTATGATGATTGTTTATTTACTTGTGACTTTAACAATTGAGAAATATCAGCGCCATTGCGTATACAACACATCATATAAGATTTTTTTTTCAAAATTACTTAATCTTACTTACTTATAGATGTAAGGCCTGTAGGTCAGTGGCGAGTTTATCATTCAACTATATAAATAACCACATTCAAATTAAATACTATGTTCTTTTAACTTTTCAAACTGACTTAGAAAAAAACCATTATAGATATTAAAAGCAGTTGTATGAAATTATTAATCTATACAATCATTAAATCATTATTTGTATTTATCTTCATATTTGCAATCAGGATTCTCTATTTCTAACCGAGAAGTCTACCACTTGTACAATAAGCTACGTGGGAAGCAATTATTCATATTGAGAATTTAAATTGACGATAAATTTGTTCATCCACAAGTTTAAGTAACAATTTTGACCTTACATTGGTGATGTATTGCTTTTTTATATTCAACTATGCCAACAAATAAACATATTCATTCAAAAACCAACTCTTATACAATAGTAAAGAGTGTGTGTATTTAATATAGTTTCCATTACACATACCAGAATGGTCAAATATTAGTTCTATACTTGTCAATAGACAATAATCATTCGTTTTTAAACATTTATGGTGTGAATTTATTAAAATCAAGAAATAGATGTATTCGATGTTTCTTCAACATCTATGAACCAAATTATAATATGGTATATGTTCGTATGTATAACATCAAAAGACAAAGTGTTGCAATGTAGGTGTACATATACTTTGAATACAGAGATATAAACAATACACAATGAATGGGAAATATACTGCAGCTAAATGTAGTTTCCCCAGAATTATTGAAAGAAATCGCAGAGTTTGTCCTACACATAGCATTATCTTCTTTTTTGTCATTACATATTTGAAGTTCTCATAAAGTTACATCACCACAGTGGACTACAAACCTAAATATCGTATAATTTAGTAAATGGTTGTTGCAATCTGATTATGTTTTGTTCATAATTCTCTATTGTGACATTCTGTTTAAAGACGAAATGGTTGGAAAACATATATCTTCATTGAATCATATTATATATTTACTTCATCCAATTACATACAATTTTGTATGTATTTCATTCAACCAAGGTTACACATATTAAAATATGACCCTGACTATGCATTGAAATGAATATGAATTTGTATCATTCATTGAAGACGAAAATCATTTTTTGAATTCATTGAATTGTGTACATCGTCACAAATACGATCCTCTCTTTCGCTAACATAAGTTGGGGTTGGGGTTGATGTTAAATCATCTTATATTATCGATATTCATTTACTTACATAAAATGAATTACACCTCAGTTGGTTTCGATTAATTGAATATTTTAAAAAGAAATGAGATGCATTTGAGTATGGCATGATACAATAACAATTTTCAACAATAGTTGAATGAATCACATTGGTGACTGGTAAATTTTAGTTAGAATATCTTTGTTTAATGTAGACAGAGGCAAGAATTGAAATTTACGCCAACATGACCCCTACCATGTTTATAATATTGTAAATGTGTGCCCAATGAGGCACATTTATTGATCTTCACATAGAAGATGTATTATATGTCGATGAACAGTTGTGTTTTATCCAAATCATTTTTGGAAGAATTTATAAATTTAAAATTTAATTTTTTTTCCGAAAAATGTATAAACCACCAAGAGGTATATCTTGGCTGATGACTAAACGGCTGCATTTTTCAGTTTATAGTACGACGTCGAAAACCTTAGATAATTGTAATTGAAAATCAAACATATGGTAAAACCATTGAGATGCAAACACATGAACTCGATATCGTAATCAAAACGTACGTAAAAATACCTACCCCCTATATAATATGTTATATAGGGGGTATTTTTTTACCTACGTTTTAATTACGATATCGAGTTCCTGTGGGTGCAAACTTTCTTTTGTACTTTAGTTTATGTAAACTTCACCAAAGTATATTAACAAAATATTATTTTATTAACATATTCAGATTTTGTTACAGTTAGCATTTATATACATAAATGTGTATTTATGTATTTAAATGGACATGGAAAATTACAATTTCGTCAGATTGTAGTCTTTAATTCAGTATAGCAAGACAAGATTCATTTCACTGAATACCAGGGAGACTTCCCCGTCTATCTTCGTGTGGCTTCCACATTTCACTGGTTTCCAGGTTTTGTAGTCTTGTGTTGGTGTTTCGCTGTGTTTGTTTTCAAATCGGTAATCCTCGGCAATCCTCGTTAATCCTCGGCTCTACTCGTCATGACACTATAATGCACTTGACCCCACAGTGTCATCAATTTCTCGTGCACGCACCAACTCAACTCTTTGCAGCGCATATACTTAAACATTGTAGGTGAAGTTTGTAAAACCAAGTTGTTCAAATTATTTTGATCCCAATACAAATTCTCTTAGAGGAGAATCTAGTCCAAATGGGCCATTGTTTAAATCATTGCATCATTTTCCTACAAGTTTATAACCTATGCCTTGTCACTACTCTTATAAATACGTACATCAGCATTAATTAAAATCTGTAACATTTTGAAATATGTCATTGCAGTTTTTGATATTACAATGTGCTACTTTTTGAACTAATAACAGAAGATATTTGTTTAACTAATGAAATTTAAATGGATGCAAACATTGTTAGAAACAGTAATTTCATAATCCATGTGCTCGGGTTTAACAGTAACTTTGAACTAAAATCTCCTCAAAAACAATATTCGTTGGATGTAAAATGTTTAATAATTATTAGCACTCTACGTTTCTAGATATTTACAAACGTCTAATTGGCTAAACTGACCTCAGTCAAAATGGCAAAACAAAAAAAGTCAAAATGGCCATACAAAAAAGTCAAAATGGCCATACAAAAAAGTCAAAATGGCCATGAAAAATGTCAAAATGGCCATACATGAAACAAATTCTTTTATATCGTTTTACCATACAATGACTCTTTAAATGAGTTGATATAATTTTTCTAAACATATTAGGCTAATTCACAGTTCGAACTGAAACTGCAAAATTAAAGGATGTACAGATGATTGTAGAAAGCCTTTTTGTCTCAGAAGCACAAAACTTATGAACAATCAATATGAATTCATATGTTGTTAGCTTAAGACCAATATTACTTACAGTATAATAAAACAAACCAAGACATTTTATTCACTCATTTTATTGTTTTGAACAATCTCCCCATATCTCAAGTTTGAACATTGGTGAGAAAAATGTTTCCTGATTCAAAAATGTGTAACAATATGCATGTGGACGAACAAAGACAACCGATTAAAAAAGAACTTTGGCAATGGAGTCAGGCACTATTTCATCTCATTTGAAATCTAGATGATTTTCCTTGGCGACACTATACTTGGGGTAAACTTTATTGAACCTAGTCCAGGTAAAATGTCAACAATTTGATGACCAGGTGGCCTGTGGCCATTTTCACTTTTTTGTGGCCATTTTGTCCTCATTTGTGTGACTATCTTTTCGTATGGCCATTTGACAAGAACCCTCTCAAAGATCTACAAATCAATATTCTTTATACCCTATAATTACACATCAAAGGTTATCTCCTTTAAAATAACTCTTGCAATATTAAAAATAACACAAATGTTATCTTTTTTAAAAATAATTGAACAACGTTCCATGTTTCTCCGAAATCCAATGATTGTATTTTAGGATAAACATCAGAGTATTTATTGACAGCGTCGGCCGAGTTCCTATAATCTCAAACGCCGACTGATGAATGTTAACAATAGTCTAGCTGTCACTGGAAGTCAGTCTGTGGTGACAAATTAGACTGCGATAACTAATTTTACAGATTTAATTAAACCTAACCCGTGCTCCGCAGCAAATACGAAGACCGCTGAAGAGTTCGCAAAGGGAAATAACTCTCCCGGACAACGTCAATGCGTGTAGCGATGTCAATGTTTCGGCGTGTGGTCGGCTTTGATGAGGGTCGGTATTTGATTGGTGACAGCAGAAACCTCCGTTAGATTGCGTCCTACAAAGAAAGTAGGGGATGCTCATAATTGGAACGAAAAAGCGTGACGACATAAAAATAGTAGCCCTCTTATTGGTATATTTTAATGAAGGTTTCATGGATCTTTTGCTATATGCTTATTACTAACCCCGCCCCATGACTGTGTAACAAAATAAGAGTTTCTAATAAGTCTAATTTTTTCAGCAAGCCTAGATTAACTAAATACACTATGGACCTGAAAGTATTAGAAAAAATATATTCATAAGAATGAAAGTACAGTAACAAAAAAAAACATATATACTAATTGTTAAAGGGGCAGTAGCACGTTTTTTGCAAAATGTATTTTTTCAAATTTCTTATTTATAATGATAGTTTGTGCCATATAAATTTATTTTAGAGGGTATAACATCTTATTACACAAAACAATTACCCGTACTAGTAATAACGGTGTTGCGTATAAAGCAAAAATTGCATGGCGGCCATTTTATTGTGAACACATTTTATTATTTCGAATGACAAAAACGATCTGGCATATTACATGAATTTTGGTATACGCCATGGACGAGAAATGTCCAAACTAAGAAACTAAGAAGGAGAGATCACGACAGCCTAAACAGCACTTTTCAAGAAACACGATTGCGCACATTCTTGAAGTATGGATAAAGGATAATATGAAAAGCATGAAGTAAATTGGATATGTTGTGACATAGTTACCTTCAATTGGAATCCTTATTTATACACTATCAGACTTATAATTTGTACGACTTTTCTGCAAAATGAACACATCACAAACAACGGCACGTCGACAGAATGAGTCATGCTAAAAGAACATCAAGATGGCTACTGAAAATGTTGAACCTGGTACACTCTGCAGATTTTGTCTAAATCTGAATCACTTAACTTAAAACATAGATTATTTGGTCTAGTATGAAGGTAGAACTGGAATCATATTTTAAAAAAATTAAATACGAATTGTCATCGTTGGGTATTACCGTTTTCGGTATCGGGATTATGGTGCATAAATTCAAATTGTAATAATTCTGTTGATGTCGTGGTACATGTGTATTTTGCATTATATAATACTGTATAAATCATGGAATATTAGTAGACAAATATGATGAAATTACTAATTTTGATTGAATTGCAGTTTTTGTATATTTAAGAGGAAGATTAAGAAATTGCGACTTCGATTTGAAGTTTTCTTACATCGTTCTAATGTTATGGCTGACACTTTTCGTGGATCCATGAGCAAATTGACTCAGTAAATGTGTTTCGAAGATTTGATTATTTTTTATCATTCCGACTGTTCACGTAAATTCAATCTAAATAAATTTAGATCGACTGTCCTTTAATATGGATATACAACCTAATATACCTGTTGATTTTAAATTTATTTAGATTGACGTAAATCGGGACCTACAATGTATTTGAAATTGTAACGTACACTTTTTTATCATAAATGTTTTTTTAATTATTGCAGTTGCACTGTTTCACTTCTTACGATTTTCTTCTGAACAAAGAATGTATATTATATATAAAAAGTAGGGAGAGGGCGAACTACGCTGTATCTCTTGTATCCAATACATTTCTCAGGAATTAAACAATGTTTAAAGAGAGGCTAGTATCGCCAAATGGTCGCCATTTTGCTTTTTCACATTATGTGAGATGAAAAATTGCTGTATTTTCACTAATTTTAATTTGATCAAATAACAAAACATATGTATTGATAAATAATTCATATTCACAAAGTAACATTTAATTTCACGTCTTAAAGCCAATCAACAATGTCGGAGCAAGGCTTGTCACTCTCGTATAGCGCCGATGAATGGATTCACTTCTCGTTTGTTTTGTTTTTTTTGAATGAATGTACGCTAACCTTTATAGTAAAGTTTAAATATAAAGCCTTAAAACTATTAATTTACCGTCAGTAACAGTTTCATCTTGATTTTGCAATAAGCATGTATAAATAACATATATGTATATATAAACAGGAATGCCCTCTCGAATTTCGTTTCCACCAAACATACCCCGATAGAACCCTCTATTTAAGTGCCATTATTCAACTTTGATATCCGTCCATTATATACACAATTATTCTCCTCGGAAATAATGTTCAAATTTATTTGACCCTCTGTATATATAGATTTCCCCTTTATCATGTACAATGTCTAGTTTTCTCAAAACACGAATGAGAACAAGTTCTATGGATAGTCAACTTTTTTTATCCATAGAACTTCTCATTCATCATACCAGCTTCTAAACTGCCTCTTAAAGAAGTTCTCAATACACGTTAAAGGGACATTGCATCGAGGATAAAACTGAGTCTCATATGTATCTAGCTAAGCTGATTAGAGTGTCTGCTAACGAGTTACGCTTCACTTCACTGTCTACATGCAGTAGTTTTTATTACCAATTACATCAATTGTCTGAAATTCGGTGTCTGGGACATGACTTGTTTATACTCTGACTTGTTAGCAGACATGTTAATCAGCATAGGTAGATACACATGATCTGATGTTTATTCTCGACGCGGTGTTCCTTTAAGCCTAACGTTATAAAGAGATGAAACCCATAAACATTTTACTTTTAAAAAGAGAGGGATATGTAATGGATGATCAACTTCTTGATAATGATATAAGGTATGTGGGAAACGTCGTCATTGTTCAATAAAGAAGTTCATCATCAATGTATGTCCTTTTCTTCTCATAACACCAACTTATATAATGCTCCTCAAACAGTTGACCTTATTTAAATAAATAAGGCAAAGATATATTGGACACGACTTTACCAAGTAAATGATGACCATTTGATATACATTATCATTAAAAGATGATTTCACCAGTCTCTTCTGATATAAGATATTATTAACGTGAGTTGACAGTAACAACATTTCATTAGTGATATCACATCATTGTGAGGTACTTAAGGAGGTTCTTTACCATTGTTTCTGAGCATCCTCGGTCGTCAGATTCAGATAGACATTGTAACCATGTAGCATGTAGCTTTGTAGCCTTATAGTGTTACTTTCAGTAACAGTGTTCGTCACGCAAATAAGAAATTTAAGTAACTGTCTAGAAATATGATAATACAACCATTGTATTATAATTGTGAAATATAGTATTTTTTATGATAAATAGATATATTTTGTTATTTTGCTCTATAACCTTATTTAAGGGGAAACGGTCGTGCATAATGAGTGAGAGTTATCTCCCTTGCAACTGAAAATTTTGGCAATTTCTCAAGGATTTTCCAAATTATTCTTCAAGTTAGCCTGGATACATATGATATTTTTGGTTAATGGTGTTGTTGAATTGTATTTCTATCAAACAGGGATTTTTCGAAAAATCTTGAAATCAATTGACATAAATATTAATATTTACTTGAAAACAATAAAAAAAAATGTAAAAAATAAATTTTAGATAAAAAAATACAAAATTACAATAACATTGCATTTTAGTCTTCCATAAAAGTGTAACCATAACCCTTTTTTTAAAATAAAGCCATAAGTATGAAATATGTTTATTGTTTTATCACGATGTGAAATGATAGTGAAAAATGTAAAACAATATTGCACATCCCCAGCTACATTGGGATCTCATATTTCCAAAACGAGCACGGTGACCCCTATTTTTTAAAACAGAAATGGTTTAGCATATGTTTTCCATGTATATACATGCAGTGAAATATAATATTACCTGAGAATTTAAAAATTGGGAAGGCTCCTCCTTAACTGATGATGTAATTGCTTTTATGTATAGCTGCAATGATCTGAACAAAATAGTTCAACCTTTTGATGAAAAATTTGAAACAAATAATACAGCTCCGTACCAAACGTATGTTTACCTGCTCGTATATCTTAGTGCAAATATCATGTAAATTGACGTTCATTGTAAGGATAATACGATTACATCACATACAATGACAATGAATCATCTTATGTTACCTTGTATATCCAGGAGCAAAACATGCAGTGTTGCATGTTTATGACATTTTGCATTATGAAATAAACAGAAGATGTCAAATTTTGAAAATCCAAATTTTATTAATTTCTAATAAAAGTTTTTATATTAACTAAATGAGAACAAATTCATTACAAATAAACTACCGGGCAAAAGAAAGTACTCACCTCAGTTGATTTTATCATATGTATGATTTTCAATTGCAAATATCTCAAGTTTTCGATGTCATAATCCGAAACTGATAAGTAGAGGTGTTTAGTTAGCAGTCAAAGAATACTTCTACATGTTTTTTAATTAATTTTAAAAAAATGAAATTTTAAGTTTAATTTTGTTTTTAAATTATTGTTGATGATACACAACTGTTCATCGACATATAAGACATATCCTCTGTGAAAATAAATAAATGTGCCTGATTCTGCACACATTTAAAACATTTTAAACAGGGCAGGGGTCATGTTGGTGAAAATTTCATTCTTAACCCTGTCTTCATTACAAAAAGATATTTGAACTAAAATTTAACCTCAGTCGCCAACAAAATCATTCAAACTACTGCAGATAAGTATTATTGTATCGTGTCATAGTCAAATACATCTGATTTCTTTTAAATATTGAATTAATCGAAATAAACTTAGGTGAAAACTTTCTTTTGCCCGGTAGTTTACATTGAATGAGTATAAGAGGAAACATATTATGTATCTTTGACCCCGTTGGTCACTTATTGAATATTTCACAGAAGAAAATATAAACGGTAGGTTCGAAAAGATTGACGCCTGGTCACTTCAAACTGTAACTGTTTATTATGAGATATCAACGGGTGCAGGGTTCGAACCCCGCAAGGGTTTGGGTGAAATGCTACACTGAATTTCAGCGCAGTACCACCCATTGCTCGCTAGTTCCATCCGATGCTCGCAGGTTTCATAGCAATGCATAATCACACGGCGTTGCAGGCTTTCTCCCTGTCATAATACTAGCAGCCGCGATATTAGTAAAATACTCTTGAAAGCTCCAACTCACCTCACCTGCTTCGAGATATCAAATCAGCATTATGATTATGTAATGGGGAACTCAACAGCCTTTCCTTAATGCAAAAATGCAAATGATCGGTTTAGTTTTCGTTTTGCTTCCAAGACATGCCACATTGCCTGATATTTACACTAAAATAAACAAAAAGGTGAACAAAATTGTAATACCTTAGTCTATATTCACAATATGTAGTTTACTAGACCGTAACCTCAAATTTGATTTAAAGATAAGTCTTGCTTACAATCCATATATTTAATAATTTTTCAAACATAAGTATAACAAGAATACAATTTGAAAGGCAAATAATATCGTGGTTACATGTTACATGCTCTTTATTCCTAACATTGACAATAATTTAATAATTGATGAATACCTATTTCTGCTACACCATCCACTTATCATCAAATAGAAATAATATGGGGTATCGTTTCGTTTCCTAGTATGTCTTTCTGATTTCTCTCTACATAATGAATGAAGACTCAATAGGCAGATGAGGACATTATATATTTAACATATTTATTTGATGGGTTATTCATATATTCCCCTCTTGTAAACTTTTACTTTGAATCAAATGTGAATTGATTTTCAAGTAATCTAAACACATGTTTGAAATGCCATGTCATAGAATAAAGCTACAAAATGGTAATATCATTACTATGTAGAATTTGAATGATACTCGAGTATCCGAGTCATGGTCGGGTGCAACTGGAATGGAGTACTCGAACCATGGTCGGGTGTAGCTGGAATCGAGTACTCGAACCATGGTCGGGTGCAGCTGGAATCGAGTACTCGAACCACTGTCGGGTGCAGCTGGAATCGAGTACTCGAACCACTGTCGGGTGCAGCTAGAATTGAGTGCTCGAACCACTGTCGGGTGTAGCTGGAATCGAGTACTCGAGTCACGGTCGGGTGTAGCTGGAATCGAGTACTCGAGTCACGGTCGAGTGCAGCTGGAATCGAGTACTCGAACCATGGTCGGGTGCAGCTGGAATCGAGTACTCGAAGCACTGTCGGGTGCAGCTGGAATCGAGTACTCGAACCATTGTCGGGTGCAGCTGGAATCAAGTACTCGAAGCACTGTTCGGTGCAGCTGGAATAGAGTACTCGAACCATGGTCGGGTGCAGCTGGAATCGAGTTCTCGAACCATGGTCGGTGCAGCTGGAATCGAGTACTCAAACCATGGTCGGGTGCACCTAGAATCGAGTGTTCGAGTCACGGTCGGGTCATAACACCCTTCAATGGAACGTAATGCCGGTTATAAAGCTAGGCTCGCTATGAGTCAATATCTTTTCTCAATTACTCGCTTACGCTTTCCATATATGTAAGTCATTTTAAGATCGTACTTGAATATCCTCAAACTCTGTATTATTCAGGTTACCGCATAATCGATTACATTCGGATATGCCATTCAATTTATTCCTGTTCATCCAGCTCTATTTTTATGATGGATTGTTTCATTGTTGTCCACAGTATGTACTCAATGAATTTACCTAATTTATTCGTCTTGTAATACATATACATATTTTGAGAGCATTTACATGCAAGACAAAGTCAAAAGGACACAGATATTATGTTCATAATTTTTTTCAAAATATTCATAGAATTTATTTTTCTCATAACATAATAAACTTATTTGATCCATCACATAATAAACACCAAATGAAATAATATGCATATCCTACACTGGTAACATTAAACTGGTTTATTATCATTAGGTCTTCAAGACATAGTCGTGAAGACGTATTGTTATTATCCTGATTATTTTTTTTATTATTCTTTGTACCAGATTTTGTTCAGCAGATTTCTCAGTGACGGCTGGGTTGATTTGCATGAAATTTTCAGGAAAGGTAGCCTGTAACCAAACTTAGAGGACACTTTTTTACTTTTTTGATTTTCGACTTCTTTCTTGAGTTATCTCCCCTTGAAGTTGAAACTTCAAACCTCAATAGCTCGGAAACTTACCAAGATATTTTCAAAAAACTTTCACCAAAATGTGGGCAACAACATTCGCCATCGATTAGGCCTAGTGGGGATTTCGGCCGTAATGATAGATTTTTTGCTATTTCGAAAAAACTGAAAATTTGGTGCACTTTCGCGGTTTTGAGGGTACGCGTCTTCAAAAATCTTCTTCTAAATCACGGCAATACATACAGATATGTGTGATAGCTCATTCGAAAGCCAAGACAACGTAGAATATAATTTGCTAACCGAATATTGAATTTCGGCCTAGAATTCGAGTAATCTGCCCTTGAATATTGTCCTTTTTAAAAAGGGCGTTTTTCGGCTCTATGTTCAAAGGGACATAACTCGCTTAGGAAAACTCTGATTCGAATTCGTTTTTTTGCAATCTGTTCATCGTTTGTGGTTTAACAACTCCACTTCAGAATGTGATCATGTAAAAGTTGACCGTTAAAGCAAAATGTCGACATGAAGACATTTGACGATTTTCAGGGGATTTTCTTTGGAGATTTTTTGTTCGAAAACTACTGAAGATAGAGTCACGTTTGATAGCTCATTTAAAAGCTGACGAACTGATGCAATCGATAGACACAAGAAAACAACCAAGTAAAGCCTGCCAGTCTGCATCAATGCCATACATATAGGGAGGTCTTTTTACTTTTTTTTTTTTTTTTTTTTTTTTTTAGAGTCCAGAGCGCAACCTGGATTTCTCAACTTTCTAATGCGGCGAGGATCAGAAAAATCCAGGTCTGACTCGAATCGGAGCAAAACGCGTTTTTTTTTTCCTGGTGTTAAAAAAAAATTCAAATCAGTCTCCTTAGTTCTTATTGAGAGGTACAAACTCCAAAAGTGTCTTTTCCTGTCTTGCCATGTTTCTGCCACCATGTAACACCGAAAAATCATGCTTTCAGGCAAAAGCAATTTTGAGCCCAAAAAAATATAAAAAATGTTACTGCTTTTACAAATGCTTCAAATCCGTTCCCGTAGTTATCATTGAGAAGTACAAAGTCCAAAAACGTTGTTTACAGAGGTTCCATGCTCAAAGGTCAAAGCGGAAGTCTTGAAGACCTGCAGTATTGACGAGTCAATCCTAGTCAGGTCTTCATGACCGAAATATCAGAATTTTCTTTTTTATTATTAGGTCTTCAAGACATAGTCGTGAAGACGTATTGTTATTATCCTGATTATTTTTTTTATTATTCTTTGTACCAGATTTTGTTCAGCAGATTTCTCAGTGACGGCTGGGTTGATTTGCATGAAATTTTCAGGAAAGGTAGCCTGTAACCAAACTTAGAGGACACTTTTTTACTTTTTTGATTTTCGACTTCTTTCTTGAGTTATCTCCCCTTGAAGTTGAAACTTCAAACCTCAATAGCTCGGAAACTTACCAAGATATTTTCAAAAAACTTTCACCAAAATGTGGGCAACAACATTCGCCATCGATTAGGCCTAGTGGGGATTTCGGCCGTAATGATAGATTTTTTGCTATTTCGAAAAAACTGAAAATTTGGTGCACTTTCGCGGTTTTGAGGGTACGCGTCTTCAAAAATCTTCTTCTAAATCACGGCAATACATACAGATATGTGTGATAGCTCATTCGAAAGCCAAGACAACGTAGAATATAATTTGCTAACCGAATATTGAATTTCGGCCTAGAATTCGAGTAATCTGCCCTTGAATATTGTCCTTTTTAAAAAGGGCGTTTTTCGGCTCTATGTTCAAAGGGACATAACTCGCTTAGGAAAACTCTGATTCGAATTCGTTTTTTTGCAATCTGTTCATCGTTTGTGGTTTAACAACTCCACTTCAGAATGTGATCATGTAAAAGTTGACCGTTAAAGCAAAATGTCGACATGAAGACATTTGACGATTTTCAGGGGATTTTCTTTGGAGATTTTTTGTTCGAAAACTACTGAAGATAGAGTCACGTTTGATAGCTCATTTAAAAGCTGACGAACTGATGCAATCGATAGACACAAGAAAACAACCAAGTAAAGCCTGCCAGTCTGCATCAATGCCATACATATAGGGAGGTCTTTTTACTTTTTTTTTTTTTTTTTTTTTTTTTTAGAGTCCAGAGCGCAACCTGGATTTCTCAACTTTCTAATGCGGCGAGGATCAGAAAAATCCAGGTCTGACTCGAATCGGAGCAAAACGCGTTTTTTTTTTCCTGGTGTTAAAAAAAAATTCAAATCAGTCTCCTTAGTTCTTATTGAGAGGTACAAACTCCAAAAGTGTCTTTTCCTGTCTTGCCATGTTTCTGCCACCATGTAACACCGAAAAATCATGCTTTCAGGCAAAAGCAATTTTGAGCCCAAAAAAATATAAAAAATGTTACTGCTTTTACAAATGCTTCAAATCCGTTCCCGTAGTTATCATTGAGAAGTACAAAGTCCAAAAACGTTGTTTACAGAGGTTCCATGCTCAAAGGTCAAAGCGGAAGTCTTGAAGACCTGCAGTATTGACGAGTCAATCCTAGTCAGGTCTTCATGACCGAAATATCAGAATTTTCTTTTTTATTATTAGGTCTTCAAGACATAGTCGTGAAGACGTATTGTTATTATCCTGATTATTTTTTTTATTATTCTTTGTACCAGATTTTGTTCAGCAGATTTCTCAGTGACGGCTGGGTTGATTTGCATGAAATTTTCAGGAAAGGTAGCCTGTAACCAAACTTAGAGGACACTTTTTTACTTTTTTGATTTTCGACTTCTTTCTTGAGTTATCTCCCCTTGAAGTTGAAACTTCAAACCTCAATAGCTCGGAAACTTACCAAGATATTTTCAAAAAACTTTCACCAAAATGTGGGCAACAACATTCGCCATCGATTAGGCCTAGTGGGGATTTCGGCCGTAATGATAGATTTTTTGCTATTTCGAAAAAACTGAAAATTTGGTGCACTTTCGCGGTTTTGAGGGTACGCGTCTTCAAAAATCTTCTTCTAAATCACGGCAATACATACAGATATGTGTGATAGCTCATTCGAAAGCCAAGACAACGTAGAATATAATTTGCTAACCGAATATTGAATTTCGGCCTAGAATTCGAGTAATCTGCCCTTGAATATTGTCCTTTTTAAAAAGGGCGTTTTTCGGCTCTATGTTCAAAGGGACATAACTCGCTTAGGAAAACTCTGATTCGAATTCGTTTTTTTGCAATCTGTTCATCGTTTGTGGTTTAACAACTCCACTTCAGAATGTGATCATGTAAAAGTTGACCGTTAAAGCAAAATGTCGACATGAAGACATTTGACGATTTTCAGGGGATTTTCTTTGGAGATTTTTTGTTCGAAAACTACTGAAGATAGAGTCACGTTTGATAGCTCATTTAAAAGCTGACGAACTGATGCAATCGATAGACACAAGAAAACAACCAAGTAAAGCCTGCCAGTCTGCATCAATGCCATACATATAGGGAGGTCTTTTTACTTTTTTTTTTTTTTTTTTTTTTTTTTAGAGTCCAGAGCGCAACCTGGATTTCTCAACTTTCTAATGCGGCGAGGATCAGAAAAATCCAGGTCTGACTCGAATCGGAGCAAAACGCGTTTTTTTTTTCCTGGTGTTAAAAAAAAATTCAAATCAGTCTCCTTAGTTCTTATTGAGAGGTACAAACTCCAAAAGTGTCTTTTCCTGTCTTGCCATGTTTCTGCCACCATGTAACACCGAAAAATCATGCTTTCAGGCAAAAGCAATTTTGAGCCCAAAAAAATATAAAAAATGTTACTGCTTTTACAAATGCTTCAAATCCGTTCCCGTAGTTATCATTGAGAAGTACAAAGTCCAAAAACGTTGTTTACAGAGGTTCCATGCTCAAAGGTCAAAGCGGAAGTCTTGAAGACCTGCAGTATTGACGAGTCAATCCTAGTTATTATTTATTGTTATTTCTTTTTAAAATTTTCATAGAATTTACTTTAAGTGTCTCTTTAGTCATAATTAAAAAGATGTATGCCTCTTCTAATACAGTACACACCCATTATCATGTAGAATAGGAAATCAACGACTGGTTTTAACCGAGTATCATTAAGGAAAAAAACTATCGTATCTTTTACTACTTTCACTTACTCTTTTACTTTATTATATGACGAGTAATGAAATACTGAGATTTATCAGTGACATAAACTGTCTTTCAAGCTACTCGTTAAAATATAAACTGTCTACCTCACTCGATGAAATAAACATGGTATGAGTCAAGAAAAGACAGATATCCTCTATTTCTTTCCACTCAAATAAATGTGGCCCCTCTCACTACATGCTTGACAGATGACACCTGTAATAGAATAAAAGCGACAAATTGGTAGATATCAGACTCTTTGGTATTTTAAAAGGTGGAACCCCAATAGCCAGACACCCAATTAGTTAGACACTATATTATATGGATGAGTGAACACATAGATCAAGGCTGTTACCAATTTTGGAAATGAAACAGTCCAACTCTTACCCCACTTGTTAGACAAAAAATGACAGATTATATTTGATTTCTAGCAGTTTTAAGCACAGTACTAAGTACACAGTTTTTTACTCAACCGCAAAAGAACATTTTCACCAGTATGAAAAACAAAATACTGCTGCCAGAGAAAGTCGATTTTAAATGGGTTTTTTTTTATAGGGACATGAATTGTAGAGACGTAACCGCAATGTCATATATCAGAATAAAATACTTCTATTTTAATTTTTAACTTTTAAAGGGGCTGTAGCACGTTTTTTGCAAAATTTATTTGTTCAAATTTCCTATTTATATTTTTATTTTATTGTGAACACATTTGATTATTTCGAATGACAAAAACGATTCCCATGGCTTTACTGAGCCATATACACTCATTTTTAACTTGATTTTCCAAAGAGAGAAGGGTGTTGTATTATTGGTGAAATTATTTTTCAAATTCATTTCATCGACTTATTTGAACGAAAAAACGTGCTACTGCCCCTTTAACTCCTTTCTGGTCTAGTTTAGGAGATTTGAAAACGACGATTTCACCCCATATAACAATTGCTTATTGAGCGACTCATTCATTGAAATAAAAGTCCACCGTATGCAAAATTTATGAAAATGAGGGAAATGTGAGGGTACTGATTTTTGTGGAGAATATTTTAGTTCCATCTGTTTATGAAACACTTCTTCTCACTTTAGATAAGCCAATACTGTAAGTTGTGACCGTATTTGTTCATTAAGACAAGTTTATTGAAATTGACAGTTTCATGATTGTGAGTTTGAAGGTGCATACTGTTCAAAAGTCATTTTAGTAATTGTGTCATCACTTCATTTGAAAGAATGACACTACATCACATTACAGTAAACATATTTGACATTTTCCACTATATATATACTGTAAAGTAAAAACATCCTGAGATGAGAATTAACTTAGTGTTATACTGGTTTACTCACAATACTATCTAGCATCAAACTGGTCATTCCAGGTAAACACATAGGCCAATACAATTTAATTAGGACTGGTCCATTATCACAATGGGTGAACGCTTGAGCTTCCCCTACTCTTCTGTTTGTAACTGGGTCGTCTGGATTTCGGTCGTCTGACTAATGGGGTATGACCTTTTAAAACATTTGTCATACATACTGTTTTTATTACTTAAACAAGTAATTGTCACAAACGTGACCATGTCCCCCACCGCAATTGAGAAATGAGCTAAAAGGGTGAACACACAGCTTGTATCGAGTAATGGCCATTACATGTTTGATTCAATTGTTATCAGGCTAAGAACATTTTAAAAAGTGATCAAAGTCTCGTAGTGACCTTGACCTCATGACTGGTGTCTGCGTATTCCCCTAATGAAGACTTGTACAGAATTTGAAGACTCTAGGTTCACCGGTTCATGAGATGTCGTGGTAACAAGAAACGGGGCGGACGGACGTACGGAGCTGAATACTATATCCCCCGCTCCGCGCTTCGCGGCGGCGGGGGACAACAAGCACCTTCGGTGGTACATCATCATTATGTATCATTATTACTCAAAATTCACTTAGATTTTAAATGACTCATAAAATATAGACATCCATTGATATATCATACATGTCAGAAATAACAACAGAAATATAAAACAAATAATAATTTACTCTTGTTAAGTTGTGGTCGCAATCACAAATAATTTACTCCAATTACAATATTAAGTAGATCATAATATAATTAAAATATATTTTTAAAAATCACAGATTATAAAAGTAACGAGATGTAGTATTCTTATAAATGCTAACTTAATGGTAATACTCAGAAAGTAATTTTTAAATATCAAAATAGTTCAAAATGCATAAATACAATAACTATTTTCTTGTATGTCTACGCATTCACCCCTCTTCTAAAACCACTCTATTGAAACAGTCACGGGGCCCCTTCAGAGCGTATCTGAATCAGCTAGCGCTATCTTCTCAGTATCATTGTATCATAGCATGTGTACTCTCTTCTAGAAATGTTTGCATATAAGTTGACCTCACCCTTGGCTGTTTATGAAGCTATGTGTCCCGTGTTACTTCTCAACGTTTGATGTCGATTGAGTTTGGAGGGGGAGCATGCCCCCTTCCCCCTCCCATCCCTTTCCACCTCCCGTCCCCCTTTTTCTAACGCAGTGCCCCCTACGTTTCCATATAACACCCCTTTGAAGTTTGGTATCCTCTATACAACTTCAATGCAAGTTGTATGTACAGACATTTTAACAGAGGTACAACAAAACTATGACGTCATCCACTAATTGGAAATATTTAAACAGTGTGTGAAGTGGAGTTGTTTGCTTTCAAACTTAATTATTTTGTTATCAAAATAAAGATCCTTTTGAAGGAAATATGTTTTTGAAATCTTAATCCCTTTCTGAAGCGACTAATTTTGCATGTCGCGGTTAATATTGTGCGGCATTGATTGATTTATCATAAAATATACTACATGTATATGATGGTGAGGAAATTCCTAAATCATTGAAATACTCAAATCATAATTAGTTTTCTGATACTAGCTACATGTAATATTAAGCATAAAGCATATATATATATATATATATATATATATATATATATATATATATAAATGGAAACGATATTTAACTGATATTCATTGTATTTTCATTTTGATTCTATTTTACATACTGAAATGGTATTTGATAAGAAATATAACATCTTTCTCGGTGTTCGAAATTATGAATAATGTCACCCTCGTAAATTAGCCTGTCAAGTTTTAAAAACGATGTTTCGTATAACTCATCATGAAAATCAACTTCAAAATTCTTCTTAAAGAACGAATATATGTGTTGTCTGTAAGGATATTTGATGACTGAAACAAGAATTACTTCATGGAGAATTGTGGAGGTTTAAAAGGTATTTAAAAACTCAGCTGTTTGTCAATTGCACAACATGAATGAAATATAAACCACAAGATTACTTGTACTCCCGGTATATATCAATCTATAAACGCTATCGTGTCATTTCGCTCATAATCCTTTTCCGTATCCACAAACATAAAGTTTGGATAAACTAGCTTAAAACGAAATCGGATTTCGAAATGACGCTTGTACTATAGCGTGTATTTCAGCAGAAAGCGCTTGTAAAATCTCTGCTATTTTCAGGTGTATCTGTAATTGGTCAATAATCCGGATAATTCGAACCAACTACCTTGCTAATCAACAGGTGCAAATTGAAGCCCAACATTTCATAACTGTCACCTGAAGACATTTTGTAAAGCCAGGCTTATCCAACGTTAGTGTCGGCCTTACAGGTATTATACCTGTCCCCAGTGAAGTCAGCTCATAGTCAGGTATCCCTGCACACGTTAACGCCGAACAGGTAACTCAGGTATGCAATTCTACCTGAAATCACAGGTAGACACATTCTCGTCCCCTTTACCTGGGATCCCCAAGGGGTTGTTTCATTAGAGTACTGACTCACAGCCAGGTGTGGGGATTGTGCCTCATTTCAATGGATTTGTGGCAGCCGTTTAAGAAGGAAATACAAAGAAGTGCATAATGTTATCTATTGATGTTTGTCATTGGCATATTGATATTGCATGGGGGCTTGTGTCAAAATACTGTTGCTAAATCAGGTTTTGCGATTAAGGGTATGTAAGCTATTTTCATAAAGATCCCACTTATTTCTGCAGATCGATATTGGATTATCGAACGTTAGGTTTGTTTGATAAGGATTTAATAGAAATTATGACATATGGTTGAAAAAATGTGTTCACACGGTATGGTTGGTTGTGGTTCGATGTTGATGTTTATTTAGTTTATTGTCGTAAAATTTGTCATGCGGTGATACTGAATAATGAATATCAAGGTGGCCGATTATATATATATATATATATATATATATATATATATATACTTATCAACATTTCTGATCTGTGATGAATGCGAATAAATGTGTTGAAAAGTATATAAAAAATTGAGTCCTTGCTGAATAAAACTTCACCTGTTTTCTGTCTTCTCCTTGGGAAATATCATTGCTATGGAACAAAAGCTAGGACATCGAATCCGTGGATTTAAATAGGAAAACAATTCGGAAAAACATGATTGAATCCCTCAAAAGTACGGATGTTGGTTATAGCCTGGGACATCGTAATTTTAAAAACTATATCAAATTATATCGGTGCTTGTCCAGGACTAGTCGACTAATCGATTGAAGATCTCCCAGCCATACGAAAAGAGAATCTATTTTATGCTTTCTCGGTATCTTAAATTAAAATTACTTCACCTCTATGTTGGCAGACAACATTGATATGTAAACATCATCCGAAGTTACTGTTGGGAGATCTGATGGCCAATTCAAAATTATATATCAATCTTATACAAATTTAAACATAGTCTTAACACATACGTCTAGATCTGTCTGGGTAGTTGATATATGTATCAAACATACAATAGTTTTTTTCTTATGAACATATTCACCGTTGTTAGTACAGAGAAATATGTTCTAAACAGGTTCAAACTTTAAGAATAAGCATTTCCCAACCGTGTCCTTTCGTTAAGTTCAACGTCGTAATAGGTTGAATCTGACCGACTGACAGCCGGTTAGATAAGGGACAAAAGGCAGCAATGATTTATACTGATTTGATTGGGTATGTGAACACAATGTAATCAGTTTCACTGGGCAGGGAGTCTGGTAAGACGTGGCTTCTGGGTAACAGATCCCGTTTGTCCCTCCAGGATTACAACATGACACGGGTCAGAAGGTCCCCCGGTCTTACTCCAGTATTGACATGTGAAACATACTTCTGTAATAGGCAGGGGAGTACGAAGGGGGAGGGGGTGATTTCCTTATTTAGATTAACGGTTTACTTTTCACAGAAAGGGTGTTTTATGTCCTAGTACATGTATATTAAAAAAACGAGTTAGAAAATCGCCTTCTCCTACTCCAGCATCGACATGTGAAACATATATACTTCTGTAACGGTATGGGGAACGGGGGATGGGGTGGAATTGAGGGGGTAAAGGGTGAATAATCTCCTTAGTTACATTTTAGTTTTACTTTTCCTTGAGAAAAAAACCCATTTATGTCCAGGTTTATTAAAAACCAGTTAGAGGGTCGCCTTAATTGACCTGTTCAAGTATTGATGAGAAATTCGTTAAGTGAATTCCGTGTTTCATTCCTTCGCAAACATGCTTCTGTAATGGGCAGGGGAGGCTATATTTTTTCCTAATTTAGGTTATACCTTTAATTTTTTATTGAATACCCTAGCTTATAAAACAAAACGGGTGAGACGATTTCCTTGTTCTACTTCAGTATTGACACGAATTCGTTAAGGAAATTTGTAATTTCATTCCTTTCGAGTGTGAAACCTACACGCTACTGTAATTACATTACAATTTCCTCATCATCAATATATGTATATCATTGTTTCTGGGCGGTATTTGCAATTGTTTGTTATTGAGAAGGCGTTACGTAAAAAATATTAACGCAGTTTTCTTACCAATCCCTTTGCACGGGTCATGATTAATAAGCCTTAAAACAAAAGGTGCTTAATCAAATTGATAAATGGTGTAACATGGTGGAAATATGTTATAAGTCAGCTGTAAGGGTTGCATGCAATGCTACAGTGAATTTCAGCGCAGAACAACCAATGGTTCGCTAGCTGATGCTCATCTGTTTCACCACAATACAATGTCACAATGGTGTTGCAGATTTTAATTCTGCAACTAGGATTGACGCGTCAATACTTAGGTCTTCAAGACGTCTGCTTGACCTTGAACTATATATTGGACTATTGGTTATTTCATCAATTTCTCCGCTTTAAAATGAACTAACAAACATGAATCTATCTTCAGTAATTTTTTAACAAACATTCTTCATAGGAAGTACCCCTCTGAAAATGAAAAAAAACATTATTAATGGACAGCTACATGATGTTTCTCATGATTAAGACAAAAAGGTTAATATTTTCATACGAAGGTGAAACATAGAGAACGTTGTGCTTTAATTTCCATTTAAGTAGATGTAATCATCATTTACAGTTCATACATAATCAATGTGTTATATTCTTCCGAATATTTGCGAAAATACTAAGAAATTGTTATTTTCGGACCCCTAGACACCGTTTACGATCTTGGAAGCTTACCTATCAACGTTTTGATGAAAGTGTTCTACATAAAAGTTATTATTCTTGAAATTGTGCATACGGAGGTGTAAATAAGATGTGAATAGCGTAGTTAGTGAAGCAGTTGTGATTCTTTTAACTTAGCTGAAAATGGCGATTTTCGAAAAATGACAATCTTCTATGACTTGTCACATGCAAACTATGACAGATACATGTTTGAAATGTATTGTATGTCCTCAATAAATGACATTTCTAATACAAAATAAGCTTTTAAACATAATGGTATCTTCTGTGATTTACGATCGAAAATTCTCCAAAAAAAAGTACCCCTCGAAAATTCTCAAAACCACAAAATGTTATATTTTGGGGATTATGTCCAAATTGTCAACTTTGATATGATAACGATATGCTATGGAATTGTTTAGTTGGTTATTATAAAGAGATTGTCATAAATAACTTTGCCTTAACGTTATTCCAGACAGAGTTATATTCATTTGAACATGGAGCCGAAAAATTACCGTTTAACAAAGGACCATATTCAAGGGCAGTTAATTTTAGTTATAGGACGATATTCAAAATTCGGGATAGAGCATCTTGTGGAGCAGTTATGCAGCTTTAAAATGAGCTATAACACATAGCTGTATGTCTTGCTGTGATTTAGAAAAAGATTTTCAAAGACGCGTACCCTCAAAAGTGCGAAATAGCAAAAAATATTATTACGGCCGAAAACCGCGATAGGCCTAAAATATCTTGAATAGTTTTCGAGATATTGAGTTTTGAAGTTTTGACTTCAAAGGGAGATAACTCGCGAAAGAAGTCGAAAATCAAACAAGAGTCATCAGAAGATGACATTTCCCACCGGTTCCACAAAATATGTAAAACACATCTTTGACAGATACTTGTGTATCTACTACCGTACTTCAGTTAGTGGGTATAACAGATGCTGAGTTTCAGGTATGTTAAGGGTTTTAGACTTCTGCTCCAGAAGCAGTCAAAATCAACGACAACCAACATCCCTCTCATGTTTCTATGGAAACAGAAAAAAATAAAATTTTCAGAAATTTGAAAATATCAAAAGTCACCACACATGCGAAGTTTCAGGAAGATATGATGAACGGTTTTGGAGCTGTGCTCCGGAAACGAACCTGTCTCTGAACAAAGTCCAAATTCAACAAGTTTCTATGGAAACGAAAAAAAATAAAATTTTAATAAATCTGAAAATATCAAAAGGCACCACTGCAGTAAATGTGTAATACATATGTGAAGTTTCAGAAAGATATGATAAATGGTTTTCGAGTTCTGTCTGGAAACGAAATGATTACGGACGGACAGACGGACGGACGGACGGACGGACATACATATTACATACCGGTGGGATAAAAAGTGGCTCGACAAAAATCCAATGCCGGTCACAAGTTACAAACACTGAACAAAAATCACGAAAATCGGTCAAGCGGTTAAGCAGGAATCATTCGGACAAAAAATAAGAAGGGGAAAAAAAGAAACAAAAAAACACGATTGACACGATAGACTTGACTTTGACTGTGATCATGATTTGAATGGTTTCTTTCATTTATACATCATATAAAAAACAGGGGTAAGAGGGGTCATTGTCGGCCTCCAGCTTTGACCCGTGAAACATATTGGACGTGATTGTTCATTTTTATTTTGCTATTCTATCTTAATTAGGTCAATGTTAGTAAAATCTCATCTCCATTTTGTTTTATAGTCTGTAGTTTGCAACAATACAGGTTGTTTATTTATAAAATCGCATTTTAGAATATTAATGTCAAGAATATATATTAGCATCACCATTCCCAATAACCTCAAACAATTTATGATTGATACAATTTATATTAGGCTGCATACAAAAGTTCAATGTTCCTCAGCCACATTTGACGAGGGCGATATAAAGCTATGCTTTTTTCTTCTGTCACACGCACAAATAAAAGTGACACGCTGATGCCCGAGAATAGTTTAGCCTTAACCTTTCACAACAACTATTGTCTTATAGTCAGCAGAATTTCCGATAAATGAGGAGATATAACTAGATATAACCATTTGTATTCACATAGTTTAACAATGCGTTCCGCATGTGCTACATACATATATGTACAATTCCTCGTATATTATACAAAATTTGAGATTGCATAGATATCATTTTTATCATAGATCATTTGTTTTAATCATAATATTGATGCGAAATGTTCTTGTCACATTGTTAAGTAAAACGATATGGTGTTTAATGTATGTACAATACACCTCAACCAGTATCTGGTGTTAAAGGCAGAGTTCGACCAGGGTACATTCGGAAATTACAATCTCTCGGCATTGATACAGGAAATGTTCATTGACTTTCAGATATATTTTCAACTCTGCCTTGATAGCTGAGATACAGAAACGGAAACATCGTTCCACAAGAATACGCCTCACATATTGTCACTTAACTAGATAGAGAATTAGATATGGAACATCTCCAGGGAGTTCGTCAGATGTTTATATACATTGATCCTGGTATTTTTATCAGTTCACGTCGATTATATACTAATTTTCAAAAATGAATCATGAATTATTATGGCTTTTTTTAAAGTTGACTGCACTGTGTACAAAATTATATTTTTCATTTGCAGGAGCACAATATCCAATAGAAGACGAAAACAAGAGGACGAGGACAGCATACACCAGAGGACAGCTTCTTGAACTGGAGAAAGAGTTCCACTTCAATAAATACATCTCCAGACCGAGACGAATCGAACTAGCCGCAATGTTAAATCTTACAGAGCGGCACATTAAGATCTGGTTTCAAAACCGTAGGATGAAATGGAAAAAGGACGAGGCAAAACGAAGACCCTCTCGAAGCCCAGGGGGTAAGCCCCAGAGTCCCCTCTCCCCCTCCCCATTAGATGGTGTGGATGGGGAGGGGAGCAATGGGGATATAGCAGACTCGCCTGAATGCCACCTAGGCGAGGACTTTACCTCAGACAGTAAAGGTGTTTCTAAGGAAAGCATCAACGGTGAAATGGACAATGGTAAAGATTTCCAGAGCACAACATGACTGATGTCGTAAATTATCTTGTGTTTTGAAGACATTGGAATGTTGTCAGTGGTTGCGTGATTTCAAAAGTGCTAATGAGACAAACGTAATTGCTGTCTTGCAATTGGTTGAGACTGACTTCCGGTGTTGGGCAGTCTGCAAAGGAAGTGACGCCATATTGATGACTCTTCTTGAGAATGGATCGGATTGTGTTTGTTCGTGTCAACATGAACACAATTTTGGAGGTATTGTTATGAAGGACGTGAAGTGTTCAAAGACATGGACATTAACATGTTTTGTCTGGATTGGTGACAATTGACAGATCTTCACTATGCAAAACGTAGTTTAGAATAATAATATAATTCAGGGTAAAATGGTAAAATCGATGCCATTTCCGAAGTCATGTATGAATTGTGACATGACTGAACAAGTCAAAACAAAATGTTCATGTATGACAGTCTTTTAAGATGTGTTCGATCTTCATGAAAGTTTCATGTCAAACCCCAAGTATCCAGAAATCCTTTTGCCTGGTTAAGTTGAAACCAAGTTCTTGTGACCGAAATACACAGATCGTTATTGACCAAAGCACCAATAGGATTGCCGCATCAATAAGACTTTTAAACCAAAGGAATCCGTTCGATTTGTATTATTTGACAGTTCATGTTTGATAAAATAAATCTGTCATTTATTTCAATGAGGACGTGTATTGTGAAGGAAGAAAAATTCAACCTATCAAAACTTGAAATATAAAATCAAAATCAATAACAAGCTTTTGAGGGTGTCTTTGTTAGTATTTTGAAAATAATGGTGTCTTTTTATATCTGAAAGTATTAATTTATTATTTATCTTTAAAATATATCATTCAAAATAACAAATTGATAAATATTGACCATACATTGTAATTATCAAATTGACGATGTAGCTTGAAATTATTAATAATAATTATTGGTCAATAATGATAAGACAACAAACATGCCTGTTAAAGATCTATTATAATTACGACCTGCTTTATTTTCAATAAGACGTTTTGCTAGCTTCTTGTCACGTTTTCAAGTAGTAAAAAGTTTTCAAAATTCCTACATTCAAAGAGACACCAGTGTACTTAATCCTTATCTAAGGTTACTAAGGCTTTTTCACCTGAATGAACTGACACACAATTGTTCATAAGTGTTCGCCATCATTGCAGTGAGCGCTTTGAGTCCACAACGTTGAGATTTCAGCGTTTTAAAAATACTATTCATTATTATTATTTAA
Source organism: Gibbula magus (assembly GCA_936450465.1). Classification (NCBI taxonomy): domain Eukaryota; kingdom Metazoa; phylum Mollusca; class Gastropoda; order Trochida; family Trochidae; genus Gibbula; species Gibbula magus. The sequence continues at coordinate 37,897,761 of OW388294.1, read as the reverse complement.
GATTCCGTTACTTAATATGCCTTCATCTTGCCAAAGAATATTAATAAGTAGCCTTCATAATGTTTCATTAAGCCTAATTATTCGAGGATGGGGTTTTATGATTATGTTTATGATAAACAATTTGTCGTGACTAGTTTTAAGACTATGTTCGTTTATAACTGGAAAATGAATCAATCATGTTTCATTGAATAAACTGTTTTAAGTTGTCCTGTTTTTCTTACTTATCTCATTCATAACATATCCGATTCAATTAGGCCGAACATAATACACGACATATTTCCCTTTTTTGTGTGTTGTACAATTGTTTACTTAAAAATACATATGCCTTCATTACTACTTAATCAATAACCCATTTGTCCAAACAAAAACGGGTCAGTAAGAACGAACGTGTTTTTTAAAGAGGCAGTATTTATAAGTTAGGCCCCAAAAAAAAATAATTCTGGTTTCCGTCCGCATCAGTTCCAAACCCCGCCTCAGGTCTTTTTTTTCTAGGTTTTCAAAAGTAAGGGGCAGATAACTGTAATTTTTTAGCCTCAGAAAACATTGGACATCAAACATGTCACTCGTTTCTGTTGAGATGGAGTGTAGGGGTGAGAGTATTGACTATTTGGAATAGTAACACATATTAAAGAGGGTTTGGGATTTATTAATATAAATAAGTGTATACATTTTGTTTGTTTAATTCTTCATTCCAAAGAAAGTGTCGTAAATAACAAAAAATCGCGTCATCGCATCATTTTTGTCAGCCTGTAAAGACCAGATACATTTGTTTTTATTTTTTAGGCCTTAAATTTCTTGTGGAAAAAATTAACTGGGTTCCTCCTTCGTTATTATTTACAAACAACAAGTAAAAGTATTGTACCCCTCTAGACAAGACGTACCATAAGAAGGACATTTAACTGCTAGATCGATGTATATGCAGCCTTCATTGGTGAATAAGTCCCCGGCCAAGACTTTCAAATATCAGAACATACTGTATCATTCATAATCATAAATATCCGGCTGCTGGAACTTGAGCATTTTTTAAAATAATAATTGAAAAACTGACTACAATCAGAGAAAATATTATGCATGTTGTTCATTCTTTCAACCTAACCTACACACGTCTTTTATAAGGGGGGCTTTTGAAGCTTGTAATGACTGAATTGTTTCATATATGGTTTTAAAACGTTTATGGTTTATAGTTCGTTTGGGCAACGTGGATTCATTTCTCATCCTTGGATAAGGCGTTCGTAAAAAATGCCCACGCACATCTCCAATTGTCAGATTTTGACATTCGGAACATTATAGAATCTTAATACATTACGTCCATTTCTCATCAACAGTGTGTTGTGTGAAACATTAAAATTCAAGTTATAGTTGGATACTAAGAAAGAAAATGGTGATATGGGTGCGTGAAATGGTTTATGTTTTATGGTAGAAAAACATTTGCTCTGTAACCTTATTCAAATGAATGATGTAATAATTTTTTAATTTTCAATTGAAAATCGAGTTATCTCCCTTCGCCAATGACTTTTCATAAATAATCAAATAACTCAATGGCATATATTTTTAAAATTTTGCTTGTTCTTTAACGGTATGTTTTCTATAATTTTTATCATGTTTGAATTATTTTTATGTACTTTTTATTCTTGAACAGAACTTTTGAAGTTATTTCTGCAGAATCCATTGTTGACATTGTATTTGTATCGTATTCCGGTATACGGTAACATTGCATTTTTACCATATAAGGTTAATGACAAAAGGCAACTTACGCATTGCAGACACCATTTTTGTATTCTAATAACATTCCATTTATGAAAGAAAACAATATAGCTAGGAATGATTATCACAAATTTGTGACTTCAACAAAATAAATTAAGTTTGCCCCTTGTTTAAACATCAACACAAAAAATATCATTTTGCAGAAAAAAGGCCCGTGTTACGCACTTTTCATTTTGAATCTCGAATAATACATATAATATAATACATAATTTATTTTGATTATTGTTGGGAACGTCGTAAAATACAGACAGTTGGGGAGTCTAATGGACTATTTCACCCTCATAAGTAAATATGTATTGTATAAACTTAACTGTGTAATGGGATATTACTTTTCACCTGTATATTATTTTGAAAAAAAAATGATGAACACATACACTACAAACATTAGCCCGTTTCTATTTTTTTTAAAAGTACATATTTTGTTCTGCTTATTATAGTGTAAGTTATATTATTTCGGATTTGTAAATGATCATAAGAGAATGATTAAATTTAAAATTGTATTAACATACTATATTTATACTAACATACAATCATTAATCATTCTGACAGTTATCAGTATAATAAACCCGTTGTTTGTTATATACATGTATGTATATTAGAAATAAATGCCGTTGAGACGATGTATTTTGTAGTAACCTACATTAGCATCTTCAATATTAAGTCACAACTGTAAAACGATCAAACAATAAATTATTAGCTATTTCAAAATTGACAAAATTGACAAATTGACGCTTCAAACAAAACAAACAAAAAAAAAACACTAACGCACAGTGCGTTTTAGCAGATAATTATGAACGAAATAATCTATTGTTCATGGTTGACCCTGCACGATTTAAAAAGGGTATGTTAACGTATCCTCACAAGATTAAATGTTAATGACAAAATATTTGGTTCAGTTTATGTTTTTTTTTTATTCTCAACGTTTTACTTGAAACCAAAACACGTGTTGCATGTTCTACACTACTAAAGTGGGGTTCATTGGATCAGAGTTCTGATATGCTGCAACTAATTGTTCGAAATTGTATAATTCACACCATTTTGTCCCTACAGGCTAGTACTGCACTCACTTCTTAGGGTGGAAGAACGGGAAAGACTCTGTGGAAGAGAATTCAACATACATGTACATACAGGAACTTGGTCAAGCATTTTCAAATGAACAGACACATGTGATGAACGATTCCTTGTATATATACTAATGCATTTAAAAACCTCATACCTGTACATTGTTATTGTTTGTATATGAGTTGAGGTGAGTTGGGGTTTAACGCTGCTTTCAAGAGTATTTCACTTATATCACAGCTGCTAGTATTACGGCAGGGAGAAAGCCCGCAACGCCGCGTGGCTATACATTGCGGTGAAACCTGAGAACATCGGCTGGAACTAGCGAACCATGGATGGTACTGCCCTGAAATTCAATTTAGCATTGCACCCAAACCTGACTGCGTGTAGAACAGTTCTCTACAGACAAAGTTGCCGTGCCCCTGGCGGGATTCGAACCCCGGACCTCTTGAAGCCGAGCGCGCTAACCACTGCGCTATCTCGCCCCCGTTTGTATATGACATGAAAGTTGAGAAACAACAGGTTTGAACAACCAATGCAAAGCAACAGTATTACCATTCTCTCCCCCAAGTGGTTGCTCCACTCAGTTCTTAGGATAGTAGTACTGAGTGGAATATAACAACTGTTGCAAGAGAATGCCGTATCATATGTCTGTAGTAGGTGTTAAAGTATAATAATATACAACGGTATACAACGTAGATCCATACAACCGGGCGGTGAACCATGGTACCTAAAGGATACATCATATTTTTGCTGTGGGTTTTATGTCTGCGCGAGTATAGATACAAGGCTCACCTAAATTACGAAAGGTTTCATTATTACACTTAAAATGTAAACTTACTCTATGAGACTATATGGTGTTATAAATTGATACACATGCAGTAACATATACTTACACGACTAGGGCAAGTTATTAGAAATGGTTTGGCAAAGATATAACCGGCTAGGACATAACTTGCCCAAGTGGTGTAAGTCGTTTAATCACCCTCACTGCGGTAGTTATTGAAACCAACTACCTTGTGAGGGTGATTAACCTATACTCATATTAGCCACTAAGCCACGTAAAGCCTGTAGCAATTATCTGGACATGCATACATGAACAATATTCAAAACGGCGTTCATGGCACAAGTATACACTCCTGTAACAGTAGTTATGGATTCGAAGAGATGAAATGATAATACCTACACATGCCTAATACCCTTTTAAATGTTCAACTTGAAGAAAAACATGTGAGGTGAGGTGAGTTTGGGTTTAACGCCGCTTTCGAGAGTATTACACTTATATCGCGGCTGCTAGTATTATGGCAGGGAGAAAGCCCGTAATGCCATCTGGCTATGTTTGCGGTGAAACCTGCGAGCATCGGCTGGAACTAGCGAACCATGGGTGGTACTACGCTGAATTTCAGTGTAACGAAAAACATGTGAAGCAAGATTCTTCGTAATAACAACCTCTTCGCTGTGAACCTACCTTATACGAGTAGACTTACTCGATCGTCAGGTGGACTGAACACCCTGTGTCTGTTCATAAAAAGGACTTATCCAGTAAAACGTACTTCTCACACGTCAAACACATGGGATGAGATTTCACGTCCTAGTTTTATGTCGAATCCATGGTTTGATCCTCAGCAATTTGGGATTAAAATGTATGATATGTGCAACAGAGCACACATAAATACTTCACCAGCTGCCTCAACTGGGAGAGAACTATATCTAGATATCTTTCCACAAACGTTGTGAATGCACGAGCAGCGCGTGCGATTTTACATGGGACCATTTTGATTGCATGCTTTTTACGTGCGATTTCGATATTTACATCCCTGTGCATTTTTTATTGCACGCTCTTCACGTGAGATTTCTATAGGTCACGATGTATATCGAGGCGCATCTCAACCTGAGGAAAGAGTCACTCAAAGGCCCAACTAAGTAAAGAAAAATCTAAAATGATAACTATCCTGATCCAGGGCCTGCTAATAAATATAGAGGGCCTTTAACCACGATATTTATCATTTTAGGTTTTTATTTGTTTTTTGTTTTCTCAGCAGATGTACATTTTGTAGTGTTATTCGTCCCATACGTCCGTCAGTAGATGCAGAAAAGAGAAAAATACAATTGATAAAATAGATCATAGCAAAGAAAACATTATACCCACGAATATACATCATTCACGTAACTCGTGCAATCTTTTTATCGTCCAAGCGATATATATAACATCAATTGGCTTCGACAGGTCATTGAATAATGAATATAAAATCAAAACTGTAAATATGAAAGTAAACACTAATAAATATGAACATCATGTTGCGTAGAAAACAGGCGAGATGAAGTAAAGGACTATGATACCCACCATAATCGAACACTCAACAGACTCAGGATTTCCTTTGACCATGTACACCTTGCTACAATAGCAATACATGGACAAAACTATAAACGGTTGCACAGCAATTGAGTTTCAATGGTAAAATAAATTAATAATTAATTATTTACAATTTTGGTATGAAAAAAATCCCATGAAACACCATTTGTTATTTAAAATAATTATTCCATTCATATTTCTGTACGAAAAATAAGTGGTAAATCGCAACTTCTACACAAGTTAATAGACATTACGAGGACGAAATATTTAGGATACGAAATCGTCTCACCCTGTAATTTGCGCAGCGCAACAGAGATAGCGAACCGACACAGAGGCGGGTTTACTTCCGGGTTTAAAAGGATGAAAACATCGATGATCTTCATGTAAAATGAACATGTAATATCAAATAAAAGTTCTACAAATGATGAAAAGGTTAGTTACTGCAATGTAATTAATGCTTGAAGTTGAAGCCTTACGTGGTGTTCATATGTGTATTCTATGGATAAGTCGGCATTTGAGCTGAAAATGAATTTCTAATGAACAAATCAGAGTGACTGATTTGAGCATAGTTCAGATAATTTTGTGCGCTGACTGCGCACCCGACGTAGAAAGAGGTCTGCTGCTGCTGCTGCACTAATTTGATCAGAGATTACAGTATCAATACTGTTACACTGTTGCTCGTAATTGTTTCTATAACAGCGATATCTGAAACTCAACAGGATAATTAATTTGTGTTATTATTTCTCACAAAAAAGGTCAAATGTGAAACGAATAGATTGTTTTGTTAATTCAGTCATCACTTTTAAAATATAAATAAATAACATTTGAATGTTGTTGTCTTCATTGTCAACTAATTAACAGCTACAAATGCAAAAGAAAGACGTACCATTTCAAAAATTTGAATTTTTTCTTAAAAGGGACCTTATAATAAAGCCGTACTCATAAATAATAAATTTCAATAAAGATAAACATAACGGTGATTGAAACAAGACATTTCTAAATATTAAAATTATATTCTCATCCCATTCACTACTACACAGCACTGAAAAGGTAATCATGTTCTTATTTATAAGTTATAATAGAATAATTTTCTCAAATAATTTAAAATCGATTTTAATCTTCTTTATGAATTAAGTTAAATCAACGTGGTGAGGATGGAGTGAGGAAATCTCTTGTCATCCATAAACGCCAAGCCATGCGGTTTAACAGCAAGGAGTTGGCATATGTAGCCACCCACAGCACTGTGTTTGACAAAGAGGGGGTTCTTCGTATGAAAGACAAACAAGATGGCCTGTTCAAGAAAGGAGAAAGTAAGATTTAATTTAAAGGTACTTCTTGAGAAGTGATCTATTTATTATATGATTCTTTCATGATGAAACATTTTTTTTTTTACTTTACTTAATTTTATTTTTACGAATTTCCTATTCATAATAATAGTTTATGTCATTTATATTTACTTTAGAGGGTAAAGCAGTCTATTACACAAACCAATTATGCGTAGTGGTAATAATGGTGTTGAGTATAAAGCAAAAATTGCATGGCGGCCATTTTATTGTGCACACATTTTATTATTTTGAATGACAAAAGCGATTCCAGCGGCGTTACGGAACCATGTACACTGATTTTTTAACTTGATTTTCCGAAGAGAGAAGGGTATTTTACTATTGGGGACATTATTTTTCAAATACATTTCATCGACTTATTGCACCTCAAAAATGTGCTACTGCCCCTTTAAAAAGGATGAGCATGTCATTAAATAATATCAGAAACTAACAAACATAAACAAGAGTATTTTACCTGTAGAAATTATGTTTGTATACAATATTGATAAGCTACGCTATTCATGTTATTCAAATAATTTAAATTTTATGATTTCAAACCTGTTATCATGATTAACTCTGTTTTTACTTTATTTTTGTTGCAGCCTATCAGGAGAGATATTTCAAACTGAAAGGAAATTTGCTGTTTTATTTCAAAAATAAAGAAAACGTGAGTTTTCGATCTCATTTAGATATCAGCCCATCTTTGCTCATTGTATGAGAGTCAAAACCAAAATATTATTTTAAAAAGTAAAAAAAAGGGACTTATTTTTATTTAATTTACAAATGGTTTACAACAAATAGTAACCCCATATCCTATTTTTAGCTCATCAGGCCTGAAAGGCCCGATGGGCTTATGGCATGGTGTCCGCCGTTCGGCCGGCCGTCTGTCCGTCCGTCCGTCCATCCGCTTTTTCAACTTCTTCTCAAGAAACAATAACTCTAGAGAGGCTAGAGCTGAAATTTTATGTGCAGACTCCTTGGCCAATGGGGATTCTAAATTGTAGATTTCATGACTCCGTGACCTCAAATGGGGTCACAGGGGTCACAACCTTAAAAACCTATTTTCATCTTCTTTTAAGTTCCAAAAGGTCTAGAGAGCTGAAACGTTGTGTGCAGACTCCTTGGCTAATGGGGATTCTAAATTGTAGATCTCGTGACCCCGTGACCTCAAATGGGGTCACAGGGGTCACAACCTTAAAAACCTATTTTCATCTTCTTTTAAGTTCCAAAAGGTCTAGAGAGCTGAAACGTTGTGTGCAGACTCCTTGGCCAATGGGGATTCTAAATTGTAGATTTCATGACTCCGTGACCTCAAATGGGGTCACAGGGGTCACAACCTTAAAAACCTATTTTCATCTTCTTTTAAGTTCCAAAAGGTCTAGAGAGCTGAAACGTTGTGTGCAGACTCCTTGGCCAATGGGGATTCTAAATTGTAGATTTCATGACTCCGTGACCTCAAATGGGGTCACAGGGGTCACAACCTCAAAAACCTATTTTCATCTTCTTTTAAGTTCCAAAAGGTCTAGAGAGCTGAAACGTTGTGTGCAGACTCCTTGGCCAATGGGGATTCTAAATTGTAGATTTCATGACTCCGTGACCTCAAATGGGGTCACAGGGGTCACAACCTTAAAAACCTATTTTCATCTTCTTTTAAGTTCCAAAAGGTTTAGAGAGCTGAAACGTTGTGTGCAGACTCCTTGGCCAATGGGGATTCTAAATTGTAGATTTCATGACTCCGTGACCTCAAATGGGGTCACAGGGGTCACAACCTTAAAAACCTATTTTCATCTTCTTTTAAGTTCCAAAAGGTCTAGAGAGCTGAAACGTTGTGTGCAGACTCCTTGGCCAATGGGGATTCTAAATTGTAGATTTCATGACTCCGTGACCTCAAATGGGGTCACAGGGGTCACAACCTTAAAAACCTATTTTCATCTTCTTTTAAGTTCCAAAAGGTCTAGAGAGCTGAAACGTTGTGTGCAGACTCCTTGGCCAATGGGGATTCTAAATTGTAGATTTCATGACTCCGTGACCTCAAATGGGGTCACAGGGGTCACAACCTTAAAAACCTTTTTTCATCTTCTTTTAAGTTCCAAAAGGTCTAGAGAGCTGAAACGTTGTGTGCAGACTCCTTGGCCAATGGGGATTCTAAATTGTAGATTTCATGACTCCGTGACCTCAAATGGGGTCACAGGGGTCACAACCTTAAAAACCTATTTTCATCTTCTTTTAAGTTCCAAAAGGTCTAGAGAGCTGAAACGTTGTGTGCAGACTCCTTGGCCAATGGGGATTCTAAATTGTAGATTTCATGACTCCGTGACCTCAAATGGGGTCACAGGGGTCACAACCTTAAAAACCTATTTTCATCTTCTTTTAAGTTCCAAAAGGTCTAGAGAGCTGAAACGTTGTGTGCAGACTCCTTGGCCAATGGGGATTTAAAATTGTAGATTTCGTGACACCAAGACCTCAAATGGGGTCACTGGGGTCACAACCTTAAAAACCTATTTTCATCTTCTTCTCCAGATCCAAAAGGTCTGGGGAGCTGTAAAATTGTGTGCAGACTCCTTGGCTAATGGGGATTATAAATTGTAGATTTCGTGACCCTGTGACCTCAAATGGGGTCACAGGGGTCCCAACCTTAAAGCCTATTTTCATCTCCTTCTCCAGTACCAAAAGGTTTATAAAGCTGAAATGTTGTGTACAGACTCATTGGCCAATGGGGATGCTAAATTGTAGATTTGGTGACCCTGTGACTCCAAATAGGGTTACAGGGGTCAGGACCTTAAAAACCTATTTTCATCTTCTTCTCCAGTACCAAAAGGTCTAGAAAGCTGAAATGTTGTGTACAGACGCTTGGCAAATAGGATACTGAATTGTAGAGTTTATGACCCATGACCCCAAATAGGTTCGCAGGGGTCACAAGACTCACAACGCTAGAAACCTATTTTCATCTTTTTCTCCAGTAAGATAAGCTCTTGAACAAGCTGAGAAAATTTATTATAACAATATAACTCCTGTTGAGCTAAAGAGCCCATTGCTCTATTTTTATTATTTTCAGCAAATAATAATGAAAAATGACTTGTAATAATGATCTAATTGCTTTATAGGTTTTTTACTAGCCAAACTAGCCTGATGTTTTGAATGAATGATTCCACTTTATAAGAATGTATTAAATATATGTTATTCCTTTGTTTCACAAACAGAGGACGGAACCGTTGGGTGTGCTGATCCTGGAGAGATGTACAGTGGAACTGGACCTCAAGGATGATGTCAGCAACTCTCTCCTCCTCGGTCAGTCTACAATCTCTCTGTCTAGAGAAAAGTACAGACTTTATTCTCCATCTGTTAGTCCTGTCATTCACTTAGTATCCAGTCTCTGAGTATAGGCTTTTTTCAGACTACCTATCCAGGCATTCTCATATCTCAAACCAGTCTAGGTATTCTCTCAGCCTCCAGTCCCCTAGCCTAGACCCTTCTCAACTTCAAGTCTGCAATTTCCTGTCTATGCCCTCTGTCAGTCTGCAGTTTCCTAGTCGATGCCCTCTATCAGTCTGCAGTTTCCTAGTCTATGTCCTCTGTCAGTCTGCAGTTTCCTAGTCTATGCCCTCTGTCAGTCAGCAGTTTTCTAGTTGATGCCCACTGTCAGTCTGTGGTTTTCTAGTCTATGCCCTCTGTCAGTCTGCAATTTCCTGTCTATGCCCTCTGTCAGTCTGCAATTTCCTAGTCTATGCCCTCTGTCAGTCTGCAGTTTCCTAGTTGATGCCCACTGCCAGTCTGCAGTTTCCTAGTCTATGCCCTCTGTCAGTCTGCAGTTTCCTAGTCTATGTCCTCTGTCAGTCTGCAGTTTCCTAGTCTATGCCCTCTGTCAGTCTGCAGTTTCCTAGTCGATGCCCTCTGTCAGTCTGCAGTTTCCTAGTCTATGCCCTTGGCAGTCTGCAGTTTCCTAGTCTATGCCCTTGTCAGTCTGCAGTTGCCTAGTCTATGCCCTGTCAGTCTGCAGTTTCCTAGTCGATGCCCTCTGTCAGTCTACAATTTCCTGTCTATGCCCTCTGTCAATCTCAAGTTTCCTGTCTATGGATTCTGCCAGTCTTCAGGTGCCCAATTTACTGGTAGGCTTTCCTCAGTCCCCTAACTATTTTCTCCCACCTCTTTACCCTGCTCATATTTCAAAATAATAAACCTGGAGTTGAGCTTATAAAAAAATCACTCAACCTACAATTTATTGCACATTGATAATGTTAATACTTCGCATAAAAACACTCATTGTCAAATTCTTTACAAAATCAAGTGTGAAGTTTCCTTTTCTCTCGATCTCAGTATATTTTCATTTTTAGCTCATCAGGCCTGAAAGGCCCGATGGGCTTATGGCATGGCATGGCGTCCGGCGTCCGTCCCTCCGTCCATCCGTCCGTCCATCCGTCCGTAAACTTTTCGCTTTTTCGACTTCTTCTCCAGAACCAATAACTCCACAGAGCTGAAATTTTATGTGCAGACTCCTTGGCTAATGGGGATTCTAAATTGTAGATTTCGTGACCCCATGACCCCAAATGGGGTCACAGGGGTCACAACCTTAAAAACCTATTTTCATCTTCTTCTCAAGTTCCAAAAGGTCTAGAGAGCTGAAAAGTGGTGTGCAGACTCCTTGGCTAATGGGGATTCTAAATTGTAGATTTCGTGACCCCATGACCCCAAATGGGGTCACAGGGGTCACATCCTAAAAAACCTATTTTCATCTTCTTCTCCAGTTCGAAAAGGTCTAGATAGCTGAAAAGTGGTGTGCAGACTCCTTGGCCAATGGGGATTCTAAATTGTAGATTTCGTGACCCCATGACCCCAAATGGGGTCATAGGGGTCACATCCTTAAAAACCCTATTTTCATCTTCTTCTCCAGTTCCAAAAGGTCTAGAGAGCTGAAATTTTGTGTGCAGACTCCTTGGCTAATGGGGATTCTAAATTGTAGATTTCGTGACCCCATGACACCAAATGGGGTCACAGGGGTCACATCCTTAAAAACCTATTTTCATCTTCTTCTCCAGTTCCAAAAGGTCTAGAGAGCTGAAATGTTGTGTGCAGACTCCTTGGCCAATGTGGATTGTAAATTGTAGAGTTTGTGACCCCATGACCCCAAATGGGGTCACAGGGGTTACATCCTTAAAAACTTTTTTTCATCTTCTTCTCCAGTTCCAAAAGGTTTAGAGAGCTGAAAAGTTGTGTGCAGACTCCTTGGCTAATGGGGATTCTAAATTGTAGATTTCGTGACCCCATGACCCCAAATGGGGTCATAGGGGTCACATCCTTAAAAACCCTATTTTCATCTTCTTCTCCAGTTCCAAAAGGTCTAGAGAGCTGAAATTTTGTGTGCAGACTCCTTGGCTAATGGGGATTCTAAATTGTAGATTTCGTGACCCCATGACACCAAATGGGGTCACAGGGGTCACATCCTTAAAAACCTATTTTCATCTTCTTCTCCAGTTCCAAAAGGTCTAGAGAGCTGAAATGTTGTGTGCAGACTCCTTGGCTAATGGGGATTCTAAATTGTAGATTTCGTGACACCATGACCCCAAATGGGGTCACAGGGGTCACATCCTTAAAAACCTATTTTCATCTTCTTCTCCAGTTCCTAAAGGTCTAGAGAGCTGAAAAGTTGTGTGCAGACTCTTTGGCCAATGGGGATTTTAAATTGTAGATTTTGTGACCCCATGACCCCAAATGGGGTCACAGGGGTCACATCCTTAAAAACCTATTTTCATCTTCTTCTCCAGTTCCAAAAGGTCTAGAGAGCTGAAATGTTGTGTGCAGACTCATTTGTCAATGGGGATTCTTAATTGTAGATTTCATGACCCCGTGACCCCAAATGGGGTCACAGGGGTCACATCCTTAAAAACCTATTTTCATCTTCTTCTCCAGTTCGAAAAGGTCTAGAGAGCTGAAAAGTGGTGTTCAGACTCCTTGGCTAATGGGGATTCTAAATTGTAGATTTCGCATCCTTAAAAACCTATTTTCATCTTCTTCTCCAGTTCCTAAAGGTCTAGAGAGCTGAAAAGTTGTGTGCAGACTCTTTGGCCAATGGGGATTTTAAATTGTAGATTTTGTGACCCTGTGACCCCAATCTAGGTCTTGGGTCATGACCCAAAAACCTATTTTCATCTTCTTCTCCAGTTTATATGTAAAGCTTTAGAGAGGTGAAATGTTGTGTAGAGATTCTTTGGTCAAAGGTGATTCTTAATTGTTGGATTAGTGACCCTGTGACTCCAAATGTGGGTCACAGGGGTCATGATCTAAAATCAATATTATTTTGCTTGTTAACAATATATTACTTGAGATAACTTAGATATTCAACCTTTGATAATAAATCAATAAAACCGTGATGAGCTACAGAGCCCATGGCTCTATTTTTTTATTGTCCCCCGCCCCAACCCGGAACGGGGGACTATGTATTCAGCGGCGTCCGTACGTCCGTCCATACGTCCGTTTGTCACATTTCTTGTTAACGCGATATCTCATGAAGCATTTTATCCAAAGTCTTCAAATTTGGTGTCAGCCTACATTGTGGGAAGACGCAGACACCAGTCGATTTTGGTGACCTTGACCTTATTTTCAAGGTCACCGCGACAGTTTGACCACTTTTAGAACTCTTGGTAACGCGATATATCATGACTGGATGGACAAAAAGTCTTCAAATTTGTTGCAAGTCTACATTTGGGGATGACGCAGACACCAGTCGATTTTGGTGACCTTGACCATATTTTCAAGGTCACCACGACACTTCGACCACTTTATTGTCTCTCGTTAACGTGATATCTCATGACCGGTTAGATATAATGTCTTAATATTTTCTGAACGCCTATATTGGTGGTTTACGTAGACACCAGTCGATTTTGATGACCTTTACCTTATTTTCAAGGTCACCACAATGCTTCAACCACTTTTCAAACTCTTGTTAACGCAATATCTCATGAACCCAAGCACCCAAAGTTGTCAAAGTTGGTGTCAGTCTACATTGGGTGATGACGCAGACACCAATTGATTTTGGTGACCTTGACCTTATTTTCAAGGTGACTAAGACACTTGACCAAATGATGTCTCTAAATAAACTCAATGTTAACGGCGGGGGACATTGCCATGTTAGTGGCAAACACTTGTTTTTTCTGGTTTCCATTGAAACAATTTGAACTTAGTGCATATTGGGTGTAGGGACCTTTTCCGGCCTCTATCTCCAAAACCGTTCAATATTTTTTCACCAAACTTTGTATTTGCTTAGACCTAGTGATAGAGTGGTGAATTTTGCTACTTTGGCTATTCTGATTTTTTTAATATTTTTACTGGTTTCCATGGAAACAATTTAAACTTAGTGCATATTGGGGGTAGGGACCTTTTCCGGCCTCTATCTCCAAAACCGTTCAATATTTTTTCACCAAACTTTGTATTTGCTTAGACCTAGTGATAGAGTGGTGCCTTTTGCTACGTTGGCTATTCTGAATTTTTAGCTCATCAGGCCTGAAAGGCCTGATGGGCTTATGGCATGGGATGGCGTCCGTCCATCCGTCCGTCCGTCCGTAAACTTTTCACTTTTTCGACTTCTTCCCCAGAACCAATGAATCTAGAGATCTGAAATTTTATGTACAGACTCCTTGGTCAATGGGGATTCTAAATTGTAGATTTGGTGATCAAGTGACCCCAAATAAGGGCCTCATAGGCCATAACCTAAAAACCTATTTTCATCTTCTTCTCCAGAATGAAAAGACCTAGAAGACTGAAATGTTGTGTACAGACTCTTTAGCCAATGGAGATTCTAAATTGTAGATTAGGTGACCCTGTGACCCCAAATAAGGGCCTCACAGGCCATTACCTAAAATCCTATTTTCATCTTCTTCTCCAGAATGAAAAGACCTAGAAGAGTGAAATGTTGTGTACAGACTCTTTAGCCAATGGAGATTCTAAATTGTAGATTAGGTGACCCTGTGACCCCAAATAAGGACCTCACAGGCCATTACCTAAAATCCTGTTTTCATCGTTTTCTCCGGAACAAAAAGACCTAGAAGGCTGTAATATTGTATGCAAACTCTTTAGCCAATGGAGATTCTAAATTGTAAATTTGGTGACCCTGTGACCCCAAATATGGGCCACAGCCTAAAAAAAACCCTTTGAAAATGAATTTTGAACTGATATTTTATGACACTTCACTCACTATGTCGACTTGCGATAACCATCTACATTGTGGACATGTTTGTCAAATTGATGTAATCAATGTGAAATGAGAACTATTGAATAGCCTATGAACTGAAAATTGTGACAAGCGACAAAGGATTAAATTGAAGAGGAGTGAAGAATTCTTTTATTTTAGATGATATATGTGAACTGCATATGACTGGTTATGAAATGATAAGATAAGATTATTTTCATCTTTTTATCCAGAACTAAAAGACCTAGAAGGCTGTCATGTTGTGTAAAGAGTCTTTAGCCAATGGAGATTCTAAACTGTAGATTTGGTAACCCTGTTGCCCCAAATAAGGACCTCACAGGCCATTACCTAAAATCCTGTTTTCATCGTTTTCTCCGGAACAAAAAGACTTAGAAGGCTGAAATTTTGTAGGCAAACTCTTTAGCCAATGGGGATTCTAACTTGTAAATTTGGTGACCCTGTGACCCCAAATATGGGCCACAGCCTAAAAAAACCCTTTGAAAATGAATTTTGTACTGATATTTTATGACACTTCACTCACTATGTCGACTTGAGATAACCATCTACATTGTGGACATGTTTGTCAAATTGATGTAATCAATGTGAAATGAGAACTATTGAATAGCCTATGAACTGAAAATTGTGACAAGCGACAAAGGATTAAATTGAAGAGGAGTGAAGAATTCTTTTATTTTAGATGATATATGTGAACTGCATATGACTGGTTATGAAATGATAAGATAAGATTATTTTCATCTTTTTATCCAGAACTAAAAGACCTAGAAGGCTGTCATGTTGTGTAAAGAGTCTTTAGCCAATGGAGATTCTAAACTGTAGATTTGGTAACCCTGTGACCCCAAATAAGGGCCTCACAGGCCATTACCTAAAATCCTATTTTCATCTTCTTCTCCAGAATGAAAAGACCTAGAAAAGTGAAATGTTGTGTACAGACTCTTTAGCCAATGGAGATTCTAAATTGTAGATTAGGTGACCCTGTGGCCCCAAATAAGGACCTCACAGGCCATTACCTAAAATCCTGTTTTCATCTTTTTCTCCAGAACAAAAAGACTTAGAAGGCTGACATTTTGAACTATTGAATAGCCTATGAACTGAAAATTGTGGATATTATAAAAAGAAAGGCCCTCACAGTTCAAAACATAAAAACTATTTTCATCTTTTTCTCCAGAACAAACTAGAAGGAATATTGCGTTCAGAATGTTTAGATGTTTGGATGAAAAGGCTTAGAACCATTAAAATTGTGCAGAGATTATTTAGCCAAGGGGATTCTAAATTGTACTATGTACCATGGGATTCATCACATTCCCTGTTCTCTCTAAGCCTTATACAGTTAGATCACTGCTGCCAGTGTTTAGTGCAAGCCAGAGTCTATTACATAATTTGGCGGTAAACCACAAAAAACACAGCTGGCCAAGGGGTCAGAATATTGCATAATCTCGTGTGTGGTGACCTTGCTGAGTGCTCTCTCTCAATTTCAAGACTGTGTCAGGGTTAGGGATTGTGCTTTATATTGAGACAATCATCATCATCAAACAAAATAAACCCTGATGAGCTACAGAGCCCATGGCTCTATTTTTGAAGCAACATTTTCCCTTAGCTCAGACCTTCTTCTGAGGTTTGGTCTCGATGCCCGATATGAATCCAAAGTGGAAACACATTAAACTTGATAATTAATTCTGCGTTAAATCACACAATCATGTTAAAAATTCTTCCAAATCAAAAGTAATAATGTTTTGCAAGTAATCCACGTCATCTTTATACTATCTTGACTGCAGTGTACGAGGGGGAGGAGCACCCGTATTACTTTGCCTGCTCCTCGGAAGAGGAGCGCGACAGCTGGATCCAAGCTCTGCACATCGCTAGTTACGAGTGTCTCAACATGCAGCTGCAAAGTCTCCGAGAACAGCTGCAGGCTAAGACTGGCAGAGATCCGATACAGCTGCCCTCCAACCAGAACGCTAGTCTTGACTTGGAAGCACAAGGCGGTGAGTGAATTCCCTCAAACAGCAATTTTGTCAAGGGAGCTAACTCATGATAATGTAAACATCCAAATCATATTTTCACACCCAGAAACTGGAATTTATTTGTCTGAATAGCATCTTCCAAAATCTACACACAGTCAATAGTTCTTCTAGTTATCCCCCGTCAAAACGAAGTTGGCGGGGGATATAGAAATAAGCTCCGTCCGTCCGTCCGTCTGTGCGTCCGGGCTTTTCCATTCCGGCCTCAAACTTCAAAACTATTCAATATATTTTGCTGAAACTTTGTACAGGTATCAACCAAGTAGTCTAGATGTGCCTTTTGTTATATAGAAATTTGAGAATATTTTTTTACGAATGCAAACAGTCTGGACTTAGAACCAAGAAGAGGGAAAACTATATTCCGGCCTCAAACTTCAAAACTATTCAATATATTTTGCTTACGGTAAACATTGTACAGGTATCAACCAAGTAGTCTAGATGTGCCTTTTGCTATATAGAAAGTAAATGCATTATATATTCAAAATGCATAAATATATTCAAAATTCCTACATGGCGGGTGATATG
The DNA here is from genome assembly GCA_936450465.1 of Gibbula magus. Lineage (NCBI taxonomy): Eukaryota > Metazoa > Mollusca > Gastropoda > Trochida > Trochidae > Gibbula > Gibbula magus. Next base: position 37,880,520 of record OW388294.1, on the reverse strand, counting down.
GCTGACTCTGTCTGCTTGTTAAACTTGTATTCCATCATCGGCCTTTATCGACGCACACCTTAGTATAGTATGAACAGGTATAGTTATATGGTGGACTTTATCGTCAGTAGACTTCAGAAGTCAACCATGATCACTACTTCGGCTTTATATTGACTGGACTTGTGTGAATTATGCAATTTTGAAGATTCTTTGAAGAAGGGATGAAGGGGTATGTTATCCGTATCTGCTTCTACCTTTCTTTTTATATATCCTATTTAAATTCTTTTTTTCAGAAGGTTTTGAAGAGTCTGTGTTAGAGGTATCACTGGGTAAGTGTATCTTTTAAAAAAATTTAAACTCAGTCATTTATGATGTCTTATCAATACTTTATATTTAATTCATAACTGACTTTTATTATACCCCCGCTACGACGTAGTCTGGGGTATATTGCGGTTAGCACGTCTGTTCTTGCTTCCGTCTGGAATGTTTTGTTCCGGTCATAACTCTGACACTAGTAATTCAAATTTTACGTAACTTGATATTTAAAATCACATGATGTGTACATCTGTCTTTTGTTAGTTTAATACCCTCATTTGCATAATTTATGCAAATTTTCTCCATTTTTCAACTTCGCCATTCACACTTTTTGTTCCGGTCATAACTCAGACTCTAGTTGTTCAAATTTTACGAAACTTGATATTTAAAATCACCATGATGTGTACATCTGTCTTTTGTATGTTTAATACCCTCATTTGCATAATTTATGCAAATTTTCTGGGTTTTTTTTATTTGCCATTCATACTTTTTGTTCCGCTAATAATTCAGACACTAATTGTTCAATGGTTACATAACTTGAAACATATGCATGATCACTATGATGTGTATATCTGCCCTTTGTATGTTTCATACCCTCATTTGCATAATTTATGCAATTTTGTCAGTATTTCAACTTCGTCTTTCACACGCTTTGTTCCACTCATAACTCAACACTATTTGTTCAATTATTTCGAAACTTGGTACATATAATCACTATGTGTACATCTGCTTATTATATATCCTCATTTGCATAATTTATGCAAGTTTTCTCCTTTTTTCAACTTTTATTTCTAAAGCACTCTTACAAGTGTATTTTTGGACATAGTTACTATGAAAACACACATACTCTGCTTTCATAGTACCGCTGTGGTTTGTTCATACAGAAGACTAAACATTGATGTCTGTCTGCTATTTTGAAACTTTTCTTCTTTGTTAAAAGCGGGGTATATATGTGAACTTTGGTCACTAATTCTCTTGTTTTAGTAGTAGTAAATATGTAAATTTACTATATTGGGGATGATATTGTATTAAATGTAAATTTGCTCTAATACCCTGTTCACATGCACTAAATTTACTCCTATGAGCAAATTTGGTCATAAGTAAATATACTCATGTGAGTAAAAGCAAAATTACTAAGCGTTCGCATGACATTGACAACAAGGGGGAGTATTTCATTATTTTATGTTGCTCAAACATAAAATTAACTTAAAACCTGACGAAAAATAGAGCCATGGGCTCAGTAGCTCATCAGGATTTATATTGTTTGATATTGAAGACTGAAATAGATTGTTCTCAATATGATTTATACACTCAGACTCTGAAAAAGTGTTTATTCTGAAAATGTTACCATTTTATTGAATATTGAAAAAGAGACTGCAAGAAATGGGATTTTCGGAAAGAAGCTCCTTTTCAATATAATTTCAATATTTTTACTTAGAGTCTAAGTAACATAATTCATAATCCCTAGCCCTGAAAAGATTCTGTCTTAAAACATTTCAGTGTATAACAAAAACATGACCAATTTACTCCTGTCAACAAATTTGCTCATGAGTAAAAATACTTTTGCACGACCCCTTGACTAGGTGCAAATTTGCTCATTGAAAATTTAGCCGATTTTAATTCTATTTAGAAGTCACCTTCAATGTCTATTGTTGCAAAGCCACGCTAATAAAGCCCTGTTTATACAGCGAGCGTTTGCATATGAGTAAAGCAGTACACATGTGCAAATTTGCTCATATGAGCAAACTTCGCCATTTGGACGCATTTGCACATATGTATATTTTACTGCCATAAGCAAATATTTCACTACCGTAAGCAAATATGCACCTAGTCAGGGGCAGGTGCAATTTTTTACTACCGTGACTAAATATAGTATTTTCACTTTTCTAGTAAAAGTTCGTCGTATACAGACATAGTGACTTCACACAGGTTGAGAAAATATATTAGATAACTTTAGAAACTCTTATTATTGTTTTTCAAATTCTATATATATAGCATTATCTCCGTCTTGCACGTGATGACCTTCGAAATCCATCTGACTATCCGATTTTCATTATATAATTAGGGCAAAATAGTCAAAACAATGTTGACAGATATAAATTAATGTCATTTATTTAGTTTACATCTAATAAATATTAATTGGTATGTTTTAGGAATTCTCTATTGATATATTAAAATAGTTGGAAGCCCATTTGCATAGGCAGACATTAAACACATATGAACGCATAGCAAATTTACTTTTACTCACGTGAGTATATTACTACCATATGTGCAAAGTTCGCCCTATAAACAGGGCTTTAGTTGAGTAATTGCGTTCGCATGTACTAAATACTCATGTGAGTATATTTACATACGTGAGTAAATAATAAATATATTCAAGTGAGTAAATATGTCACCTGCCTTTTGTGTAGAGCATTTCATGTCCTGAGCCCATTCAAGATAAATATATTAAGACGAGGCAAGACAGAGGTTAAATTACTGTACATATATCATCTCATTTAATTTAAGGTATTAAAGAGACAGTTTTATCTATGTAATTGCATTTTGCGAAATGAAAAAATAAGTCGTTATTATATTTCATACACAGATCATCGCTATAAGAATTTGATTTGTTCCAGCTTGTACAGATTTACCAACGGACAGCAGCGGTCAGCCTCCTAACCCGCTAGTGGTCATCCACACAATGATCCCTCCCACACAACAACTGTGGGTCAAACATAACCACACTGAGATAGTCGAGGTGAGAAATACATGAAAACTTGGTGTAAAAAATATGGCTTTAAACTAACAAAGAGTTAAAAAATTACTTGGTTTTGTTTCATGCCAAAATATGATATACGAGTTCAAATAATTTGATTTTCTAATGCGTCACCAAAAAATAATCACAATTATTTGTTTTCAATTAAAATTTAGCAATACATGTGCAGAAGTCAAAATCAAATGTTCCAATTATATGATACTTGGTTTATGACCTATTAAACACTACCAACCCAAATCTTACGAGTTACAAAATTATAGTGTTCACTTTTAAATTGTCATTTTACTCTGCATATAACATCTGGGAAATTAAATTCAATGTAGATGAATGATATGCAGTGTAATTGTACTTATTACTCATTGTAATTTATTTTTATCGAATTTAACTAAAAACTTTTTATCAATGTGAATTTATTTTCCTGTTTATTTTGATAGTAATTCTTCAAAAATATTTTTCTTCTCAACATAATTTCATCAAATATGTAAATATGAAACTAATGTGTGGTAATTGTGAGAAATTTCCTTGATTTCTATCAAGAAGCATTGTGTTATTTAGTTTCACTTTCCTTAAGTATTGTTGACACTTTGTTTGCTTAAAACACAATACTTCCTGGTATGATTTAATTCACAACAACACAGCAGTCTGGTGGCATATATAGTGCAGTGATGAGATTTGGATCAACGTCTGGGTTCGCATCTTATGGCTTGGATCCTTGATCTTCATAATGTGGTAAAATTTGGGTGCAATGCTGCATTATATTATAGTGCATTACCTGCCACGGTTTTCTTGTTTCACACTGCAGGTTTCACCACAATACTGTTATTTTACCTCCTATCACCTCAATTTGCTGCACCTCACCTCATATCACTTCACCTCATATAATCTCATCTCACCTCATCTCACTTTACGTCGCTGTAGATCACCTCACCACACCCAACCTCATCTCATTGTATCACCTTGTTTCACCTCACCTCACCTTGTTTCACCTCACCTTGTTTCACCTCACCTTGTTTCACCTCACCTCACCTCACCTCACCTCACCTCACCCAACCTCATTTCACTATATCACCTTGTTTCACTTTGTTTCACCTTGTTTCACCTCTCCTCACCTCACCTCACCTCACCTCACCTCACCTCACCTCACCTCACCTCACCTCACCTCACCTCACCTCACCTCACCTCACCTCACCCCACCCCACCCATCCCCACCCCTCCGCACCTCACCCCATCTCAACTCTGCTCAAGTCCCCTTACCACCCCACCCCCCTCACCTCACTTCACCTCACCCCACCCCCCTCACCTCACCTCACCTCACCTCACCTCACCTCACCTCACCTCACCTCACCTCACCTCACCTCACCTCACCTCACCTCACCCCACCCCACCCCATCTCAACTCTGCTCAAGTCCCCTTACCACTTACCTCATTTTTTCGGCAGAAATATTTTGGCTCTTGTTAAAGCATCAGAAAAACTGGTCACTTGATCATTTTCCAGCTTTAGAAAAAGTTAAATATTTCCTGTTTTGTTTTCAGAAAAGCTATGCTCCACAATTTCTTCGAACGATTGGGTTTGGAGACAGCGATGGACTAGTGACCGGGACGAGGGTCCGACTGACTGTCTATCATGTTGTGGAGAGAATGACTGGGACTGTAAGATAGAACTTTTATTCTATCAATATTTTGTGTACATTTCCCATCTCCATATGAGTTAGATTCCTTCATACAATCTGTTGATGATTAGATTATGTTTTAGCTCATTGAATTCTTTTCTTTGAGGTGTAAGGTTATTTTAATATTTGAAGCTGATACAGGGGAGTTTTAAAAGAAGTCGTTGGAGTATATATCAATATATATATAATGTTTGTCAATCCTCTTTCAGAAAAAGATAAACATATTTGAGAAATGAAGCATCTTTCATCATACATCGTTTTTAAAAAATCAATTTATTGCCATATCTTTATGACATTTTGTTTCATCTACAATTCTCAAAAGATTGTTTTAATTCCAGATGTCCCAGTTGGGCCAAGCAGTGTTTTCTCTACAAGATGTCCTCATGTCATCAGATATGAGTCTAACCCTCAACATTCAGTAAGAATCTTCGATTATCATAATATTCAGATATGAATTATGAAATTAAACCTTTATGACATAACATTATGACATGACATAATCTTGTCTGTGCTTGTCCCAAGAATATTTGTAAAAATTTCAGTTTTGTCAAAGTGATTGTAATCTTCACACTTTAAATTGTGTCATTTTGAATATTGCAAAAAAACACCTTCATTTGTGTGTGACATTGTATAAGGTATCTGATAAATATTTTGAAAATTATTTGAGTGATATTTTAATAGTTTAACAACATTATTGTCTAGAAGTTAGGAGTCGATCTGTTGCTAAAAAAAAGAATGTATAAAATCATGAGAGCACATGATATTGGGAATCTAGTTCTGCAACGCAGTACTTACAATGGATGCATATACCATTGAGTCTACAGTCTATTGTCTATTGCTGTTCGCTGCTTTCGTTTTGCATTACCTAGGGGAACAGTCTGATTAAAATCGACCTTGTTCCGAGGAATAAAATTTGCAAAATTATGCATCTATCGGGATACGAACAGGTTCTGTAGATTCCTCTCCACAAGGTCTGAAAACACCCTGTATAGGCGAATGTTCCAAGCCAGTTTAGCACAGCCAAAGCCCAGTTAAATAGCTGACCAATAACAATGTAGTATTTAAACGGTCACTGTTTTGAAAGCATTCTGAACAGACCAAAGGATAGCTGTTTGGAATTATCTGCCCCTAGGGTCTCGCACCGAAAGCATTTGTTGGGCGTCTTTTGATTGGCTACCTGAATTGCGCTCGAACATGTCTACGGACTGTTATCAACCTTTTGGCGTGGAATCTATGACCGATATGAGTTCGTATCCCGGTAGAGGCACTATTTTTTATTCCACGGAAAACCGTCAAGTTTTAATCAAACTGCCTAGAGGAATTGCATGTGCTTCATGTCTCAACGTTTGCAAAGACGCAAGGTCATTTGACAAATATTGAGGGTTAAGCAAGAAGTAGAAGTCAAGTAATTGTTGCAGTAGTAATAGAGATGAGTGGTGTACATGATGCAATATGTGCCCTTGATGCATAAATGTGCGACTTAAGAAAATGACACAATCACTTTAATTCATCAACAATTTTATTCTTTGACTTCTGTCTTTACAATATCTTCATTCATTATCTTAAAAGGATATGCTGAGAAGGTGACTTTCTGTCTAATCTGGCTTTGTTGCTATTTATGCATTTGTTGTTAACATGCTTATAGTATTATACATGGATTAGTTATATTAAAGGAGCTTAACCCTTACGTTGCGTATATATATTTTACCCTTTTTAGCCCCTGTGGCGGAATTTACAGGCTCGCAGCTCGCAGCAGTAGTTTGAGCTTAGGCACTAACGAGCTCTGCTGGCGGAATTTCCAGGCGGCGATTCCGGTACCGTTTTTACGAAATATACCGCATCTACATGGCGAATACGGGCTATATACGGGCGTTGAATACAAATTCAAGTCGCGGCACCCGTACACAAATGGTTGCTTTATACCCGCATCTTCGAATTATTTTTTTACGATTTTTCTTTACTTTTCTATTACTTTGTAAAGATTGTCTTTAATTCGGGCCTTATAACATCATGAATTTGGAGCGCGCTACTGAAATTTTTATATGGACTTGAAGACCAGATGTTTGTCTTTACAATGATATAAAAAATATTAGAATGCGACCTATGGTTATAATTCTATTGTCATCTAAAGTTTGTCTTTATTTCCAGCTTCATGAAATCAAAACTCCTGAGCGCGCATATTGCGAAATTTATATGTGCTTGTAGATAGTTTATTCCTCTTTACAATGACATACAAATTATTAGAATACGACTTATGGTTCAGAAAATATAACCAACCAAAGGAGAGTGACGCTACCCCGACAGTACCACGTGAATGGTCCCGACGCGCACCAATTTACTGGCACTGCTTGGTCCCCCCGGGACTGTGCTAATTACAGTACCGTTACCTCCTCGAGACCTCCTCGAGACCTCCTCCAGGGTGCCAGAGCCGAGCGCGCGTGGAACTAATGGGTACTAATGAGCACAGCATACACTAATCACCGCGGCGAACACAATACATGTTGCGCGGTGTAAAGTTTGTCTTTATTTCCAGCTTTATAAAATCGTAAATTATGTCGCGCGCATGCGAAACACGTATGTACTTGAAGACAATTTATTCCTCTTTACAATGATATAAAAATTATTGGAATACGTCAAATGGTTCGCAATATATGAAGAGCGTAAGGAAGGCACCCCCAGTACTTAGAAAATTCATTTTTGAAAAACTAACTTTTTGCGACATCTGGCGCATCATTTGCCGCATGTTTATTTTTCGCTGCGCATATACATATGATACATGGAATTGAAGACAATTTATTGCTCTTTACGATGATGTAAAAAGAAAAAAAATGCGCAACTTCGTTCGGAAGCTATAGCGTGCCAAATGAAGGTACCCTCGGTACTTTGAGGCAACTTTTTGACTATCGCGCATATCGGGGCACGTGCCGCAACTTTAGTTTTTCGTGCGCATGTATAAATTTTATATTGAATCAAAGCCGAATCTTTCCTCTTTACCCCATGTAAGTTTTATGAAAATCGGCCACCCGGTTCAGCATTTATGGGTGTTTTTTTATGATGCGGTTCTGGCTGAACTTCCAATGAAAGCTCGCATTCACTTTCTCTGTCTCTTTGATAAAATAAAGAATATTTTATTTGCAATGACATGTATTACAATGAAATTACAATGCATTTATGTACAAATATACACAATATTTACCTGCGGTTGTGCGCAGAACAGCTTTAGGGACCTAACAAGGTATGTATATAATGTGTATATACTAGTCCACACTTCGGCTCTCTTTACTTTCAATTTTCTTCTTCTTCATTCCCTTCTTCATTTCTTTCTTTTTCCGTGGCAGTGATGTAAGCCCTGGAATAGTCAGTGGCGGTGTGGTACAGTTTGAAGCATGGTGCGGCGCACAGAGAAACATTACAATCTGTACATTCATAAGAAGACTCTCTGCCTACTCGTTTTTTCTTCCTTGCTGGCCCATTGCCTTCTTCAATCTGTTTTGCGAGGACGGCGCGTTTTGCCTTAGAGCATACCACACACATCCTTGTGACGTTTTTCTTCCTTCCGACAGGCTCAATCTTCGTCGGAAAGTGACGTCCATGAAGACGAGTGACACTCTCGTCGCTCGTGCTCGGCCGACCACGGGGACGTCTGCAAAGTGATGGAACTTGTTCCTTGTCCGCAAATGTTACTATATGTTGCGCCAAAGCCTTCCTGTATTCCCGACTTGTTTTTAGAGGTTTATCTTTGCTATATTCTTTATAAACGATGTAAGAGTTCAACATGGCAACGTTGAGAACGTGAAACCAAACCCGTTTCCACCACTTCAGGGTCTTCACTCGGAACGGCGTGTACGACAACATCTGGTCGGCCCGATCAACACCTCCCATGTACTTGTTGTACGTTGTTACAATGCGCGGCTTGAGAACTGGTTCCCCTGTTGCCCGGTTCTTCTTCCCTGTTTGTTCAAGTTGTGTATCTTCAACAGTAGACATGAGAAGCACTGATTTTCTATCTTCGTAGCGAAGAACGAGTAGGCCATGGTTGTGAGAAACTGTCATGTCCCCTTGCTTGGCTTTCTTTTTAGGTTTCTTGACTGAATCAGGAAGTCCCTTTCGATTGGCTCTCAACGTCCCCGTGGCACCTATTCCCCGCTCCCACAAATTTATGTACAGATTTGTGGACGAATAGTAGTTGTCCATAAAGATGTGATGCCCCTGTCCAACGTAGTCGTTCACCAAGTCCATGACTACATCATAAGTTTTGCCACCTTCAGAAACCGGTTCATTCGTTTTTCCAGTGTAGAGTTTGAACTTGCAAACGTATCCGTTGTGCGAGTCACACAACATGAAAGCCTTTATCCCATACTTCTTAGGCTTGTCGGGAAGATAAACTTTGAAAGATAAGTTACCTTTCCAGGGCACCATGCCCTCGTCGACTGAAATGTTTTGATGCGGTTTATACACTCTTGAAAAACGGTGAACTATCCGGTTATACAAGTGTCCCAGTTTATTTATTGGTGAAAAGCACGGGGTGTTACGGCCCGGCATCCTCCTGTTGTCAGCCAAGTGTAGGTAGGTTATAAGAAGCCAAAACCTGTCTCGGGGCATGCACTTGGCGAAGAAAGGCGTTGAGGTAACATCACTTGTTGACCAGTAATCAGCAAAGTTTCTCTGCACAACCAATGACATGGCAATTGTCATGGCTACAAATACCTTCATCTCTTCTGCATTAGTGTCTTGCCACTGTTGCATTCTTGAACGGGGTCTTAGAATTTTGTCCTCCATTGCTTGTTTGAAATATCTATTGGTTTCCGTTGCCATATCCTCATAGTCATCATTATGTATAAACAAATTGAAAAAGTCAATAGGTTCAGGGTTCTCAGGAAGTTCTATGAACTGGCGCAACCCAGTTTGACCAGTGAAAGGCAAGTTTACACGTGGCCGCGGACCATCCACCCACTCATCAAACGTCTGTGAATTATCATGATTATATTGTGGTATTTCGGCAAACTCCTCCTCAAAACCACTAAAGTCTTCTTCGGTGGAATTACCGGCGGCTAGAATCTTTCTGGCAATCTCTGTCTCTATATCACTCAGAGCATCTGTGTCACCATGTTCACTATCTATTACAGTGTCCCGATCATATGCATCATCACTGTCTAAACCACTGCTACCATCACTGTCAGTTGACTCCATATCAGAGGCTTCATCAGCATGGATCTCGTTGATGAAGTCGTCGTCGCTTGTAACGGCTTCAAAGCTGCGTGTCCTAGTATGCAACGTCCTAGGCCGTCGCAGGGCCTTGCGTCCACGTCCGCGCAGCATTCTGCTTCAAACTGTAAATGATTGAAAATGCGTTAGATGTATGCAACCTATAACATGTGATTAGAGACAATAAACATACAGAGATAATGAATGTGAGCTTCATGGACGTTCATTTGCCAGTTTCAGAACCTCCCGGCGCATCTAGGACGACTGCGCCGCAAGCGCCGACGGCTTCTGACATCGCGCCGATTTTTCCGACGCATATGTCAAACGGACCATTTTCTGATTTCCTCGGCGACGTGTAGCACCGGGCGCGAGGCCCGGAAAATAAACTACTATGTCAGGGAAGCTCGGGTTGTCAGTTGCCGAATGACTTCTCTTTTCGAGAAGCAGAGCATCCAAGGAGCGGTCTCTCGAGGCGGAGCCCGGACCCATGAGAGCATACTCCCATGCTCTCCGGGAATTCCCGTCCCCGTCTTCCGCGGCGGACCCCGGATTCAATCGCGGGACAGGTTTCCCATGTTCTCTTTTGAGAACGAGAGACTCCGAGGAACAATCCTATGGGACGAACCCCGGATTCTATTGGGAATGGGTTCCCATGCCCTCTCGACATATATAGCAGAAACCTTCATACCTCGGAATGACACGAACCTTTATTTCAAAGTAGAAACAAAAAAATAATTTGCACAAAAAGTTTGGGGGGTGGCGACCAAAAGCGGGGGGGTCCGCGCACCCCCCGGTAGATATTTATACTTGTGGGTCGGTCCCGAAGATGACGGACCACGCCCATGTTCATGGGAATTTTTTCTCATTATGTCATGGCGAATCCCGTCGGAAATTCCCCTGCTCACGAAAAAACTAATACCTAAAAAAGTAATTGTGATACAAAAGAACTTTGGTAATAAAAGTGGTGAGGAATCAAATTCTCCATCTGCTCAGTTCAGTCCGCTACACATATAAATAATTCTTCAAATCTTATTGAATGAAACGTCTTTTATTCAATAATGTAAAAGATAAAATAATAAATTCAATTCAAATGGTTTGGAAAGGTGCGCCCTCGCATTTGAATTTTAGAAATAAAAACCTTTCGCAAATGGCATCAGTAACAAAAATGTTCACGCATTTTTAGAAACTCCGAAAAGTGAAATATTTTCCTGAGAAAATATTCCCACGAAAAGGCTTTTCCCCGAGAAGCGGGTCCCGTACTCAAATATATTTTCGTTTTTATGTAATATTTTTTTTTCCAAAACTGGAAACAAAATTCCGCCATGACAGTTGTTCATCGTTTATAAAGCTCTATATTTGCGTATCAAAAGAACAGTATTTTAGTTATATCTTATCATACTTCTTCACTTTTGCGTACATCAATATTGCGGCGCTTCGCGCATGCATAGTTCTTCTCAAAAACATGCGCATTATATCTGGAATTAAAGACAATGTTTTTCTCTTTACAATGATGTAAAAATTATAAAAATCGGACTTGCGGTTCAAAAGTTATGAAGTGCGAAAATTATACCTTTTGGCGCGGCGCATTGCGCATGCAGAGTTCTTCCCGAAAACATGCGCATTATACATGGAATTGAAGACAATGTTTTTCTCTTTACAATGATGTAAAAATTATAAAAATCGGACTTGCGGTTCACAAGTTATAAAGCCCGTAATGATGGTATATGCTAAGAGCGCCACTTATTCAAAGCCGAATATCACCTTCTGCGCGACACCTGGCGCATCAAAAGTTATTGCCGAAAATACACGTATTTTATATGGAATTGAAGACAATTCTTTTATCTATATACTGATAAAAAAATTATGAAAATATCCCAAGTAGTTTCTTAGAAATAGAGCGCCGAGGCATGTTGGGGTAAATGCGCCACATGTATCAAAATTCAAAAGTGCGAAAGTCGGCTATCTCTGTGCGATTGCTGTATTTTCAGTTATGTTAGCGCAATTGCGATTTTTATATGGGAATAAAGGCCATTCTTTCCTCTTTATTTTGGTATAAAAAAAATGAAAACAACCAATTGGTTCATATGATACGAAGTGCGAGAGAAAGGTAGCTTATCGCAATATCTTCCCGTAATTAGAAGCTATCTGCCCATGTGGCGAGATGCGAGACAGATAAGCATAGGCTATCTGCCCATGTGGCGGGATGCGAGACAGATAAGCCTGTACGGGCCTATCTCACCCCGGGGCAGTGCAGACACTTAGGTGCTAATTAGCCGCCGGGCAGTGTAGCCATCGGAGCGAAGCAGGACAAAATTGGCCTTTTGTAAAGCTAATTATCGATGCGTTACGGGTCAACAATGCACACGCAAATTGGTGTGAATTTTGCTGGACGTTCTGACCAGACACTGAAGAAAGTTTTATTCTCATTGCGGGCTGCGAGGCATAAATACAGCCATTCTCATGCAGCGAGTCGCGGAAACAATCGACTCGGGACCCGGTATGGAGGCTAGCCCAGTACATAGACAGGCGTGAATTCTTCTAAGTAAGCGATCCGGGATCCGTACTGGAGTACCTACGAATCGCTTATAGCCCGCCCGGATAATTCCGGGACCCGCATGTTAAGGGTTAAAGGCGCTGTAGCATGTTTTTTTGCTCAAATAAGAAGATGAAATGTATTTGAAAAATAATGTCAACAATAGTAAAACACCCTTCTCTCTTCGGAAAATCAAGTTACAAATGAGTGTACATGGTTCCATAAAGCCATGGGAATCGTTTTTGTCATTCGAAATAATAAAATGTGTTCACAATAAAATGGCCACCATGCAATTTTTGCTTTATATGCAACACCGTTATTACCACTACGGATAATTGGTTTGTGTAATAAGACGTTTTACCCTCTAAAATAAATATAAATGACATAAACTATCATTATAAATGAGAAATTTGCAAAAATAAAATTTGCAAAAAAACGTGCTACAGCGCCTTTAAACGTATAATGGAAATTAAATCATTCTCAATGTTGATAAATACCTTGAAAAAGAGATTGACTATATTTTATCAGTATATTAAATGTTTGAATTGTATCAATATGATCAACACATTCATAAACAAATTGGTTATTTGGCATCCAAATATACAATGTTTTAATTGTATAATTAATTTTTTGCAGAGCGAATGATATGAGAGAGAGTGGCAAAATCAAAGTAATGGCCTGGATAAATGATGATAATACTTCTCTTGTTGATATACAGAGGGAAATGGTGAGTTTTTTCTTCAATAGGCGAAAAGGAAATTTTTTTTAAGGAATCGCCTACCCTTAATATGACAGTTTGAGGAAAATTCTACTCAGAATCGAAGTCAATAAAAAATGTTGTCAAAATTCCCAATGAAATAAAATTCACCCTTATTTATGATTTTAATCTTCAAGTGCCTGTTATGCTTACCTGAATGATATATTAACTCAGGTAAATTTTCATTTCCAGTAAGTTGAAATTGTTTATTCCTCACATATTCATGGTTTAAACGTATTTTTATTTCATAAACATGAAAATAGGATTGGCGAACAAGCCAAAGGCTTATTTCAAGTATTCAAGTACTCAGTATTCATATTTCCAACAACGATCTGTATAACAAGTAATAGGTTAATTTATATTATATGTGACATTATTAGCAAATAAAGGATGCGATTACATGATATGTATAATTTAATTTAGACTGTTTTATATTAACTACAAAGTGCTGAAAGCAAAAAGGCCTGTGTCTTCTCCATAGTTTAAGAATTTGTGTTTATTGTTGGAAAATGTTTAACAAAATAGAATCCCTTGAAAGCTGGAAACGTGCTTGATTAAGTTTTTATTTTCATTTTCAATGTTTCATTTTAATGATATCTAACAGTTTAGTTAACTTTGTTGTTCTGCTGTTTGAGCTATTCAACAGAAAAGTGACTTTATGGAAATAAATTACTAACAAAATATTTCTACCCAATAAACATTGATAACTGCTAATGATTATCCTTTTACTGTTAAACTTCTTATTCCTGTAATGCTTCCTTTAGTCTTCATTGCATGAAGTACTAATATTTCTCACTGTCATGTCAGACAAGGGAAAGAATTGTGGTAAGTTTCATTTTCTTACATCATAGATGTGATATTTTCAGCAAAACTTGAATCAATTCATATCATTTTACTTTGTGTAGGATTTGCACGATTGTTTTTTTTATTAATGTGATAGTAAAAATTTGCTATTTTTTTAGTGAAGGGATTTTTGCTTTAAATTCTCTTTTAATCCCAACTTTACTTTAAATTCTCTGAAGAATCTCTTGCTGATTTATTGTCACTTGTTTGCATGTCAAATTAAATCAACACCTTCACAATACAAATTAATTTTCACAAAAGTCACAGACCAATCACTTGATTCATATCAACTTTGGTTCATAACCCACCTTTGGAGTTATTATCTGTCAACCTAATTTTTTAGATCATTGAATTATTTAATCTCAAATTTTATTTCTGAACAAATAAACCTTAGGTTACATTATTTGACAATTTGGAGAATTATTTCTAACTTTATTTTATCAAGTTTAACGATCATTATTACAAGTTTGGGTTTGTTTTTATAATTTCATGTTTGGTGTTGTTTAATTGATCTAGTCAAACGTGTTGCTTCAGCTTGCAACTTATGTATTTAATAAGGTCAAATATGGAGGGAAATGCTAAAAGCTTAAGTGTAACTGTAATAATTATCAGTTGAAGACAAGAAAGTAATATTGGAAGTAAGTTATCATTCAAAACAATTAATGAATAGTGAAAAAAGTTGTTTGAGAAAAACTTGTTGCTCAGTCTTCTTTGAACTTTTCATCATAACCAATGGCTTTGCTAAGAAGCAGTTCTGGTTTAAAATTCAAATTCATCTTATTTTAATTCACTGTCAAGACTTCATCATTCACAATGTCCAAATGTTTTATACAGATGTATGGAACTACGGTCTGATCCAAAAATTTTCTGATTTTAGTAAAATGTCTAAAACACTTGTACATATGTAATTGTCTCCCTTTTCTTCTTAATAAGCGTTAGTTATACAGGAGTTTGCACATTAGTATCAGTACACGTAAAGCACATCTTCCGTTACTCTGAGGTTCAGTGTAAATCAGTACATAGATATAATAATAATAATAATGGATAGTTTTTATATAGCGTACAATTCTCCATGTTGTGGACTCAGGGCTCTTCTAAACATTATAACCTTGGTTTAACCTAAGCTGCCGCAAAGCGCTTAAAGGTCACCTCCTCCACATCTTACATCAGGTACCCACTTACTGCTGGGTGAACAGAGGCACACGTTGAATAAAGTCACTTACCCAGGGTGACACCATAAGTTTTTCAACTCATGTCTCGGTTTGGGGCAAGGAATCACCCTTCAAACTCTCAGTTAATTCAGCAATGAAGCATGTAACCCACCCATGCGACAATCCACGCCCATTGTTGCTGAACTTCACTGATAACGGTCGACTGAGCTATGCACAGGACCACGTGCCACCACATATCATCTCTAATCCCTGTGTTCATCTTGCCTGTTTCCAAATTTTACAGTTACCTCCCCTTGAATGCTAATTACAGTCCTATACAAGGAATGCAAATCAAAACAGTTCCCAACAAAAGCAACCCCAATGTCCCCCTACCCCCACCCACCAAATCTGTGTAGTTTTAGTGTTTAAGAATGTATTTTATTCAATTGAAATCTGATAATTTCTTTATCAAATTTAGCTTATGAGATACTGATTAGTAAATTTAGTAGTTGTATATGTATATCAAGCTAAAAATATTGTTTTTTATTTTTGTGAAGCAATGATTGTTTTCTTTCAATCAAACTTTTTGATTACAGTTATAATACTAACACCTAAAACTTGTGTCATTAAATAACAAACCAATATGTGCTGATGATATCGCGCAGGATGTTGGAGATAGGGATTCTTTTTTAAAACTGCTTAAGCAAAGGTGTAAAGATATATACCAGCAAGAATGGTTCCATGATGTTTGTTCGTCAAGTAGTATTAGTTATTATGCTGAGTTTAAAACATTTATACAACCTGAATTGTATTTATCTTCTTTAACATCTATACATCTACGCAGAATTGTAACTATGTTTAGGTGTAATGGACATAACTTTAAGGTTAAAGCTGCACGATTTTCTAAACTGCCACATAACGAAATTACCACATGCAGCTACTGCAACCTCATAGAGGATGAATACCATGTACTATTGGAATGTCCACAATATTCATGTTTAAGATGTAAATATTTATCTCTATTTATATAAGCACCCAACAAAAGAAAAGTTTAGTGCCTTTTTAACAACGAACGACGTACACCTACTGTACAAATTAGCCCTATTACTGTATCATATAAACCGCAACAGAGCAAGTCTACAATAACTTATCATATATTTTGTTTATGTACACTGTCATTGTGATGTTTTGTCTTACTACATGGTGGCGCTGCAACTGTATTATAATGTATTTACATTGCACTATTGGTCTCCGGGCCACATATACTAATAAAACTGTCTGTGTGTCTGATATGCTTTGATGATCTACCTCGCTGAGATTTAGTTTCATACATTTAGCAAACTACTTGATTCCTATATGAGTGTTGAGTTGAGTTTATTGAACAAATATATTCATGAATAAGGCTATTTACATCTGATGTTGTTTGATCTCTTTCAGAAATTATGAAAATCGTATAAACTTAGTTAGGGCAGGGACAGGTAATCAGATACCCGAGATGCTAGGCCACTGAGTGGGACCTAAGTACCCATTACCTTACCTGGTCCATTATCATGTGACTAAATACACAAGTCTAATTTGTAATTCTTTCATGATTAAGACATTGCAATGTAGATGTAGATTTCAATGAAAATTCTAACACAATATTATAGTCAATTGTTATAAGAATATCTTATTGAAATAGTTATAGAGCCCAATGCTTTAGGCTGCTAGTTTCTCGATCCATACTTTAGTCTACCAATTGAATAAACTACTGGTAAAAGTTATCAGGACAAAGACTTTTGGATATTCAACTTCTTTATTTCACAGTAGTTCAATATACGTAAAGGGCTGAAATTGCATGTTTTAGAGACTTAAGGAAAATGTGTAAATAAATATATTACAACAACTATTTTTAGATAGAAAGCTTTTGCTATAGCATATTTTGATTTTATAAACCAGTTTTCCCGGCATTACCAAATCTTACAAACTTGATGTCTGGTATAAACAAAATGGTTATTAGTGATGAAGCCTTTACCTGCATGATATTATCATGCCCATGACTGATCTAGGATATTTTACTTTGTTGTAATTTCAGGCAATT
Organism: Gibbula magus; assembly: GCA_936450465.1. Lineage (NCBI taxonomy): Eukaryota > Metazoa > Mollusca > Gastropoda > Trochida > Trochidae > Gibbula > Gibbula magus. The sequence continues at coordinate 37,863,229 of OW388294.1, read as the reverse complement.
GACAACTCAGATTGGTTTGATACTGTTTTATTCAGCAGTTAAAGGAGCAGTAGCACGTTTTTTCACTCAAAAAAGTTGATGAAATGTATTTGAAAAATAATTTCACCAACAGTAAAACATCATTCTCTCTTCGGAAAATAAAGTTTAAAATTAGTGTACATGTTTCGGTAAAGCCACGGGAATCGTTTTTGTAATACAAAATAATAAATTGTGTTCACAATAAAATGGCCGCCATGCAATTTTTGCTTTATACGCAACAAAGTTATTACCACTACAGATAATTGGTTTGTGTAATAAGATGTTTTACCCTCTAAAGTTAATTTAAATGACACAAACTATCATTAAAAATGGGAAATTTGAAAAATATAATTTTGCAAAAAACGTGCTACAGCGCCTTTAAAGTGTTAATATGAGCACCAATCGTTCAACCAACACATGTTATAGATGTGTGATAAAACATATATAACAGATTTATTGACCTTCTCTTTATATTTTCTAAACAAGCCGTTGATAACTTTGATGCCCTTTTACAAAGTAAAAGTTACTCCCACCATTCATAAGATAACTCTAACACAACCTCAGTGACCCTCAATCACATTGGCACATTCTGACAGGCAAATAATATCTTTATTTCCCAGGGTGCAAAGGGTTCGTCCGCTGACAATCTTCGATCTCGTTCAAAGTCGCTGGGTCGAGAGAAGGAGAACCTCAAACCATACTTCGACAGCATCATCAGCAAAACGTTCCGCTTCGCCACCAACAATGACAGCCATGTTCTTCAAGTTCAGGAGAACATGGGCGAGAGCAAGTTGGCTTTTGATGTTCCTGCTAAATTACTGTGAGTTTTTGTTCTATCACAATCATTGCACTGGCTCCCATTGAGCACAGAATATCTGACAAACTTTGTTACCTTGTTTTTAAATCTCTCTGTGTAATGGCTCCTGCCTGTCTGTCCAGCCTAAGCCTACTGAATCCGTAAGTCTGAGAACAAACAACTCCTTGTTGTTCCTCGTGTCCATAACAAACAATTTGGACAAAGATCATTTGCATATTCTCGTTGAATAATTACCTCAAATATATAGGCAATAGTATAATGTACATTTGACATTTGTGCATTCAAATAACGAGAGAAAAAGAAGGTGAAATTAAAACAATTGATGTTTGGAATTCTTATGAGGCTGTTGTAACCTCAAATGTTTTGGAATCAAGAAAGAGATTTGAAAAGAGAGGAATTCTAATGTTAAATCGTGTTAAGCTGAACAATGTGTCCTTGAGTTAAGGAGAGCGATCAGTGTAAATCGAAAGGAGCCAACTTCCCAATGCAAGGCATAACTCTTGCCAGTCTCTATTACTGGCTGATTTAGGCCTTGCAGTATTTCCTTAAGAAATCTGTGTTTAGAAATCCAGGCCCACTATGCATTTCTGGTGCAGCGATTCCCTATCTTGACACAACAAAGTGAGGGAAATACCGCAAGGGTTAAATCAGCCAGTAATGCAGACTGGCAAGAGTTATGCCTTGCGTTTGGAAGTTGAAAGGAGCAGGCCAATGGTCTTATGGGTAAAGGGAGATAACTCTCAATTTACTCTGGTAAAACTCGAATAACTTTTTATCAGCCATCAAACCCTATCGAGATGACATACTGAGATCAGATGTTCTTGTCATATCACCTTCCATGTTTATATGAATGTTGATGTCAAACAATGATATTGGTAACATAATTCATGACAGTTTGTTCATGTTGACAGGAAGCTGTGGATAGATGAAGAGAAACAGAGGATCGCTCTTCTACAGGATCTTGGAGAGGTGAGAATCTTTAACTAGGTCACTCTTCCTATAATCACTCTCTATTCTTGTGCTTGTTGCTGTACCCTTCGTATTGAGCTTCAAACTTTTTATTCTTGAACAACTGATTTCTTCGCAAAAGGCGAGATATGATTTCCATTGAATTCTCCCAGGTATTAGCACTGGAAAAAGAGAACCTCAGCTTGTCCTGACTTCGCCAGAAAGAGAAAATAGAGTAAAAGGTAGTAGCCGGAGTAGGCACGAGGTTGTTTAGTGAAGAGAATCCCAGGTGGATGGCTAAAGAATTCTGTCATCATAAGGACCTAACTATAACTAGATTAACAGATAACTTTATAACAAAGATGCTAACTTTAACTAGAGTAACAGTCACTCTTTACCTGGCACTGATTCAATGGATTGGTTGTGACCAGAAATCACAAGAGTAGTTCAACCGGAGAGGGTTTGACAATAATCAGAGTGGACGGTTAAGTGTTAACCCGGACTGTTTCAGCTGGTCCTGGAGCAGGAGGAAGAGCAGGTGGCGTGGATCACGCTCTCCGCGGCCACCGTGGCCAACTACACGGATCTTCTGGACTTTAACACTGACTATAAAGGTCTAATAGCGGGCACATGGGTCTCAAACATCTTCCAAGTCAAGACTCTTTAGTTGCAGATCCAGGGGTTTGAGTTGGGGATTCTTCAGTCTGATTAAAATCGACCTTGTTCCGAGGAATAACATTTTCAAAATAATATATCTACCGGGATACGAACAGATTCTGCAGATTCCTCGCCACAAGGTCTGACAACACCCCGTATAGGCACGTGTTCCGAAACAGTTTAGCGCAGCCGAAGCCCAGTCAAATAGCTGACCAATCACATCATAGTTTTTAAACGGTCACTGTTTTGAAAGCATTCGGAACAGACAAAAGGATAGCTGTTTGGAGTTATCTGCCCCTAGCTTTTCGCACCGAAAGCTTTTGTTGGACGTCTTGTGATTGGTTTACTGAATTGCGTCAGAACTTGGGAGTCTACAGCCTGTTACCAGACGGTTTGGCGTGGAAACCTCCAAACGATATGAGTTCATATCCTGGTAGATACACTATTTTGCACATTTTTTCCGCGGAATACCGTCGGTTTTAATCAGACTGGGGATTCTTTTCCTTTTGAAAATTTTTGTATGTAAATTTGATGGCGACAGAGGTGAAGCTCCCTACCCCTTTTCAATATGTAACCCCCTCCCCTCCCCCTGAAACTCCTGGATCTGTCAATGCCTTTCAAGTGATCTGTATTCATGTGGCTTCTACTGTGGTTGTCTGGGAATAACCCAAGAGGATGATTTTGCAGAGGGAGAAATTTTTTAAAAACTAAGAATAATTTCATTCATCTTCAAGTAGAGACACTTAAATTACTTTTGTGTTAAGAGATAAGATCTGAATTTTGATATTGTAAGTCATTTGACAGCTTTTAAGACCAAGGTCAGAATATAGGATTATGTATAATTTTTAAAATCAGCCTTTGCACTGACTTTGTGTTGCTACAAGATGTTTGTTGAAAGCAATCTTATACATGTCTTTCAAACCAACATTCTGTGAAATATGTCCACAAATATTTGTGAAATCAGACATCCTCTGAGCTAATATTCAAAAGCATCATCTGTTTAACTGATGTACAAGGTCGTTAGAACGACCATGGCCACATGATGTGTCTGATCTCTTGAGCCCAGGTTGTTTGGACTGGAATATTTAGACTGTAACCAGGATTATTTAGCATGCTATGTTTAATGAATCTATTCCTTGCCAAAAATGGGCTTGTTGGAGACAATTAACATTGTTGACATCTGTTCCATCTTGTGTTTATTTGAATTGAAGTCTCTAAAACTCCTGTCAGATATAAGGTTTTCCAATAAGATAAAAACAATTTTAAAAGATTTGTCTAATTTAATAGAATATTGGAATGATGTTGACCTTCAATATGGCCTTGACCTATAATGTAGTTGTTGCTATCTAATTTTATAGTCAATTTTTGTCAACAAGATATATCTCACACAAAATGGAACAAATGTCATGGCCTTGACCTTCAATTTGACCTTGACCCTAGATAATGTACCTTGGAAGCATAGAACTAATATCTAACAATGTTTTCTTTCAGGCAAATACTGCATTGCATTTTCAGAGTTAGTTGAAATTGCTCAGTTTTGTTACACCCTGGCTTAGATTTAAAGGGAAAATTCTATCACCGATCTATCGGCAGCATCCGCCATATTGGAGTCTTGGCATTACGTGAAATGAAAACACGCTATATTTAACCCAATTTTACACTTTTTTGAAAATTAAACATGTACAATGATAGAAAATTCTCATAGTAACATATAACATATAATAAAACGTATAAACAATATGCGTTTAGTCCGTAGCAGGTTTTCCCCACTCGCAGCGCCGATGAATGAGTTCAGTTCTCATTGTTTTTATTTTTCAACAAATATGCGCTTGTCTTTATCAAGTTGTGAAATATAAAGTCATCAAAATATTAAATTCATTAATATATTTTAATTTTACTGTGTTTTAATCATGTATTTATATCATATTTGTGTAAACGAGAACATCCTCTCAAATTTCGTTTCCACAAAAAATACCCCGATGGAACCCTCCTTTTAAGCCTGTTCCAGACCATATGCTAGAGAAGGTATTGAACGTAATCTGTTAAATCAACATGCAATACAAATCTAGCATACTCATGTTTTCACAAATTTAATAATTGAGGTTTTCATTACATCATTCCAAAATTCTGAAAATGTTTTGCCGTGTAGATCTGTAATCATCATTAGATTCATATAAATATCAGCATGAATCATTTAGAAAAAATTCAAAGATTCACTATTCAGTGAATTTTCCTTGGATCCATGTTTTGCATTTTTCAGAATAAAAGACTCATTTTGTGTTATTATGGACTGAATCTAGATCTTCCCTCAAAACCAAATTTACTTTAAAATATTCAAAAAAGCAATTTACATTGATGTCGACAGAAGGGAAAAAGCATTCAGGCTCTGGAAAATATTTCTTGATTTTATATTATTACAGAACAAATCTTTGTTTGTTTTAAAATTATAACTGACAAAATGAATGGTCATTTATAACAATTTAGATTTAGGATAAACATTATGCAGAAAACTAAAGGGGTCTTTGCAAAAATGGGGGAACAAACTAGTGTAAGTAAAAAGTAATTGCTTCTTTATATGCTACTTTGATACTACAAAATGAGTCTTTGTAGGAGATGGTTGTTCAAGCAAGGTTTATAACACATCTGTTTCATACTAATATCTTGCATTGATGTCAGTGTGTATGTTTTTCCCCAGTTATCGACAGAATGGGGTGGCGTGCGTCAGGAAATGACCGATTTTTGCATGAGTGTGGTGACAACATACACACAAAACATCTCGTACATAACCGCATACGAAGGTACACTAATTTCATTGACCTTACATATCTTCTTGAGAATTGATACTGTGCATGCTTTTTCAAGATAACTAAATTGAAACTGTTTTCTTTATTTTTTCCTGGAGTGTTGTGTATGCTTATTCTGAAATGCTTATCTTTTTTATTTTGACTACAGCAGTCTGATGGTTAAGGCAAATTCTCACCTAAAAGTGGTTCGTTCGTGTTGGTTTTTTAAAAAAAAATTAAGGTGCTGTATAATTATATACTGTACAGGGGTTTCCAAATTATGAAAAGTCAGGAGGTAAATAAATTGATATTACGCATTTAAAACTTCGCTTGAGCAGTTGAATTATACGAAGCAATAGAGACCACTTGAAATGGGAATTTAATTAAGTAAATTAAATTTATTGGGGTTTCTGTCAATGAAATGAGAATACAAAATTCAAATCTGTTCAAATTAAAGTATGTGGAAAAATTATACAAAAAAGTAGATATTTATCTCCCAATGAAGATTTAAGTGTTTGAAGGGCATTTAATATATATACATAAGAACAGGAAGATTTTCTGGATAACAACTCCATTAATCACATTCCACCTGATGAAGGAGTGAGCATATACTCCGAAACAAAACTCCGAAGATATTATCCAGAAAATCTTCCTGTTCTTAATAAAGGTTTAAATGTACAAATATCAAATGAAAATTATTGACTTTTTCTCAGAACATGGTATAGTGGAGGATATTTTATTTATTACTGACCCTTTGAAAATATCACGGTTAATAAATCTACCGTGTTATTACACTCAGTGTAATAACATCGCGTGCTGCCGAGTGACGTGACGTCATAATGGCAAAATTATGACGTCACAATGTCAGTGCCGCGGTCGCAATGGAGTGTGTCCCATTTATCGATGAGTTTGTGGAGTGGCATTTAAATCAGTGAATAATAAATAAAATACTAAACTTGTTTCCGTTTAATATCATATTTATGAAACTTGTGAGATGGTATTTGTATCGCTTCCGCTCGTTTAATACAAACCACTCACTCGTTTCATAAATATGTTATTAAACGGGACGTCGTTTAGTTTTTTATATATATGACCTGCTTTCCTTGTTTTTTTAAACTTGTTGGGAAAGTTGGAAGGAGTTTATAAGCAGTGTCACAGTGTCAATTCTATTGAGGAAATGTAAAACAGCTAAAAGATTTATATCATTTATGAATTTTGGATAAAAATGTTCATTGCATGCTTTTGTTTCTTCATCAAGAATGCTTGCAAGAGTTCATCTATTAACATGTTCTGCATTGAAACCTTTGCCATTTGTGATTGTCTTGATCATTTGTTTTACTGTAACTCATTAATTTAGAACAAGAAGGCATGAAATTAGGAAGGGTAAATTATTCTGTTTTGTAGTATTTTTATATCATAGAAACATGCATGACTATTATCTCTATCGTATTCATAAAGGTTTAGTTTCTAGTGTTTTGGTTGGTAATTATATAAGTAGCTCTCTATGCTTTCTCTACAGCATTGCTTTTATAGAGTTCACTATCTTTCACAGTATCCTATAATGGTAATGCTTTGCATGATACTATATCAGTAATGTAGTGTTTGTAATTTCATTTGGATAAATTTGTGTTTATCTCAAAATGTGTTATAATGTCCAACTCCATTTGTGTTAACTAAAACTAAAAATGATTTGTAAATTTATATTCATAGCTATTGTTGTGAATGAAATAGAATAAATAATGTACAGATAAGCAAGATTTATTATTTGGTATCTCTAAGAATGTTTCAAACACCAATTTTCCAATACTGACCTTTTGACGAACACTGACCGCTTGTTTGACCAGGTCCAAGCTTCAAGCCAAGCAGTGAGAAGGATAACAAGGAACTAGAGTTTATACCAGTCAATCTGCATGTCCAGAGAATGACCGTTGCATCCGAGGGGAACAACAAAGGTAAAATTAAGAAACAAGAAGATAGAGAAAATGGATAATCTAACCATGTTGGTTTTGTCAAGAATTTTAGAGTATGAGGCATGTTGACACTGTTTTTTTTCCATGGCATTTGGAGTTTAAAATCCTTTGGAGATCTTTTTGTTGCTTTTTGTTTCATTGGAAGAAAATGGTGTTGCAGACATTCTTTGTGAATCATTCAGATAGCAAGATTAAATCTTTCAGGAAAAGTCTATGATGTCATCACCCATGGCGCTTGTACCGCCTTCTGCCAGAAATTCAAAAGTGGAGGTCTACGGCGTCTGCTGCAATACCAGAAAGATCTGTATAGCTCACAAAGCACCCTTGGATTCCGGACCAAGATGCAACAGGCCTGTTCGCTGCTGAATGACATCACAAAGTTGAAGACGGATGTCTCTCAGGGATGTGAGAAGTTGTGTCACGCCGCCCTACAGGGAACCGATACCCTTCTGCAGTCGGAGATGCAAGCTCTCACTGAGACTGTTAGTACTGTACTTTAACCCTTTACATACCAGATAAGTAATATTTCTCTTATTAGGCTACTAATGCATTTACTTTATGAGATGGCCTGCTTCAACCCATAGCTGATACTGGAATGTTTCCTTGCTTACTAATTGGAATAAATTTTGCCACTCAGTATGGTTTGGTCCAAATAATTGAGCAGCTAAAGTGTAACACTAAGTGGTATGCCATGTCTAAATCAAGGAACTTACCTGCATTCAAAGGTTTGATTCCTGTAATCAGCTAGTAAGGAATGATGAGACACTGAGTGTAATGGCAGGTACAGGGTTAATATTGAGCCATCCTCTTATGCAAAGCCAGGTGCCAGTATAAAGGGTTAATATTGAGCCATCCTCTTATGCAAGGCCAAGTGCCGGTATAAAGGGTTAACATTGAGCCATCCTCTCATGCAGGGCCAAGTTCCAGTATAAAGGGTTAATATTGAGTCAACCTCTCTTGCAAGGCCAGGTGCCAGCATAAAGGGTTAACATTGAGCCATCCTCTTATGCAGGGCCAAGTGCCAGTATAAAGGGTTAATATTGAGCCATCCTCTCATGCAGGGCCAAGTGCCATTATAAAGGGTTAACATTGAGCTATCCTCTCATGCAGGGCCAAGTGCCAGTATAAAGGTTTAACATTGAGCTATCCACTCATGCAAGGCCAGGTGCCAGTATAAAGGGTTAACATTGAGCCATCCTCTCATGCAGGGCCGAGTGCCAGTATAAAGGGTTAACATTGAGCCATCCTCTCATGCAGGGGCAAGTGCCAGTATAAAAGGTTAACATTGAGCCATTCTCTCATGCAGGGCCAAGTGCCAGTATAAAGGGTTAACATTGAGCCAACCTCTCATGCAGGGCCAAGTGCCAGTATAAAGGGTTAACATTGAGCCATCCTCTCATGCAGGGCCAAGTGCCAGTATAAAGGGTTAATATTGAGCCATCCTCTCATGCAAGGCCAATTGCCAGTATAAAGGGTTAACATTGAGCCATCCTCTCATGCAGGGCCAAGTGCCAGTATAAAGGGTTAATATTGAGCCATCCTCTCATGCAAGGCCAGGTGCCAGTATAGAGGGTTAACATTGAGCCATCCTCTCATGCAGGGCCAAGTGCCAGTATAAAGGGTCAATATTGAGCCATCCTCTCATGCAGGGCCAAGTGCCAGTTGAAGGGTTAACATTGAGCCATCATCTCATGCAAGGCCAGGTGCCAGTATAAAGGGTTAACATTGAGCCATCCTCTCATGCAGGGCCAAGTGCCAGTATAAAGGGTTAATATTGAGCCATCCTCTCATGCAAGGCCAGGTGTCCGTATAAAGGGTTAATATTGAGCCATCCTCTCATGCAAGGACAGGTGTCCGTATAGTGCTACCTTGCGATCATTACTAGCTTGCTCTTCTCCTTTGAATATAGCACTATCAGAAAAGTATATAGTCCAAAACCAAAGATTCCATCTAAAACATTTGAAAGGCAAGCAGTTGATATTACCATGTCATCGATTCATGAAGTGTATCGACCTACCGTTAGATAAAACATGATTATCACAGTACTGATTAGTAACCCCAGACAAATTTTCACAATATTTCAACTCCATTTATCTTTATTCTCCCAGGTTCGAGAACTAGTGCGTCTATGTGAGGATCCGATACTCCAGCTCTCTGCAGAGAAATACATGCAGGCTAAGTCTCCGTCAAACTCGGGAGACGGCCTTGACCTTGCTGCCTCCCTGGGTCACATGACCAACAATGGCCGCCAGCAGACGGACAAATCGCCAGAGAAGAACTGGAGGTGGTCGGGAAGCAACTTTGTCAAGAGTCCCACTGTGGAACCCTGGGTAAGATTTGGTCCGGATGATATTGTTTTTTACTAAGCTTGCATTCTTTTCTGAGATTGCTGAATAGAAAACAATGTTAGACATTGTGGAGGATATGTATACAATAAAGACTTATTCTGTCTGTTAATCAGTGTTGATGGAATAACTACTGAACTTACTGATGTTGAGGATTATAAAGTCAGTTTATGAAGTAAGCTTGAAAAGTAAGAAACCTAAAAACTCAAATGTACCAATTATGTCATTTTCTTCTTACACTGGTATCTCAAGTCAAATCTAAACTTGTAACCTTGTCTTACCTCAACAGTTTTGTTGTGCGACCAAAGAGATTCCTGATTATTTACAATCAACTTTGTTTCAATGGAGCATTCAGTCTGTCAGGAAGACCAGCATGTCTTTATCTGTGTGTTATAAGACTGTCAGTCAAAAATGTAAGATACGTTATTTTGGATAAAAATACGGACAGTGTGGTAAAGATTTCATAACAAAGGATGTTTTCGACAAATGAAACGAAATCAGTGAATCAAATGACTTGAATAAGTTCTGTGGGGAGATAAAAACAACTTTCTGTTAATTTTATATGGTAATTTTTTTTTAAATTTCAAAAAGATGCCAGCAAAGTTATAGGCTGTCAAATGGGTCTTATTGCATAAAAATATCTGACTTATGAATTATCATCTCTTGGTGATGGATAATAACATATGTGTAAGAATTGGTACTTTTGACAAGTTTTCAATTTTAAAATTTAAATCTCACAATATTTACATTTTGAAACATTCTCCTAGGAGGTGACCCGTCTCAATCTAGAGGCTGCTGTGGTGTGTCTGATATCGAGGGTGGACGACCTGGTCACTAAAGCTGCTACGTCCAGTCAGGTGTCCGGCTGGCTGGGGGAGCTCAGTCCAGCGGTCATCAAGCTACAGAGCTTTGTCGAGATCGTGTCCAGTCGTGCCACGCTCTTCCTCACGTTCCTCTCTCTTATGGTCAGTTTTGATTTTCTGTTGAATATTAATTTCCATTTTGATAAAAATCAGTTAATAGGACATCCTTGCGGATGTCATTTCCTGAATGCTTACAGTTGCTCCATAAGGAAACCGAAAGAGAAAACATGATCTATATTATAAAAACACTTAGATCAAATCCATATTTTTAGTCACATTTCATACAACTTAAATACATTTATATTATATTTATATATATATTAATTTCTCAAAAGAAATTTGTAATATACAATAAAGTGGGATGAATACAAACAGAATTGGTATCAGGATTTACATTTTGTAAAGAGTGGACAATATTATTTTGGAAAATACTGTCAATGAACAGTGGAAAGTTTTGAAAGATTTTTTATTGATTCATATGTAATTTGATTGCTTCCAATTGTATGAAGATTTGATTATTTAGGTTTTTTGGAAAAGTGATCTAAAAAAACAGAGACTGGATTCTAAATGTATGGGACTAAGAAATTATGCCAGGAGTTTTTAGTAACAGTGGATCACTTTGAATGTTGTTCTGAATATCTTTACCAGCATAATTTCACAAACAGATCTGTATCCCCTTTTCCCTCTTAAATATACCCTGGTTTCCCTGTACCTTTAATTCTTTGGAGTCAGAAGCAGATCCAAAGTGTGGCGCAGGTGGGGTTTAAACACCCCCCTCCACAATTTTGCATGTTAATAAACCCCCATGCTTGATACCCCTCCCCTCTTGAAAATGTCGACTCGCCGATGGTAGTCATCTTTTTATGGTGTACATTTTGCAGGAGAACAAAGATAATGTGAAGATGATGCATGCTGTGAAGACAAGGAGAGATGTGGTCACGGCACACGCCGTAAGTCAAACAGTCTCATTAAAATCAAATTGAATGTAAACTCAGAAACGCAGCAAGGTTTGAGTTTTATGTTCGATCTGATTTGGATGAGTTTTTTGATCACGCAATATGTAGTCACTGGGCTGAACTGAATTGCAAAAATATTTTATGGAAAAGTTTTGTAATGTTAGAGTGATTCCAAAGACACTCACATTTAGCGTCATCATTGTTACTTTTCCTATTTGAAAAAATGTTAAGTTTATTTCTGAAAGTTTCATTCAATTAAAAAAATATTTACATCTCGTAAATGTTGATGATATGGTAGTAAATTGACAGACACCTTTAATTATCATATTATCATTTTTACCTTTATCTTCATACTTCAGATAACGACCCTACTAAGTGGAATCGTAGTGAACCTACAGACTAATATAGAGCGTCCAGACTACCTGGAGCAGCTAGTTAGGTGCGGACTGCTTGCTGAGTTCGAATGTTTGTTGAGCTGTTACGGTGAGGAACAGGGGATGTTGGAGGATATGTCTGTCGCCGTCGATGACCTCGCTAGCGTGTCGTACTGCTTCACAGAGGCGCAGAATGATGTGTTTGAACCAGTTATATCTCTTCAGAGGTATTTAGAAAATTACATTATTTATCATAGGGGTTCATACTTATGAAAATCGTTACCAGCTAGGCATGTATGAATATAAGGATAAGTCATGATACCGAGGATATGGTAAGGTTGTGGACCCTGATAGGAAAGAAAAACCCGAGGATGTGAAGCATCCGATGTTTTTCCTGACTTTCAGGGTCTACAGCCTTACCATATCCGAGGTAGAATGGCTTACCTATATTATCAACCGTTTTTAAGTATAAAAGACGCTTTCTTATCCCGTTATTGAAAACCCCGAATTCTATATAGAGTCGTTCGTAAAATGCTTGTCCACTGTCTCAATCCCAGTACGGCAAAGATTTCTATGTAAGGTTCTTCTTGACCGTTGTCTTCCATGTGCCTTCGTGGCGCAGCAGTCTAAGGTGTTGGATTATGAAAGACTGGTCTTACTGGGTACGGGTTCGAGACGCACTTTCGTCAAAACATTTGCGTTTCATAATGTGCTATATTTAAGAATTTTTTCAAAATAGTTAAAAATAGTTTCTTCAGATCTTTACTTTCAAGCCTTCATCTTAGCAATTATATCAGGGTTTACAATCATTATAATTCCTTCAAACAGGGTTTACAACTGTTTGTGTAAACCCTCCTGGAGGGAATTACAATGTTGTAAGTCCCTCGTACCGGGTGATACGGTTTGGAAAGGTCGTTTCAAGTATCACGTTATATGGCTGGTAGGTTGATAAAGCCAGTTTTGCTAACATTATTTTTGGTATCCTTGAGGAAAAACACTGCAGTAACAGCCTGATCGGCTTGATTCAAGGTATTATATCAAATCAAAGCCTTTGGTGATCCTTCAGTCCTAATTCAAGTAATGTGAGTCAAGTAACAATGATTCATGATGAAATAGTCACTACAACTGGTATTGATTGAGGATTTTCAGTTACTTGTAAAATAGTTTAGTGAACTACATTTAAATTTAGCTATATTCAACATGATAGAAAATTAAAAGAGCAGCCCAAGCCATTGTAAACATCAAAGACCTCGCCCTTTGACCTCGATAAATAGTTCAGGGTAAAACATCACTTATTGAAAAACACATGGTTGATCCTGATTTTAATTTTGTCATTATTATTTATTTCCTATTTAGAGGGCGAAATAGCATTGTTAAATAGCTTGTTCAACATTGGATCTTGTAGTCTGGGGTTTGAATCCAGCCAGGGGCTCGTCCATTTTGTCTGCTACTACAGACAGTAAGGTTTGGCTGCAATGCTACACAAACTTTCAATTTAGTTTCAATCCTTTTGTTTTTTGCAGTGCAATAAAAGAAGGAATGTTTCCAGATATTAATAGGTAAGGAACATTTCACTACTCAATGGATCATGTTATGTGCTTGTATTTGTAACTAGGGCACTATATGAGATGAATGTATCTGCTTAAAGGAACGGTTCTATCAGAGTATCTACTATTTTGATTTTGTGCGTTATGTGAATGAGAAGAAACACTGTATTTGGTCAATTTACAACTATGTATTAAAAACACATATATTGATAGAATATCCACAAATTGACTATAAGTTATCACCAGACTGATCATCAATGTCAGCAGCGCTGCATGATGAATGGGTTCACTTTTCACTGTTTTTAATTTTGAATGAATGTCTACGATAATCCTTTCTCTAATTGACAGATTTCAAGTCACTAAAATATTGCCCTCAGTTATGTGTTTTAACTGGATTTTGTTATACTCATGTTTTAATAACATAGGAATTTATAAGCAAGAATGTCAACAAACTCATATTTCATTTCCACAAAATATGCATACCTTGATAGAATCCTCACTCAAACAAATGGTTTATTGGTTAATAGCTTAAAGATCTGATGAAATGCATTTTTCTCAAGAATGACAGATGATTACCTCTACGTATATTGTTAATCGGAATCAATTGAGCAGAAAATCCAGACAATATACACTTGCAATTGATAATTAAAACGATTTTAATTCACACATTTTAACACTAGCGCAATCAGCTGGGCGATTCATTTTGTAAATGCTCACTGAGGCATGACTGTGATAAGCGACAGGCGGGGCCGGCTAGACAGCTACTCCGCTGGTGTCTCGTTAATTAATTAATGATGATTATCACTGCCGCTAAATGAATTTATGAGGTGTATTACATTGCCAAAAAGACATGTTTATGTAATAATTGTGTAATTTTCATCTGCGGAATTACCTAGTTGGATATCTAAACATTCGATATATGGGAAATTTAATTTGGTTTATTGAATATTTCTTTGTGTAATTAACAAAATGTTGCGAAATAACGTTGAATTATGACTATGGGCGAAAATCAGATTCCTCCTGATACGTCACAGAAGTCATCCCTTCAGGGGCCACACCCCCGCAGACTTTCATTCTGGTCGCCTGGGCTAAATAAGGCGTTTTTTTAAAAAGCCGTATATAAGTTATTTATGGACCGATTTCAGAAATTTAAAATCGAGCAATTGTCAAATTGACATCCCATTTTAATGAATCTGATTTTGACCATATATCATTTCATCTATCCTTTAAACCCTTTTGTCAGTATTCACATACATACTCAAAGTCTTTTGATATACACGTCCTTTATTTCTCAGACACTGTCTCAAAGTAGAGATTCCTGTATCGTCCCACTCGTATAATCTACTTCCTGTTGAGTTGCGTCAAGGTCACAGTATCAAGGTCACACCGGTTCTGTTCAACATTGGAATCAACGAGCAGGCCACGCTTGCTGAAAAGTATGTTTTATATACATTTTTGATTTCATAACCTTTTGTAAGATTGAACTAAATATATTAGCACTGTATTTGTGCTTTGTTCGTAGCTAAGGTGTTATCTACAGAGCAGATGACTTGCTTTCTCTTTGGTTTAATTTTGGATAATACCGATTTATTTTGCTAAGAGTAATGCTTGATCTAACAATAATTATATCAATTTATTTTTGGTTTTCTGATAAATATTGTTGAACTTATGGTTGGTTATTTTCATAAAGCATTATTGTTTATGTCAAGATTTACAGCATCATTTGTTGTAAATCGAATTGTTTTAGTAAATAATTTAAAAAATCATTTTGATGTGTGACCAGAACAACTTCAGACATGGATGCATATTTTCCTCTCAGGTTTGGCAACACTAATGTACAGGAGAGGATTAATGCAGAGAGTGTGGCGAAAATATTCACCTACTTCGAGAAATATTTGGAGGAGTTTGGAAAATCAGGTAAATGACATGTACGCAGTGACTGCGTTTGATTTGCGGACTTGAGTGTCGACTTTGCAAATTAAACACATAGAACGGCCAATTTGACTCACTTCAAGTCAGGAAGGTACTTACCAACTTTGTGTGAAAAACTCAAGCTGTGACATCACATGCATTATGGGTAGTGCATATTCTCTCAAAATGAGTCACACACACAGATTAAATAACTAAATAATGAAATTTAATAAAGTAGAATACATTTTCATAATCATTTGTTCAATATATATTCGACTTTTCTCAACTGTCATGGGATATAGTCAACTGTCTGATTGTTGATATTAGGTCACAATTGATCAAGAACAAGCGTATCTCTCCATCTTTAGCCAGTGGCAATTCCCCGATTATTCTCTCGGTGAATGAGTTGTGATAGCCATAAATTATCTACTCAGAATGATTTAGCTTTAAATGTTCAGCAGCTTAAGTATTAATGTTTGTTTTTCTTATTTTATCCTTTCAGGTGAACCACAAACACGGGTATCTCAACTAACCAAACAACTGCACACGAACGTGATGATGAAGAAGAGTAAGAATGTTGAGGTTCTCCATATAGCAGCGGAGGTGAGGAACTACTTTCTGTCCTATATGATATGTGGAAACATGCTTCAGGACATCCTCGGTTGCCCATGGTTTTATATATGCTCCTATACTCTCCACTATATCACCCATGGGAAACCTTATCAGAGAAATCTGTACTAAAATTACCCGCCCTTGGCCGGCGTGACGAAGTCCGTAACCAAAGAAAATGCTCAATCGGATAAGACGGAAATGGTCCAGGAAGATAACCGGTGACGGATGATCTCGCGTGCTTTTCAACGAAGCGATATGAATTGTCATTGGTTCGCAGGTCCAAGCTGCGTAGCAGTTTGATTGGCTCATGCCTGCCAAGGGCTGGTAATTTGAGTACAGATTTTTCTGATAAGGTTTCCCATGGGTGATATGATGGAGAGTAACAGAACATATATAAAACCATGGGTAACCGAGGATGGCTTCAGGGGTACATCTTGGATTTTTCTTTGGAGGGGGTGCAAACTGTCTTTCACAACTGACAACCCCACAAAAATGTTGTCGAGGCGTTCATGAATCACTCTTGGACCTCTCATTGGTGATGTCATACATCAGGTCAAGGGTCATTAAAAGCTCTCATCTTATTTTGGTCAGGATCTTCTCAAAAGTGAATTTGAGAAACCTTTGTGTAAATGTTTTGCAATAATTATTGTCGTCTTTCCTTATTTTCATCTCAGGTCAAGGTAAAGTTTCTCAGCAAATATCTCCAGTCTCTTCATCATCGCTAAGACTGATCCATATTCGGAATATGTTATATTTTGTTGACCGTTGAATATTATTTACGATCCTCCCCAGATCTGTCGGAAGCTGAGTGGAGTGCGGTTCACGTGCTGCAAGTCGGGGAAGGACCGGACAGCGATGGGCGTCACCCTGGAACTGGTACAGATTCTCCAACAGGAACACGATCTCGCCTCCCACGTCTTCTGGCAGTCTCTCGACTGTCTACGCAGGTAAACATCCTCGCCTGTCAAAAGATAAAATATTCCTCCTTGATTTTCCCTGAGAGAATTCCATTGTAAGTTCTTATTCCTGTACTTTGCCAACTTAGGAATGGATTGGCACTTATTAGACACAGCAGGGTTTGAAAAAACAAAACTCAATTTTGTATTTTCCTCTGATATTTTTAATCTTGATTATTTATTTCGTGAATCTCTTTTAATCCAGATGATATTTTATTTTCTTGGAATGTAGTTATTCCATGTATGTAGGGTCGTCTCTCTGAGTGTAGTGGATAATTCATTTCCAGCACAAAGTACGGAAACTGCTGGTAAAGTCAATTTGACAAGCACATGATCCATATTCAATGTGTGCTCAATCTTAAAGAGTTATTTGAAACAGACATGTCTTTAGTCCAGCTTTGAAATAGCTTAATGTATCTTGCTAAATGTAGCATATGGTTGAAACAAGTAGAAATGCCTTTTGATTCTATTAGAGACAATACACATTTGAAAGAAATTTTCGCTGCATTTAGAGAGGGTTGAAAGCTTTTTGGATAGTCGAAATAAAGATAAAACAGTGCAACAATAAGAAATATTTTCATTTTATAAAAAAAATTTTATCAACATCTCATGAGAACAAATTTAGAGTTTGTTGACAGTGGGACATATCATCCTTGTGACTCTTTGTTAACTTAGGATCATCAATATATATTTTCAGTGTTGGATGTCGTCGAGACAACTCCCTGAAGAACACTGGAGTGAAGAAATACGCCTTCAACAGTCTCCAGATGTTGTACATTCCCAAACTGTACCGAGCTCCTAGTGGAACGTACGGTGGTATCCAGACATGATCAGAGCTCTGATTGGAACGTACGGAGGTATCCAGACATAATCAGAGCTCTGAGTGGAACGTACGGAGGTATCCAGACATGATCAGAGCTCTGATTGGAACGTACGGAGGTATCCAGACATGATCAGAGCCCTGAGTGGAACGTACGGAGGTATCCAGACATGATCAAAGCTCTGAGTGGAACGTACGGAGGCATCCAGACATAATCAAAGCTCTGAGTGGAACATACGGAGGTATCTACCGTGTGTATCATTGCCGTTTTGATGTCACCCTAACCCTTTACTTGCCAAAACTATGATATTTTGATCATGCACCGACCGAACCTGAAACTCTTCCTTTATTTCAGCCACTCGGCAAGTGCTTAAATTTCTACCTTGTTCCAAGGAAGAGAAGTTACAAAATATTGCATCTGCCGGGATATGATCTCATATTGCAGGTTCTCCTTTCACAAAGCAACCTTTACTCCCGTTCTTGAACATTGCACTAAGGTAACCTTAGTGACTTATGATCACCTTAGTGCTTTGTGAAAGAAGGCCCAGTCCTTTTCTCTCCACAAGGTCTGACTGCAAGTATAGGCATTATATGTTCTCACACAAGTTCAGTAAGCCAATCACAAGGCTTCCAACAAAAGCTTCCAGTGTAAGGGCAAGTAGATCCAGACATTTTTCATCTGTTTCTGTAACATAAGGATTGTGTAAATGAAAAATTTCAAATGCATACCAAATGGCGATCATTTAAAAAGCTATGAGATGATTGGCCGACACCAAGCTTGTCACAGAACATGCGCCTATACAGAGTATCTTCAGACCCTGAGGAGAGGCATCCAGTGAGCCAATCATATCCTGGTTGATGCATGTCCTTCCTCGGAATAGGGTTGATTTTAATCGGACTGAGTTCAGAACGACTTCAGTCTGATTAAAATCGACGATTTTCCGTGGAATAAAAAATGCAAAATAGTGCATCTACCGGGATACGAACTCGTTCGTGGGTTTCCACGCCAAACCGTCTGAAAGCACCCCGTACACTAGCGTGTTCGGGCGTAATTCAGCTAGCCAATCAAAAGATGCCCAACAAATGCTTTCGGTGCGAGAAACTAGGGGCAGATAACTCTAAACAGCTATCCTTTTGTCTGTTCCGAATGCTTTCAAAACCGCAACCGTTTAAATACTATGATGTGATTGGTCAGCTATTTGACTGGGTTTTGGCTGCGCTAAACTGGTTCTGAACACACGCCTATACGGGGTGTTCTCAGACCTTGTGGCGAGGAATCTACAGAACCTGTTCGTATCCCGGCAGATGTAAAATTTTGCAAATTTTATTCCTCGGAACAAGGTCGATTTTAATCAGACTGGAACGACTTTATCCAATCTGGTTAGAGTTATGCTAAACTTCAAAGTATATCCTTTCAATCAGATTTGCACCTGAACAATTTTCTTTTAATAACATCTTTTCTCATTTGGAGGAGCACTGATGCAATTTGTCAATTGTTACAATGGCCTACAAATGTGTATCTCCTGTGCCTGCAGCAAAGCTGGGCATAGTTACAATGGTAAGACACTAAGACTGATTAATGTGGATTAAGGCAGAATATTTTGCATACACATTCAAGGTGTGTATGCATGCACTAGTTGAAACTTCATTTACATTGATGTAAATACGTGCACAGCATCAAAGTGAAAATGTGATATGTTAAAGATAGATTTTTCTCTGTATTGTTAGTTAGATTTTACGAATGCTTCGCAACACATATTTCATGAATGTTGAGCGGATTGCTGTTACAAGTTACCAATTGTTATGTGCAGAAATATGAAGTTTAAAATTGGGTGTCAAGTTTTTATATGAGGAGTTATTGCCAAATATATTGAAAGTTGTTTTCATATATCAATCACATATGAAAGAAACCCAAAAAAAGCTTTTAATAAGTGTTTTCATTTTATTTTTTAAAAAAGATTCTTACAGAGTGCTTCCTCAATTTGTCCATAGTGAGAATAGAAAAAGAGGTTTAGATTGATAGATGAATTAGATGACCACGGTTTTTATTTTCACTAATAATAAATTTGTTGAAATAGTAATTTCGCATAATCATTATTGTTATGTGCAATACAATTGTCTGAATCTCGATTAGTTTGTTAGTTTTCATATTTATTATTAATGTAAATACACACTTATAATATCAATCAAAATCCTGTTTTTTGATAAACAGTGGTAATGATCAACTGGTCATGATCATATTAAGGATAGTTTTTCAAATAATTTTGTTGAATGATGGGCGCAGAACATTTTGCTGAAGCAACAAAGACACAAATTGTATTGAAATGTTTTTGATTTTACATGATTTGTCCAGTGGATAAAAGAAATATTTCATTGAACAATGTCTATGTGTACAAACTATCATTTTCAAAAGATCTCTTAATGCTAAGATAGTTGTAAATACCATCAACATTGAGTTATGACTTTCATAGTGCTAAGAGATCTTGGAAAATCGTGCTCTAGCTTGTAATCTCCCCACTCATTTTTCTGGTGTCCTTCATGACTGAAAGCTTGCTGATGTTTTGCAGACACTACTTACGGTTACACGACTCTGTGAAAAAGATTTGGTTTTAATTAAAGAGATGTCACACTAGTTTGATGCAGCAGTAGTTTAATGGTCCTATGATGTCCTGTCTTAAAATATGTCATCCCTCTCTTAATTTCTGTTGAAAGTGTGGCTCTTTGTCCGTATACATTATCATTATTGGTTTGGAATTTAGCATTTTGTTTATTTGATTTTGGACAAAATATTTTTTGTGAGGAGCATAAAAAGATAATGCTCATGAATAATATGATATAAATATGTAATAAGATGCATATTGACTCCTGTCATTAATGTATCAACTTAATGCTATCGAGCTATGGCTGATAATGATAATGTGATTTTATGCAACTTCAATCAATTAATGTTTGCATGTAGAGACTGTTGTTAGATTGGGACTTAGGCAATAATTATAGTGGTGATTTTCATACATCAATTAATTGAAATCCTTAATAGTCACATGAATAAATCAAGATCAATGTAGGTATGCTCAAATTAGATATGATAATCATTGTTATATTAAATATTGGTTATTGATTTATATCCATGTTATTGTCATTTTAAATGCTAATAAAGGAAAAAAAGTATATTTTGTCTTTTGTATTTTTCCTTTTCCATCCTTTACCTCAATATCATTTATTCAGTCATTTTATTGTAATTTTACTTATCATACTGCAAACTACATTTTGGTTGTAACAACTTTGAATATTCACAAGACCATAAAGAAGTAAATATCACTAAAGCAACACAAAGAACTGTCAATGGTCCTTCTTTTACTATATCTTCTGTAGATATTCTAGGGGGTGGAATAGCGCAGTGGTAAGTGCTTCGGCTTGGGATCAAGAGGGCTGGGGTTGGAATCCCGTCAGGGACAGGGCAACTTTGTCTGCAGTAGAGAACTTTTCTACACCCAGTAAGGTTTGGGTGCAATGGTTCACTGTATTTCAGCGTAGTACCACCCATGGTTCGCTAGTTCCAACTGTTGCTCGCAGGTTTCACCACAATGCATAGCGATATGGCGTTGCGGGCTTTCTCCCTGCCATAATACAAGCAGCCGTGATTTAAGTGATTTCGAACCCGGGCCTCTTGATCCGAAGCCGAACGCGATCATCCACATGAACCTTGATCTTATTAAAGAGCCATCACGGATGTTAGTGTTTCAAATTTTTGGAAAATATACTTATAACGTCATTTGCCAGAGAAATATTTTATCTACAATATGGCATATGTTAAATAATTTTCATATCACGATAATGTATTGCAATTTGGTTTCAAAGAGAAGTACCACTTCGACTAGCACTAGCGCGCGCTACTGGTATCAGAGTCCCCTTTTTTGCGTAATACGTACTACACAAACAGCAAGCGCTTCCGAAGCGTGGAGGCTCGTCTCTAGCGCAAAGTCGCCATAACAACCCATGTGCTGCACGTGCTGCACGTGTCTCTCTTGCAAAATACCCTTGTCACACATTACTGAATGTGACGATTGCTTTGCAAACTATGTTTCTAAATGTCCTGAGAATATACAAATTATTTCATGTTTAATGTTCTTTTTATTGAGATAAGACCAGCAAATCATGACAAATTTTTACTCTCATTAGTTATAAAATTCAAGAAATATACCTAGTTGGGTAAAACAATTATTCCAATATCTGTAGCAAATACATAATTAAATGAAATGGTAAATAAATAACCGTCCAAAAATTATATATTTCGATTTCTTTCATTGCTCATATTTTTTTTTATTTTTTCGTGTCTTTGTTTACTTTGTCATATTTGACCCCCAACAACACAATGGATGTACCTTTAATATATATGCCTTCTTTGAGTGGCTTTCTAGAAGTCTAGGTAATGACATATGGAGGGATTTTTATGGATATACAACATCCATAGATTCTAGAAACTCGCAAGCGAAGATAAACGGATTCAGCCATAAATGAATGAAAGTTATGAATGAAGACACCTTATATCGTAATTGCGCAATATTGTAAAATATCTTGATAAGTTTTCGAGCTATTGAGGCTTGAAGTTTCCAAATAAAGGGTGGATAACCAACAAACCAGATCAAATTCAAAATTCGGCCGACGTACAGAGCGAGATCTCGACACGGGCTATCATCCCTGAAAAATTCATGCCAATCGGTCTTGCCTATAGTTCTGAATCGTTTACACAAAATCGGTGGAATAATAATATAAAAAAAAACAACACTCCAATAACAATAAGGATTCAGCCAAATGGCTGAATCCTTAATGATGATTCACCCAAATGGCTGAATCCTTAATTACAACCTCAGAAATAACGAAAACTATCAGACAATTAGATGCAAAACTACTAATTATGCAAATTCGTTTTTGCCCGATACAATAAGTATACACTAAGTATGACGAATAATTTTCCGTCAAATGTAAAAAAGATCCCCCCAAATTTACTATATATACAAATCATATCTGTATGAGAAACTGTACCGTATGGCAATAACTGTATCACACAAGACGAATATGAATTTCCTACAATCTGGTCATCAACGATTTGATTCATAAAGCAATAATCGTCCCAGAGGTGTATCAACTGACCGTGAAACAAACCCATAATATTTCTTACAATGTTTGTGAATACATCATGTGTAAATGTGATACAAGAACTTTGGAGCGCCATTTACATAAGCAATCTAACCTCATTTGCCAATCATTTCGTGTTCTTCTATTGAATAAAATACGTTTAGAATCCATGTCGAAACGTCACCTACAAATAATAAGTTGCATATCAATAAAATTGCCTTCATTTTTTAATTTTATACACGAAGAAACAATTTCTGATCAAATGATAAAACTAGAAAACGTGTCTTATTTTATGCATCGTTAGCGACGGAGGACATTGTCATGTTAGTGGCAAACACTGATTTTTAATAGGCCTATATTATTTTCATTCCCCATTGCTTCAAGTGTAAATGTCTCAATTAGTCACATGCTGCCACATCATATACGCACGTCAATCAATAATGGACGCCATATTCTTTTTATCTTTTACTAATTGTATCCATTTCCTAATGGCCTAGTTAAACAGATGATATAAATGAGATAACTTTCAAAATGTTTCCTCATAGTAATCCAGATTTTGAAAAATTCCGATGAATGTATAGTTAAATCGTATTTCGCGAATAATACACGTTTTATCACGTTATTTTTTTTTTAACTTTATGATTTATTAATTAAAAACAACAACATAGCGCAGTGCTTTATATCTTATACATTTTGATTATTTGAAAACCTGATGAACATGAAAATGGAGGTCACAGACTGGGCACCCGGATTATCATTGATTATTGCTGGTATCCTGGCCTGGTGTTTATATCGTGTTGCGATCCGCAGTATTCTCTCTCCTCTCCGAGTGGTAGGTCAAGCTTTCATTCATACATTCATAAATTTGTTATACTTCTGAAACACCATGTTGTACTGCCAAAACCTGCTTTTATACTTTTAAAAAAGGAAGCATATTTTATATGGATAGATTGTTCTCTTATGTATGTACATGTACATTCTGTATTTATATTAACTCTCCATCTTTATATGTTTGTTTTATAATAGTCTCTCATAACCCTCAAAGGTTGGCTCACTTGTATGCCATTTTACATATTATTTTTGTATGTATTGTATGTGAGGTGAGACTCAAATAAACTATCTGTCTGTCTGTCTGTCTGTCTGTCTGTCGGTCTGTCTGTCTACATTCGGAAATCACCATATGCATACCGATAAATGGATTAAAGCATTGAACCATTCACACACAAACACAAACTATATAAGGACAGTTTATTTATGCAATATTTCATTCTCAGATTCCAAGTCCAACGACTTCAAATATTCTTTTTGGAAACGCTTTCGATGTTTTCTTGGATTTCCCCAGTTTCTTTGTCAGGTGGGTCAAGTCAACATGTGCATCTTCGTTAGATAAGTTTTACTTCGTTAAGCATACTTGAATGTACGTATTTATATATAGTATATATTGTACTTACCAGACATTAATAATGGATACGCTATACAATATATATACACATATATATATGTGTGTGTGTGTGTGTGTCCTGAAAGATGAACATGCAAATGTATGGTATCTGTACTACGGCTCTAGACCAAGCCTACATATTTTAGTCTATATTTCATTAACACTCGACAAGGGTAGTTCACAAATATGTGATCCAGCATGCAATACTAAAGGGACGATACCATTTGTGTTTTTAAATTGCGGTTAAAAGTGATATAAAACCAATTTCATTTGAAACATAATGTATCACATAATAATTGTTTGTAATACAATATGTACACATATTGTGTATATGTGCTAGCCCCCCCACCAAGTACTCTTTAGCTGATAGTATGGTCTCGGACTTGATATGACATGAAAACTCACTTAATACCCTCTATGTATATGGGTGTTATTTTGATAATTATCAATAACAGATATGGAAAATGGTAGTATTACCTTCAATTTTAATTAATCTTGCTCCCACTGTCACTTTAAAAGTCTCTATTTGAGGAGGACGATTTGGAAGTTCAATGTACTGCTCATTACTAAGAATCAAAGAACTTATTTAACACAAAACTTTCTCATTACGTCCCCTGATTCTATTCCATATATATTGGTGTTTTCAGAATTCCATACCTGGATCCCATACATGTGCTTGTTCAGTGAATCATTCTGTGGTTGTGAAATTGGTTCATCGGCGCCATGAAGTTCGTGTAAATTTATATAACCCTCGCTTTCGCTCGGGCAATACACAAATTCACACTCGTTTCGTAAAAGTAATATGACACACTTCCTCGGGTAATAATCTCTATATACGACACATTGGTAATATTTCAGTTGGGCGAGACGACTGGAGAGTGGTTTTGTATGTGTCAGACTGTACATGGGCTGGAGATTTGTGGCTCTCTGTGACAAAGATTCCATCAGACATGTGCTTGTTGACAACGTGGACAACTTCAAGACACCTTGTCAACTTGTGTGAGTTCCTTATCATCATCATCAGTATACTGTATAGTGACGGTTAGGTATCTTTATTTTACGATGTTGTACTCTTGACGAAAGGTCCATGACGAAGGAATAAACCATGATCAGTTGCAATGATTTTTATTCGAAAGTACATATTAGTCATCCTGTGTGATTTCTTGTCAACCACTGTTATATTTATTTGTATGGTTTTGGTTTAAAAGGCATTGCGATGCTCTGGTCATATTAGTCATGGGCGAAAACTGAAGTTTTACTATATAGTTTCACTTTAATATATTTGAAAATATAGATCATTTTCACACATTACTGAATAATTGCAACAATTGAATAATAAACGTTATTACGTTATAAACAGTTATTGAGAGAAATGAAATAGTTAAATATGCGTTATGTTTTTTTTAAATATTAATATACAATTTGCTTAAATATTTGCCTTAGATGTCAGCTGTTCACCATGAAATATGTTGAAAGACCATTCATCTATTTTGTTCTTTACGGTGTTTTCTATTACAGGTCAGCATTTTTCAAGATAAATACCAGTGTTGAACAGAACAGACGAAACCGCCAAATGTTCCTGACAGCGAATGGTAAACTAAAACGTTCGTGAATAACATTTAGAAACTTAACCAATACATTGAGACATTACATTTACATTTGTAAAGTGAGACCGCTCTATTTCCCACAAGTTGTCCATGCATTCTACATAACGTATTTCTATCGGATTACTTTGTGCAATTTAGAAAAAGTATTGAAACAAAATCGATATTAACACCAAATTCGTCCATTTAAATGTTAACCACCAAAATTCGGTTAAGGGAAACCAAAACCAGTCACGTTATTTTATAAATGAGTTGTTACAAATTTAAAAATCGATTTATCACTCGATTAACACCCTTTCTTTCTTATTCACAAATACAGAGCCTTAAGTGTAAATGTAATTTAAAAACAGTTCTTAAAGTCATTAAGTTATTGCACACATCAGATGTACATGTATAATCTGAATTACCACAAAGCTCAAAAGTCAATAATACAGTTAAGATGTTCACTTAGGCCTTAATCAAAGCATCCTATTCCATCACGGTATGTGTGTCTTCAAATCCCTTGATTAGCTAAGGAGCTCGCCTCGCATCGCCCTATAAATAGTGCCCGGATAAGAAGATCGATGAGCGACCATCAAATTCAAATTACGAAATTTCATTGGCTGACAGTAAAACATATAGTTAACGACAAGTAACCAAACTTCAGCGATCAGGAGATTCAAGTAACCTTGCTGATACAAATACTCTGATGGAGAAGGATCGTCTTTAGGTGTGCTTTGCTCTTTAACATTTTACATCCATATGCAGATATATCAGTAACCCAACAAGTCAGTGAATGTTTGATTGCAAAATGGAGTAAGAAAGCATCGTCGAAGGATAATCTGGTGGAGCTGGATTCTGATATACTTAAAAGTGTAAGGGATTTTACGAATGCTTCATTTTGAAATGAATTCTTTGTATGACATTTTCGTTTATACAAAGTCAAATAACATGTTTAAGAACGTCATATTCATCATTATAAAGAAGATATCTAGCTTTTATACGATGATAATAAATTGATATTCTTTTTTTCTCTCTGAGACTTAAATATTACTTTAATGATACACACTGAACTTAAAGAAAGAGAAAGCTCCCAAACATTGTTGATAAGATTGTACCCAATTCCTTATAGATAATGGACATTGATTTCAAGACTACTTCCTACTTGTCTACTTCCCAAAGCGAAGATTATTTCAATGAAGTTATTGAACACGAAAATGACCCGAGGTAAATATCGACCCTGTCTTAATCTAATCTTGAAAGTTTATATTCTTCTTGTTACTAAAACTGTTTTTGATCAGGAACATGGTTTAATTAGGATATTATCTGAATGTTTTAGAAGAGTTTATTTTAAAATTAAAATGACTCGAAAATATAAACAACATCTGTATTTTTATATCGATGAATAAAACAATTTCATGTCAGGCTCTTCCAACAAATATTTAGATTTGATATGTTTTCTGAAATGTTGTTGCAGTTGGAAGTCTTATTTGTCAAATAAAGTAAGCAGAGTCTTTGCCACAACGAAAACTAAACCATGCCAGGAAATACTTGCCACATATGATGAACTTGTTGAGAAAACCACCTCGTCCCTACAAGGTATTGATTTTGCTCATTCGTTTTTTAAGTGTGTACATTTGATTGTATATTTCTTTTTCAACGCAAGCCTATTATCTCAGATGTTTACGTTTAAGGATAACCAACGAAATGATGTTATATTACAATTTCCTTCATGTTGATAATTCAATTTTCAAACTTTAGTAAGACTACAAGTAATGATATACAATATATAATGTATAGAGAACAAGTTTTATGCATGAATGTCGCTAACATCAAGTAATTTACTGTTCATTTTCAAATATTGTAATATGTTCATATTTAATAATTGTTATATTTGCATTCGTGCCCGTGGTTGAATTCTGTATATCTTGGTAACGCATATATATATTTTAAATTTCCAGACAAAATGCAAACACACTTTTTATCACACCTGTTGATGCTAAATCATAAAGACTCCAAAATATCCAAGGTACAAATCCTTCAGAAGATAACATCTCTTCACGATTCTTCAATTGAGGTGAGTGAATATGTTTAAAAGAATAAAATGAAATGTGTACTTATGAATTGGAATATCTAAAGTGCTATTCCCTGGATTCGATTTTGCAAAGGTTCACCACAGTCAGATACAGGTTCCAATGGCTACACAATTATCTGAACTTGGAAACCTGCATGTTAAAGGCGCTGTAGCACGTTTTTAGCAAATTTTATTTTTTCAAATTTCTCATTTATAATGATAGTTTATGTCATTTATATTTACTTTAGAGGGTAAAACATCTTATTACACAAACCAATGATCCGTAGTGGTAATAACGTTATTGTGTATAAAGCCAAAATTGCATGGCGGCCATTTTATTGTGAACACATTTTATTATTTCGAATGACAAAAACGATTCCCATGACTTTACGGAACTGTGTATACTCATTTGCAACTTGATTTTCCGAAGAGAGAAGGGTGTTTTACTATTGTTGACATTATTTTTCAAATACTTTTCATCGATTTATTTGAGCGAAAAAACGTGCTACAGCGCCTTTAAGCCTGTCTGTGCAACCTTGAAAGTTCACAGTTAGTGTCATAAATATTTGGAGTTTCAACTACATCTGATTTCTTATTAAACTTATTCTCTAGTTTTTCTCTTAAATTTGAATTGATAATTTGTGACTGGTGTAGGTTACCTCCT
The DNA here is from genome assembly GCA_936450465.1 of Gibbula magus. Lineage (NCBI taxonomy): Eukaryota > Metazoa > Mollusca > Gastropoda > Trochida > Trochidae > Gibbula > Gibbula magus. The sequence goes on along the minus strand of OW388294.1, from coordinate 37,834,754 downwards.
CGACAATTGCATTTTTATCTCTCTGTTGCGCAACCCATTTGCGCTGACTGAAATCATATTGTGATATAATTGTTCTTTTCTTAACTCATATTATTTTATGGACTTTGCAAAATATTACTAAAGTACATGTAATAGTGACATGTAATTAGTTAATATTACATGAGGAACTCGATCCGAATTTTCTGTCCGATTCTTGGAGGTTTAGAGAGAGAAAAGTCTGTACTGAAATAATGTGTGCCATTTTGCCATTGACTGGTGAAGACCAGGTCTTGAATACCGCTAAAGCCCCTGTCACAACCCATCGTGCGTGCAATTCGTTCGTACGTTTTTTGGGGAGGCCACGGTCGCTACGTTTTTCTGAAAACGTAGGGTGGATTTATCAAGAACAGAGAGGGAGTTTGCCAACGCACGTCACACGCACGTTGTTAGCACGTCAAACGTACGTGGCCCGTCGACACGTCTGGCAGTGAGGAGCTGCGTGCATCGTACGATGCGCACGTGGTACGTGCGTGTGGCGTGCGGACAACGTGCGTACAACGTGCGTGTGATGTGCGATTGTCACATTGTCGTACGGGGGCCGTGCGTCTCACGTACAGTGTCCTTACACCACGCACGTTGTTAGTGCGTGCGAGTGCAATGAGGTTTTTCCCGCCCGATTGACAGGTGCTTGGTACACATTGTCACATGTCCTGGCGCCACAAGATGCCGCCCATTCCACCGCTCCGGGTCCTGATGCTGCAAGAGCAACTTCAGATAGCAGCACAGGAGTTCTGCCTTTTTAGCTGCAGATGAGGAGCACTTTCTTTGCGACTTCTTTGGCGGCATGTTCTCTTCAAATGATGGCAATCGTCCGTCGGCTCGGCTTTATATATCCAACAAAAGGTGCCCAAAACGTGCATTGTACGTGCTTACTCGGTACGTTGTACGTGCTTACTCGGTACGATGGACGTGAGTTTTATTTAATTATTTGATAGTTAAACTTTGGACGTGCCGAGTAAGCACTAACTACGCACGTACAACGCACGTTGTACGCATGTGCAACGTGCGTCGTTCGTAGAGGAAGTGTGAGTGGGTAAGCTTGAAAAAAACGCACGATGTCGGTGCGTTGTGCGTGCGGTTGTCGTACGGAGGAAAATTCGCAGCCCGTTCGTAGACTGCACGCAGCGACAATTCTGCATGCACTAAAAGTTCTACGACGAGTCTGCGCGCTCCAAAATTTGTCCAAAATCGGTACGGCGTCGGTACCGAGGACGCACGAATTCCCCAATTTACCTCACGTTTTTGTCGGTAGACAGCACGCAGCTGCACGTACGACGGGTTGTGACAGCCGCTTAAACGTGTCCAAACTTATTATTAAATTAATCTGCTGTATATGTCATTCTTACGCCCAGGCTACAAGTACTACAATAACTCGATGTCTGCAAATTCTGGCACGACATCGAAGAATCCAGGAACGTGTTGCTAAGGAAGTGACGTCACATTTGCCGCCTCCAGGTCAGCCAATCACAGAAGCATGTTTGGAGAAAATGGCGTATCTTGGTTGTATCATCAACGAAGTACTTCGGTAATTGATGTATTTAATAAATATTATAACACTTCGCACCATCAATTTGAAAGCTAAGCATCTGTTGGACAGAAAGTTTAGAATCTTTGCTTCAATTACACTTTCATTTGGTGTTAAATTCGATCTTGTGTTGTTGATTTTGTGAAGCTCACATAAGGCAGACTAAACAGTTTAAGTAATGGATAACACCTGAATGAGAGGGCGTTCTAGCAAAGAGAGGCCTTTGCCCTAGGGAAGATCCAAGGGCGCGTGTTAGTGTTATCTGTTTTATATATACCGAAAAAAACCAACAAACAAACTAACGTGAGTGCAGTTGTCTATATCTTTAACTGCAGGTGATAAAAGTAAATAAAGCGCACATAAAATGTCAAATATCAAGTTCTCCGACAGCAGTATACTGACAAACAATCAACCCCTGTCAGCCACCAATCCTTCGTGGTCTAGTGGTAGAGTATTAGGCTACAAAGCGAAGGGTTGCATGTGCCAATCCCGTATGTCTGCTATGAACATTTTAAACTTGACAATTTTGTGGATTGATTAACTTACTAAATGCGACTTAGAATTTCTTGGGTGCAAAGAATTGTACTTGGAGGGCCTTATACTGGATAATACCCTCTTGGAAGGTTATTATTCTGTTCAAGGCCCTCTCGGCGGGGTATTATCCAGTATAAGGCTTTCTCAATAGGAATTGTAAGGCCCTGGTTCATTTCATAGGGAAATTCGCCCGGAAAAACAACTGAGTTCAAAGACTGTTAAATGGGCATTGAGGTATATAATGTACTTTCTCGTGCATGAGGTTGAGATGCTGTTGTACTTGGTGACTAGGGCTCCGTTCCATAACAGCGAGCGCTTAAAATTGCTCATTGATCGCTCAATGTAGCGCTCAAGTAGCGCTCAAGTAGCGCTCATTCTCTCCTGAACGACGCGGTGCACATTCCTCGAGGTTTGCTCGCCTTGCTACGTAGCGCTACATTGAGCAATCGCGGTCAAGAGAGGTTTAAAAGTAATTGCTAATTTAGCGATTACTTTGAAACCTCTCTTGAACATGGCCCAGGTATATACATGTTCGAACTTAGGGCTTACGTAGAAGAGTTGTTTATTTCCCTTAATTGCATTGGCACTTTTTCTTAACACAACTTGGTACACATATTCAATCAGAGCTGTGAACTTTAAATTTAGTTTTGTGCAAAAGGAGGAAAACTCCAAATACTTATTGATCACCGACTTTGTTCTCTGTTTACCTCGTTGACTCTAGTCACGTTATAATCGAGTATAGAGTAATTAATTAAACTTTATAGTTCACCACCACTTTTGTATAAAAGATGTTTCGATTTCGGATAAAGAGCTATGGCTTCGAATCCAGCCATGGGCGCCATTGTGCTGTTGAGTTGTTGCAAGTAATGCAAATCGAAATAAATTAAGCATTCAGTATTTTATGGTAAATTATTGCTGCGTAACAAATACTGTATGTTTCAAATTGTTTTTTAGATTATACTCACCTACACCTATTGTATTGAAAGAAGCTATTGAAGATGATGTTATCAATGGTTACACAGTACCGCG